>JAKWJA010002496.1:19181466-19550981 GCA_027704765.1 Solanum habrochaites
TCTGCATAGCAGATTTCTAAATTCTAAGGTGTTTTTGGAAAAACGAGACCCCCTCGCCGTCCGTCGTGAACCATGAATGGTCCGTCGTGGTCTCCGTCGTCTCTGCCAGTTTTTCCAGAAATAAAATTTGCTGCTCCAATGACTAAACATGTCGTTACAAATGATACCACTTTACCCCATCGTTCGTCTCGAACAATCATAGACGAAAACACCTGGGAAAAAAGGAGTACCTTAATCTGTAAACAGGTGTGGGTATCTTTCTTGCATATCAGCCTCCTTCTCGGCACCATTCCCATTCCGCCTCCCACAGTCTGGCTCGACACTCTGGACCACCCCTCCGTTTTTTATCCTTCTCTCGCCTTCTCATTAATCTCTTCTTGGCCCGGTCCTTAACTTTGATGGATGCAGATTCCCTTGATCTCACTGCGAATTTTCTAATATTCTGAATATGGTCTAGATCCTCACTACTCAGTGAAGTCAAGATTTTCATCAAGCAGAACGTGAATCCCACCGAATGATGTAGTTTCCACTCCCCATGGTATCTTTTCAGCATAGACACATGAAATACCGGATGCCTCCTGACAGCACCTGGAGGCCAGGATAATTGCCATAAGCCCACCTCCCTACTCGCTTAAGTAAAACTTCGAATGGTCCAATATTACCTCGGCTTAGCCTCCTGTCTTTTGCCAAACCGCATCACACAAAAATAAGCCCTTCATGGGTGCAACCTTCAGCCAAACTTGCTCACCCTCATGAACTCCAGTCCCTCACCTTTCGAGTGATTAGTATCTGCATACTCCTTTGCCTACTTTGGCCGCTAAAAGCTTTCTTGAATCGATTCATCAGTTCACCTTCTCTAATGATCCCTCAAAAGGTCAGTAACACCAAGGTCGAACCTCGATGCATCAAACAACCAATGGGAGACCCTACATCTCCTCCCATACATGTTTCGAAGGAGCCACTTTCAATATGCTGATGATAGCTATTATTGTTGAAATTTCTGCTAAGGGTACGATAATTATCCCAATGACCACCAAATTTTATCACACATTGCACGAAGCATATCTTCCGACACCTGAATTGGTTCCATTAGACTGCCATTCGGTCCCCTATGGTGAATGCATAAACTAAGGTCCAACCTAGTACCTAATTCTGCTGCAATGTCCTCCAACGCTTGAATCCAAACTGCGTACCTCTTATCTGATATGAATGGAAAGTGGAATCCAATGCAACCAGAACATTTTTGAGAATGGCTTTTGCTAACTTCTCTGCATTGTAGATCACTTGACCGGAATGAAGTGAGCGGACTTAGTTAACCTATCAACACTTACCCATATAGAATCAAACTTTCCCCAATGTCTTTGGAAGTACCCCCCACGAAGTCCATTGCAATCCTTTCCCACTTCATTCAGGGATGGGCATGGTCTCTGAAGTGGTTGCCTCCGGGCCTCTGGTGTTTCATACTTCTTGCTGAAATTTGGACAATTGCAAGACAAATCTACAATGTCCGCGCTTCATCACTTCCACCAAAAGTGTTTGGTTTAGGTTCACGGTCCTCTTGGTTTCCCAAATGTATAGAATAATATCCGGAACTATGAGCCTCGGTAAGATGTGTGTATCAAAATCATCAACACGGGGACAACACATACCCTTCCCTTAATTCTTCTCCAACAACAACCTTCCTCAGCCATTATCGCTTCTTAGCCTCTCAACTCAACACCATAATCCCGACATTCGGCTTAGTTTCTCATCCTCAAATTGTTTTTCCCTGATCTTGTCAAGAAACGAAGATCTAGCCTCCACACTGGCCAACAATCCTCCCTTTCTCTTTACTCCTACCCTCATAAGTATTAGCCAGATTCTGAACCTCTCTAGCCAATGGGCGTCTTGAAACTTGTAAGTGAGCTTAAACTCCCATGCTCCCTGCTTTTCTGCTTAAGGCGCTGCCACAACATTAGCTTTTTTCCTAGGTTTAACCAGTGGTAATCTCGTAGTCATTCAGTAGTTCCATCCATCTCCTCTATCTCAAATTCAAATCTTTCCTGAGTAAAGACAAGTACTGTATGTAACTGATGATGCCGTAAGACTTCACACAAGAGGGGACCTAACCTAGTCCCTTATCCTATGATAAGTAGCATTTATCTCGGCGCTTTCTTTAGATGCCGACCAACTCAGCATATCCGTCTCGATTGGCATGCTTGGTCCACTTCCCCCAGTCTTTGGGGGGGGGGTTGTAAGGAGGGGGTGAGGGAGC
This sequence comes from Solanum habrochaites, assembly GCA_027704765.1. Taxonomy (NCBI): domain Eukaryota; kingdom Viridiplantae; phylum Streptophyta; class Magnoliopsida; order Solanales; family Solanaceae; genus Solanum; species Solanum habrochaites. The sequence continues at coordinate 19,183,721 of JAKWJA010002496.1, forward strand.
GTGATATCTTATTTCCTGTCTGCGCTCAGCGTGTCGGGGCTCGTTGTCGTTGGGCTTTACTATCAGAGGGAACGATAGATGGGTAGGGTATGCGTAGTCTTAGCTGGTTGGTGATGGTGAAGGACAGCTGGTTTGGAGATAGAACTTTGGGGGTAATAGATGGGGGGTTTCGAGGGAGGGCTTGGATGGGGGGGGTAAAGATGGGGGGGGTGTGCTAAGAAGGGAAATTAGTGATGGACTGGTGAGAATCAATGGGTGGGGGCGTGTGGGGGGTGGGGCTCTCCGCTTATCAGGCATCTCTTGGCAGGTGGTTGCCTTGTGGTGATGGTATGTAGCGGGTGAAGGGTAGTTAGAAGACGTCTGGAGTACTTTAGTTGCGGTGAGAGAGGGTTGAGGGGGGTGTCTGCAGCATAAGCATATACGGTTCTTCTCTTGCATTAGCACTCCCCCAAGACCAGTATCGGATGCATCACAATACACACCTAAGTTCTATACCATCTCTAACCGTGCAATGTAATGATAGGTCGGTAGTCAGTCAAGGTCTTTCATTTGTTGATAGCTTTCCTCGACATTTCATCCGACCATACCAAAGGGAACCATTCTTCATTAGTCCAGTTCGTCCATTTTGGAAGCGATAGAAGAAGAATCCCATTGACAAATCGACCGTATTATCCTGGCTAACGCCCAACAAAGCGCCTTATTTTTCCGAACACATTAGTATTTATCTTACCCACTTTCTCCCTGTTGTTATCTTAGAAATTGATCCCCATTCGACCCCGATCCTTAGAAACCACTTGGCCCCAAGAAAGACACACTGAAGGGGAATCTAGTCCATAAACTCCACAGTTGGAAATTTTGGCATAAAGCTTTTCTCCCTCAACCTTTCCTAACACAATTCCAGAATGCTCCCTCATGTTTCTTTCTTATTTTGAGTACATCATATATCATCATAAATCAAATGATCACAAGAGTCCAATCTGGCTTAAAAATGCCCGTATCATAGTGGCAGCTCATTAAAGCAGCAGGGCATTCGTTAGTCCAAAGGAAGACAATTACCAAGACTTCACATGATGCCATACCTTTGTCGAAAAGGCAGTCTTTGGCACATCTGCCTTTCCCGTAATTTTCAATTGATGATACCAACCTCAGTCAATACTTAAGAAGACTCGAAGCACCTTGTAACTGATCGTGGAGGCAAAAAAACAAATATCAATGCGAGGAAGGTGGATCCCGTGTTCTTAAACATTACTTTATTTAGATTGCCGGTAATCTATGCAACATCACGCACTTCAATTCGATCTTTCTTCTTCACGCAAGCCCAAACGATTGTGTCACCACAACCCAAGGGGGCTGCCACTTGGTCTAATGAAGCCTTGCTCACCAACTGCGTTGGAAGTTGCAGCTTTAACTAACTGAACAAGGGGGGCACCATTACCCTTCATTCAGTTTTATCCCATTCTCATAATTTTTTATAGTGTCATCCAATTGAGGTCATTAAACCCGTTTCATCAAGACGATCGCAGAAGTCAATAATCTCATCCGAGTGGCATAACCAGGGAAGTCTGCAGGAAACACATCTAAAAACTCGCGGACTACCAAAACAGACTCAATTGAAGGTAACTTGGGAGTATCATTCCCTGAGGTGTGCCAATAATCTAAACAAAAACCCTCCTAACCATTCTCTTAGCACGAAGAAGACGACGATACAAACCGGATTGGAGTGTAGATCCCCTTCCCACACTAAAGAATCTGTCCCAGGCTGGCTAAACGTCACGTTTTAGTCATTACAATCCAAGATTGCAAATTTGGAGAAAGCCAAGTCAATACCCAGAATACATCGATACATCAACATTCTAAGATACCAAAGTCTACATGAGTATTGTTCCCTTTTCCCCAAAAGCACCAGACAAGACCTATATACCTGTTCATCAACACTCTCAAGAAAAACGCACCCACCGGAGTAGAAACACTAATAGGAATGTCAACCCAATTACCATGTAAATTAACGACCAGTAGCAATGAGGAATATACATTGAAAATGTGGAGCCAGCATGAATCAAATAATACAGAACCACTGCAATCACAAACTAAAAGATTACCTGTGCATACATCATCGATGCCAATCCGCTTCAGCCCCACCCCAGGGAAATGCGTAAAAATGGGCCCTTCACCTGTCTGCCCCGTTGCCCTACCATGTTGTGCTGTAGTGTCCTCCAGTTTGCCCGTTACCTCCTACCCCCCTGCCATTTTGGTGACCACCATTAGCCCCTCGTCCACAGCGTTCCTCATAATAAGGCCTCTACCATGAACACTCTACTCTAGCTATTGGGGTCTCATAACTCTGTTTTGATCATTCCTTCCTCCTAATAATTTCCAGTTCTCCCACATCCATAACACTCCCTGTAGCAAGCATAGGTCCTCATCTCACGAGAATTGTTTGACCGGTCTGAGTGGGACCCCCCACCTATACCGTCTGTAGTGACAGACTGAATTGGTCTGACTGAGTAACCTCCTGGAACCCTGTCCTCTAGAGTAAATAACCATTAAAATCACCTCCCTTTTCGAACTTTTGATGTCGAATGCCATGGTGAAGTCATCTAGCTTCACATCCTTCCACCTCTAACAACGAAGTCTAACCACTTCCTTGAAAGGATTTTGCCGTAGCCGCTACCTGTAGAGCTGAAATTCGCAATTCTGACCACCTCAACCACCCCTTCCCCAAACAAAGGCGAACCCGCTCTTGTGGACGCAACATAGTTGGGTGGCATCCCTGGATTAATGCGCGAAACTTAGGCTCATATGCCGTAACTGCATCCTACTTGCTCGTAGGCTCAAAGAACTCATCCTTTTCCTATCCCTCAAAGTCCCGAGGATATACTTCTCCATAACAGCTGGAATGACGCCAAGTCATAGGTGGTGCCTCTGTTGGTTGACACTCAACATGTTACCGCCACCACATTTTGGCGTTCCACTTGAAACTGATAAGTTCACAACTCAACACCAAACGTTCTATTCTACTATTCCCATCTTTGTAGTAATGCTCCATGAAAGTCAACCCAGAAATCGTAGGCGCCTCAGATTCAGCACCCTTGAAGACTGGAGGTTCACTTTCAAGAACTCTTAATGAAAAGTTCATGCTGATCATTTGTCATTATAGGCCCTGTGGTCCGACGAGAAACGTGACCTATTCCATGAGGCATCCATGCCGGGAGTCCATAGTAGCTGCATGTTGTACCTCCGACCCTTAGGTGCTGGTGCAGAAAACACTGGAGGTGTCTGACCCGGATCAGATAACCCGCTAAGCTAAGCAAGAACCTGATTGATCATCTCTGGGTAGAGTTGGGGTGGCAATTCCTCATTCCTGATCACTTGTTCATTCTCCCCATCCTCAACCCGCTCCTTACCACTTCCTCAGTTGTGGATGGAGTCAACACCGCCCTAGTCCTATAGATGGGCTAGGTGCTCGCCTCTTCTCAGAGGACTTCCCTCCCACGACCTCTACCACGGCCTCATTGTCGCTGCTCCTCCTCAGCTACAGCCCCAGTGGCTTGGCTCAGCGCAACCCGTCCCACCGGTGTCTGGTGTGACGTAGTCGTTGCTCTAGTTCTAAGTATCTGCGAAATAGAGGAAGATAGTCAAGATACAAATTGGTATCACCTAGATACCATTGGATCAAGTAATAGCACTAAATAAAAAGGAAAGAATTTTCCTAAAGTCTTATAGCCTCTCACAGAAAAGTAAAAGGAGTCCCCCTACCATTCCTTAATACTCTACTAGAGGAACATGGCTTGTTCTTGTGTGAATGAGACACACGAACCTAATGCTCGTGATACCAAGTTGTCCACGACCCCAAAACGTGCCGCGATTGGCAGCCCGCACTTATCCTACTATGTGAGCGAACCAACAATCCAATCCCCAACGTTTTCAGCCATAATTACAAAATATAACTGCTGACAGACGTAACTTCATCTAATGAAAATCGTTAATAACATATAAAACTCAATAACTATTATATCCAAAACCTTGAAGTGCCCGTCCACGCTAGAAGCGTTATCTCACGTGAATCCGACGTGATAGCTGGCTAAGTTGCGATTGAGTATGAAGACGATGTACGTTTGCTGCACTCCACAAAATTACAAACGAAGAAACATACAGGAGGGGTCAATACAAAACCAATTACTAACTCGAGTTAGGTATCACTCGTCCAACACTCAAAAATAGAAAATAGATATCGATTCAAATAATATCACTAAATCAACTACACTACTCAACATTAGCAACAAACAAGTGCGTAATCATTCATAAAGCCCACCGCAATTCACCCATGATGACTGCAGCCTCAATGCCATACCATTTGTGAATTAGATTGGGTTATATTACATCTTTCAAGATTCATTATGTTTATTTCTGTTGTGTCGGGTACAGTGACACTCCGATCCCACTAATTCTCTACGTGTCGGGTCGTTACCACCTGATCCACTAATTCTACGTGTCGGTTTGTGACACCCGATCCCCTAATTCTACGTGTCGGTTCGTGATACCCGATCCACTAATTCTATGTGTCAGTTCGTGACACCCGTTCCACTAATACTACGTGTCGGTTCGTGACACCAGATCCACTAATTCTACGTGTCGGTTCGTGACACCCGTTCCACTAATTCTACGTATCGGTTTGTATAATGAGTAGCTAAGCTCCACAATTAGGTTTTTGGGAACCATGAACGAATAACAATGTGTGAATAGTAATAAAGAAATTCTCAAATAGGTTCTTTCATGTATTCATAATTATTTTATTTACAAGTCTTTTTAATGAGTGCACGTTTTAGAACTCGCCTTGTAGCTACTTAATTGACAAAGGAGGTAGTTAATAATAAAAGAATTATCAACATAGATTTAGTGGGATACTATCTAATAAGATAGTGTCGATTGGTGAGAAGTAATAACGAAGTCATATATCGATTATGATGTCTAGTATGAGGTAAAGGTAAGGGTTAGTAGCCTATACACACCTAGCTTGACCAAGGTATGGGTGAAATTCTCTAGATGTCGGACCAATGATTTAGAGATACATAACTTACCACTTTAATTGCAAAACACTAGGGTAGAATTGTTATTACTAGGATTACCGCATTATGAGCTTATGGGGAACATATTCCTAGTTATTTTTATTTATTTGGATATAAATAAATGCTTAGTTCCAACCTATTTTTATTGATTTTATTTTTATTTCAATTTAAATCCCCCCATTTTTATATCACGACTATCGAGTTTAATATTTGCTATTGATAATATTCTTCCATATTCTCTGTGGGATCGACCCCGACTCATAGTTGGGTAAATAAATTGCATAAAATCGTCTATATTTCTTTTCAAGAAGTATATTTGAATGTTATCACTGAGCTCTTGAATAAATAAACATATAAGGAGCATACTTGGAGAGTAGGGTAAACCACCCATACTCTTGGACTTTCATAGTACCTTATGTGAGATTTATATATTGCTGAGCCTTTGCCTCCCTAAATTCCCTTGGAAAGAACCTGTCCAGAAAGATTTTGTTGAAGCAATCTGAATTTATAGAAGCGACATCTATACCTGTGTTTTCTTTCAACTAAGTATACTAATGATGTGCCAAATCCTTGATTGTGTAAGATGCGAGCTCCACTCGATCATCCACAATGACATGTATCACCTGTAGGATCTTCCTGATCTCATCCATGAAATTCAGGGTATCCTTACCAATTTCTGATCCTAAGAGCTCTGGTTGATTCATCCTAATAAAGTCACAGACCCTTGGTACTGCTGATCCACAATTTGAATTTACAGGAGCTTGAACCCACTGATTGTTCTGGCTGGCGACACACCAAGGCAACATTTGAATAACATTTCTAAATTTACCATTGGATACTTCCTAATTTGGGATGGAGGAATTGTGCTAGATTTTATGGCATTTACATTCTTGGCGTTATCTCTACGAGAAGGCTTGATCACTGAAACATAGAAGGTCGAGTGAAAATGCAATTTGATCATACATTATGCATGATAAGAGTATGAGGAAAATGCAGTTTTTGTAGAACACTTTGTAGCTGCCTCACATTAGATGTGTTGTGCACTACACACCCATGAAAAGGACTTTACCTAGTGCATCTTGTCATAAATCCTAGGACACTTAAACCCTGTGCTCTGGTAACAAGATTTTCATGCGCCGAAGCTACCTCCTGGATGCGGAGACGACATAGGACCATAAGTTATCCCAATATAAACCTATTGGCATGATAATGAGCATACTAAATATAAAGTGAATGATAGAAACAATGTGAACGCTATAATCATAAACAAAATAAAAAGTTGGGGAATACCCATATATCATAATAAAGATATGTCAAAAGATGAGTTTAGTACAAGGAAGATATTAACTCAACACAAAGCTGAACCAATGTAAGTTTGAAAATAACCTCTAAGTGACTAGAATACTGGGACAAGCCCCAAATAATTCTAGCAAAACTAAAACTAGAGGACAAAAAATACTGAAAATAAACTCTTGACTATTTTTCTCGGAGAATGAGGGCTCACCACTAATTCTGTTGAAGTGCATATAGAGAACCAATCTAAGGGTGATTAGGATGGTAAGAACTGTAACCTACATCACGAAAAGATTCAACGCAGAGTGTGTGTTAGTACTTGAAAGTTACTAAGCATGCAAGATAAAATATAGCTGAAAGAACATAAAATGAACAAAGTAAATAAACAATGATATAATCTGAACATGATATATATACTTAATACTCTATATGCAAGGACCACATTTATAATACGCTGAGTGAATACTTACTATTCTTTAAATATGATCAATAAAATAGAGTTTGATAGAACAAAGGGATCTACTAATAATCGATAATAATACACATGAGATAAATGTGGAATCCGATGTTTATGCCTCATTAAGAAGACCCAATATACCCGGCCAAAGGTTTAGAGGCTTGCTGACACGATCACTAATACAGAGGGGACTTACAACCCTAGTCCGACTCGGTATTATGCTATCCCCAATTAATAAAGTAGTTAACTTATTATGATTTAGTTTTTATAATATTGGATAGGTCGAAACTGAACATGCAAATTTTGAATGCAACAATTAATATAATAATGATGCATTAATGATTGAGACATGTATAACTTACATATAGTTCCTAGCAAGTGTAATTCAAGAACTAATCAAATACATTGGAAGTGTTCTGAAATTTTTGTATTAAACTTAATATTGACATACTAATTTGATTTTGATAATTCTAATAGCAAAAACTCAATAAATCCAACATTGAAGAAACCCTATGATTACGTGATATTTAGGGGAATGAAGAATTTATCTAAAAACAAGGGATTTAATGGGAGAAAGGAACACACTAATGAAATCCCATATACTTCCTGATGAAATCCATGGACAAATATTTTGATTTTGGTCTTGCACAGATGGATACTTGTTGCATTTTTGAACTAGGGTTCTTGAAAATTTTCTCCATTCTTGTTTATAAATTCAATGTTTTGATTAAAGATATGACTTAGGTAAGTTCTAGTTATTTTTCTAGGCTTAAACTAACTGAAAGCTCATAATTTAAGGTCTTAACGATGTAGCTTAGAGGTCAAAAGAAAAAGGAAATGACCAAAATATCCCAGACATAATTTATTTTGGAGTGACTCACGGATAATACTTACGGGCCCTACGTCCATCTACTATTCATAGATCGCGGTCATAGTTCATGTCTACCCAATAGGGCTTCACTAAAATGAGCATAAACTTTTACTGGAAATTTGGATTTTTGCAAACTCGGTGGCGTTACAAAGAGCATTCAATTACCTATCATATCAATAGTCATGGAACATTTACTTATTCTGTGCTAAGAGTTATACCCGCTTGAAGATGACCCGATCAGAAGTTTCTTTCAAGCTGACTACCATTCTTCACCTACGATCAGACCTATTATTTGTAGGTCCAACTAGTGATTAAACTGGTCGATCATTGTTCGTTTTATAGTCTATGTAAAAGGGGCCTCGACTGACGGACGTAAACTCCAGACCACCCTTGTCTATAGAATGTAGGTCTATTCCGTTGGTCTAGAATTAGCCGATTTTCTAAGATAGGTTTGGGGCTAGGTTGTAGTGGTGAAATATGGAACTATAGTATGGTCCATAGGTTAGACTATGGTCCGTGGATGGCGACTGTAGGTTGCACCTACAATTTTTGAAAAGATGAAATCTTGTATGTTTTTTAATACTGGTTGTTATAGGGGATCTTGTGGTGGCTACTGAGAGACTTCCTTTAGAAAACCAGGGATCGACTAGAATTTAAGGGTGATCCAATTCTTCCGGGCTTCTGTCTACACCTTCAGACATAGACTAGTACACAGGATTTTATTATACTTAATTGGGTTGTATCCATTTCTTATAGACTTATGATCTTTATTATAGTTTTTGTACATTCACTTTCATGTTATAGGAATTAATTATGCAACTCTTTGTTAGACTTTTGGAGTTTATGTGAACTCTATTTTACTCTTGCATTTAAATCTCATTTCAGGATAAAATCCTAGACATTAGACATTTGGGAGGTGAAAAACTTCATGAGTCGTGGATTAGATTCAAAACACTTCTTATTCAATGTCCAACTCATGAAATTTCTGAGAAAATTCTTGTTGAGTGCTTTTTACAGTAGACTAAGTCAAGAAAATAATGTATTGGCTGACCGAATTATCCATGGTAGTTTAGTCGAACGACCACATACAATAGCAGCTTGACTGCTCGACCATTAGACAAAGTCCAACCAATAAGCAAAAAGGGATTTCATTCTAGAAGGCTACTCAACTAAGATGGATGATTTAACCATAAAATATTGAAGATATTGATATCCAGTTCATAAAAGATGACCACTATGTCCCACCTTAAGAGAACATAAAGCTGAGGATCAAAGAGGATGGACAAACTGAAGAGTTGCTCACATTCTTCATGAGAAACACCAACACTCAAGATAAGGTATTATAAGAACAAAGGTAGAATATTGAAGTTAAAAAAGATTGCTAACTGCCATGATGTACTTATTCGGATAGTAGACTTTCAAATAGATAAAGTTACTAATAGAACCTAAGAGTGATTTGCCTCGTGCGATGAATTAACTAAGATGTTATTTGGGAGGAAACCCAAAACCCTTTTAATGCTTTTAATTATTGTTTATATAAATAATGGTGTGTTGAATGTGCATATTCAAGTGTTGAAAGTACCTAAGAAATGTAGAATTGTCAAAAAAATAATCAAGTTAGCTTTTCGCCTAAGAGGTTGCAGTGTAAGACTTAAATCGTCGTTTGGCTAAATATATTTATAACTTGGAGCCTGTAAAACTCAGAGATCCCAATAATTCATTAGCAAATCTCCGATTAAGTAATCGAAAAAAACCACTAAGCGTGTAACCGAGTGCGTAGGAAAATATAACTAATGTCTCCGAATGAGCTCGAAGGGGAGAGTTTTAAATAGTGAAGGGTTTTGAAATCCCAAACTTCATTACTTACACTCATTATTTCATTCAAAAATATCACACCAAGCTAGTATTTTTTATATTCTTTCATACCTTTAATATTTATAGTCGATCGAGTAGTTCTTGGGTCTTGATCTATTTTCCAACTAGTAGAGATGCATTGAGGAGTAAAGTTTTGCATGGCTAAGTAAGGACCAGAGAAGCTGAAATGGACTGTGGTCAGTCCAACGTTTCGTGATCACAATTGTAAAGAGTTTCCGGTATCTTGACTTTGAAATATCCATTTTATTAAGTACTAGCCATGGCATGATTCGCGGACCGTGAAGCACGTGATGGATCGTTAGGTCATTCTGAAGCTTCCCGATATTTATTTTCTACTTTGAGTAGGACTCTTTTTAGACTTAGAATTTGATTAAAAAAGCTATTATTTTTAATTAACTCATAATCTCTGGAGAAAAAACTACTTTCTAATATTGTGCTCCTGTGGTTTTTTTACCGATTCACGTTTATTGCGAGTGAAATGTTGTCTTTCTTTGGTTTTGATATAATCAAGTGTTCTTTGTTAATCTCAGAATTGTCGTACGTGTTTTCTTATGCAGGACAATTACTCCTTTGCTTATTTAATTGAAAGAATGAGTTGCTAACGCGCAAAACTAGGGTTTGTGTGAACTAATTCTGAAATCTAGTATAGGATTAGTTATACGATAAAATGTAGTAATTTCCATTTTCAATGTAAAACTCAAATTTCGTTATTCAGTTAATATAATGAGTGCACGCATTAGAACGTTCCTGTGTCTATCAATTGTTTGAGAGAAATCAATAGTTAGGCAAAAGTTTAATTGGAGTAAAAGTTCGAGAGAGGAGAACTTTAACACTAAATTATGCGAGAGTGAAATAGAAAACCACTCTAAGACCAAGAAGATTGAGTGGAATGTCATGTAAAAAGACTATGAAGTCATTAACGTAACGAACTCGCATGTAATTTGCATAGGTAATTATTACCTGAAAACCGTTCATGAATAAACACTACCTATAACGTCATGGGAAACACAACCCTTGTTTTACTTATTAATCAAACTTTTAATTTAAAAATCTATTGATTGTGTTAATCATAAGATTTTAGCAACATTGGTTACTTGAATAGTACAACCAAACCCATTTTACATTTTGTCATTTCATTCACAAAGAAATAGTAACAACATTTTGGTAAGGTGATAATGAAGCTATTTCTTTAAAGAAATTCTATATGGATCAACCTCAAATAACGCTGAGTTCTATAACTTGAATTCGATCGTTTATACTTATTAATTGAAGTTTAATTTTAGACGTATCACTAATATGGGCCATACATGGGTCAATTACTTTAGTATCTCGTTATCTTAGATCCAATTAAGGAGAATCATCGCATTCACATGATATTTTAAGGTTTAAGATAATAATATTATAGTAATTAGAGGTGAAGAGATCACATAAATCTCACTATAAGCCTTAGTGATAAACTCGTACTCATTAGTAGTAAAAGTTCTTCATTAAAGCTGTAACTTGCTTATACAGTTGCATAACCATGATAAAAAAAATCCATAATGGTTGTTCTCGAAAGCTTAAACATTAGTTGTTACTATTTTATCGTAGTATACCCATAGAAATATAATACAATTATTCCATAATTAACGAATCGAATTAGGCTCGATTTCTTTGACCTAACATCTATATGTGATTCCTCTAAAATATAGTATTTCAAAGGTTGGAAAAATTATATACCTTGCCAAATTTATTTTTTTCAACATAAATACTGAATTAATGTATTAAAGTTTTATTTATTGTACTAGATTTTTATTTAATGAACCAAAGTTTGACGGTTATGTATTATGTATCTACTCTCAATTACCGATTACAAAAACCGAATTTTTAAAATACCAAATCAAATTTAAAATATTAACCCCTTCAACACTCATATATTAATTATATTAGCAAAAAAGTTTAGAGAAGGATATTATAAACCTAACCTCTAATTTATCATGATGTTGGTTACACTTTTCAAAGAGCAAATCAGGATGTCTTACACCTAAGATATCAGGACTCTTCCAATTTAAATTAAATAAGGGAAACTTCTGTAGAGTTTTTCTTGGTAGTAAATCGATACAGTGCAGTGACTAATTAGCTTACAAGAAAACATCGAAAAGGGTCGTTCTTATAATTTTACCTTTAAGAAAATCTTTAAAAATTTCTCAAATAATTAAAGGCCAAACAGAATCATGTTTTCTTCTTTTCATCCAACATTGTCTTCTCTCTTAAACCCTATAAGAAAACCCCAAGGAAAAAATTCAGTACAAGACTTCCATTCAAGATTCTTAAATCTTTTTTCAAGATTCTTAAATCTTTTTTCAAGATTCTTTTACAAGGTAAGTTCTCTGAGAATTTCATTCTCTACAACTCAAATTCCTCAATAAAGTTTCTTCTCAATAATGAAAATAATATTATTTTTCCATAGAGATTTCCAGAATATAATTCATGGATCTCAATAAAGGATTTTCTTGATTTTTCTACTTCAAGGTAAAGTTTAAAGGCTTCTAATAAAGTTCTTGTACCAGATTCATAAGGAACCTTATCAGGCATGCAAGGCTATCATAGTGTCTAACAAGTTCGTCCTCACACCCTACAACATGAACCTTTTTTTGTGATATAAATTTTGAGAAGCTTTTTAAAGCCAACACTTGAGTTTTAAGCTAAGTTTTTGAGGACGTAAATATGAATTTTGAAAAAGGTTTTAAACCATGATTAGTATTATAATCGAGTGTACCATGCATGTTGAACTCTAAGAGGTCGCAGACAAGCCTACTTACGTCATTCTTACTTTACATAGGTTAATTTTTTTGGCGGAAAATTTGAAAATATTTTTTTCTTAACATACTTACAAAAACATTCTCATTAATACGTAATTGTTCAGCGATCAAAACTATCGTCAGCTTTAACAGATACGCATACTGTCAACAAGAAATACTTCAATTCTTATAGAAGTGTAATAATTTGCCAAAATGGCACCAATCATACTCTGAATAAAAAAAGGAAAGTAAAATCAGTGGAACATGCTTCCTGAATCTCTAACTCAAACTAGGCTAGAATATAATCAGGGGGCACTGCGTCCTCGGAAAGCATGAGAACTTACCAAGTCGGATGAATACTGACCTCTGGAGATAAGTAAACGAAGATACTGTAGCTCTATCTCGCACTTGTGGCCTGTCACCGAAAATAGTAGAGTTTGTATAGGTGAGTACACAATTGTACTAAGTCTGGGTATATACAAGCACACACCAATTACATGCTTGAAAGAAGATAGCTCGTTCCTACTCCCATGATTTTTGGAAGTCAAGTCTTGGACTTACAAATTTGCGATTAGTAAGGTTTCTTCCAAATTTGGATTAAGGAACGTCAAGTAGCTTTCCGTCTTTGGACTCGGCAAGTTATGCCGATGGAATCCGATACTCATCAGACTTTCCACATTTGCACACAAACATAATCATTTACACATCGGCAGATATCATATATCCTACAAAACATTTTGCATTAGCACATAACTTTTAATAGCATTCATTCATACTGCATGAGACTCTTGGAAATCACGGTATTTAACATCACGACAACCCTTAAATGAGGGCTCAACATATGGGACCGCAACTAGGGAGTCTTCATTAGCAACCACAGGGTCTGCTTCGATCCTTCATACGTATTCCGTTTCATTTCATTTACAGGCCAATGTAAACACCAGCTATACCTAGGATATAGTGTAAGACTTGCATTAGGTTCATGTTACAATGACAAAGAATGACCTAACGTCATTACTTGAATCTAACTAACCTTTTGATTATCCTATCCTAACACCTTTGGTATCATTCATTTCATTATGGGCATCATTTGAGGCTGACCTCATTCATTTATTGGAAACTTTAAAGAAGTATATGTCTCCCCCACATGCTAGAGTATATGGGTATTGAACTCCCCCAGATCCCTATATTGGTTGTATAGGTTTGAAGACTAGAAGATATAAGGAGACCCATACCTGGCAAGCCGGATAGTCTCATCTCATGGGATTTACGTGAGCCTTTGTCCTTCTCGTAAGAAGGCATCACCGCTCATAGCTAGCCTATCAGTGCTCAATATAAAGTAAGCATTCATATTATGTGTCATGGAAGCTAGATTTTAGTATGAGGAAATCATAGCTCATTAGATGATTTCTCATCTCATCATTAGTATTAAGGGTGTTAAGCTTAATACTTTCATTAGAGTGTTCATAGATACTGGTCTCTTCATTAACTTTACACTCTCATTGGTGAGTACGTTTTAGTAACATTTACTTAGGCTCATTTGAGATTGGTCTCATCGTTTAAATTATCCTCATATCATATTGTCACCACATTCCTTATCATTAGAACATTTGCTTTTCATAGTTACTAACCTCTTATTATGTGAATGTTCATTTCATCATATGCCAATGCACTTGTCGTATTAAGTGTGTTCACACCCGCTTCTTAAACCCTCTAAGGTTTCATCATTTCATTGTTCTTTTCTCCATTCTCACTGTCATCTCATCTTATGCCACTGCCTTGAAAATTTAGTGTATCTTTACAGTCATACTTGACCCTTCTAGGTTCATCATTTAATTATATACTCTTAGCTTCACTTCCTTTGAACTTTGAGCTCCATTATGAGTCTATAATAATCAAAAGCATGGGGAGTCATTCATAGTTCGTTAATTGATTCATACATTTCCTAGTTATGTAGTAGCAAGACTTATGTATCTTTTATATATGACAAGATAGTTGATTTTGATCTAAATAGGTGTCATTGATGTTTGATATTTTGTTCAACGTAGAACTTAGGTATCAATACGGAAGTTTGGGCAAGTGGAATCCATTTGAATTTCTTGATAACACTTACATTTTCATGATTTTATTTTTAACATCCATGATATTAGGACTCGTATATTAAACCCAACATTAATATTATATATCTTTAATTATCTACTTTGTTTTCCTCTTAAATGGACCGAAGTGTTATGGGTTCGAACCCCGCAAACCCCTTTTATTTTTCATTATATCATATTACTCATTTTTTGGCCCAAAACCAAGGTTTGTGGGATCAACTCTCTCATATCCTTTTGTATTTTTTTTTTGTTTTCTCATATTCGCTGGAATATGGAGGATTTGTGAGTTGACGAACCGCTCACAACCCAGCTTAGTTTAATCTAAATTAGCTAGAGGCTGTGAGGTGGTGGATTCGAACCCCCATAGCCTCCTATTTTTTTGTTTAAATCATCCCTCTTCTTTCTCAAACCATTATCCAGGTTCGATTCCCCCAACCCCATTTTCTTTTCCTTTCTCGCGAAGACAGTGGCCAAGTTCGATTCCCCCTAGCCCCATTTTCTTTTCCTTTATCACGAAAACAGTGGCCAAGTTTGATTCCCCCCAGGCCCATATTTTTTCCCTTCTCGCGAAGACAGTGTCAAAGTGTTATTCCCCCCAGCCCCATTTTATTTTCCTTTTCACGAAAATACTGGCCAAGTTTGATTTCCCCCATCCCCATTTTATTAGAGCGTTTCACCAAGCCGTTAGTGCATTGTAGGTGTAGTTTACTAGTTATAATAATCAAGCTTTTTCACTCAAAAATTAGTAACTTCACACACCATACGAACATCACATTGTGCACAACTTTAGCACATAAAACACAAAAAATAATATGCCTTTGCACACCTCCAAACAGTGACTAATTTCACTGCCACACATACACACACATCACTTTTTTACATGATTTCGAAAAACATAATCTTTATTAACAACTTTTTGAACATGCATACATAAACATAAACATCACGAAAACACATTTCATCCCTACTTTGTACCATCAAACATACTTAACCTAATGTTCAATGGGAGCTAGTGACACAGACATGCAAGAGGTGAACAATCCTAGTTTTCGGAGTGAATATCTTGAATCCGAAGAGGTCTCTTGGGAAAGGAAATAAGAGGAAAAAAACCCATACCTTAATTGATTTTAAAATGTTGAAGTTGCTGCCCGAACCTTCATGCAAAACCACGTCCAACTCATCTAAAGTTTCACCACCAATTTGACGGAAATATCCGTTGCCTTAACAAGTTTTATTATGTTGTTTTCTTTTTTTTTTCATGATTCCTCATGTGTGAAGTACCTTTGTTATATCTTATGTTATTCACGTTAATTGCCAAAAAGAAACCAATAGAGTTTAAACGTGAGAATGTGATAGACGCAAGAGTGAAAACTGTGAAGTTATTTAGGCTTAGATAATGACTTAGTCAATTTAGGACTCTCCTTAATACTTAAAATCTTATTTAATTAATTATACGTGAAAGGAGCATTTTGCCCTTAAAATTTTAGATTTGAAATACTAAATGAATCACCTTAAGTGTTTATCCTATTCATTTTTTTTATTTTTTTTAGGGTTATTACATTATCCACCCCGCCTCTTAAGAACATTCGTCCCCGAATGACACTACAACTACACATCGTAATGCCAATCCAGGATATAAACATAATCAATCTGCACATCCAAATCCAAAGCCACAAATACGGAGAGACTAAGGAAACTAGATTAAGAGTAGGAAATCTGCCCTCAAGAGCTGAAAATCTAGGGTAGTCTGGATCTCATGTCGGACCTCAGCCTCCTACGTTGAACTCCTCTGGAACAAGATATTTCCTCAACAATACCTTCACCAAGGAAATGTCCTCGTTACTTCAACTCTTGACCTGTCTGTTTAAAAGATTCAACCGGTACCTACGCAAGTCCTCTTAAGACAAGTTCTTGATCACCCCCAAACCTTCCACAGTAGAATCTATGCTGGATTCACCTATCACTTCTTCAACATAAGACATGAAAAAATTATAGATGGCAGAAGGCTAGCTCGCGGAGGCAATGCTACTATTCCCCCCCTCACCTCACACGTTGTAAGATTCATATGGCCACAACATACCATTGGCTGAAACCTTCCCTTTTCTAATTCTACCAAATGCTCAGCATACTTCCTTCATAGTAATCTTCAAGTAAACCTGGTCACCAACCTCAAATTCTAAAGGCAGCTTTCTATTGTCTTCATATGACTTCCGTCGAGTGTAAGTAGTAGACAGTCTCTCCCTAATAACTCTAACCTTCTCTAAGGCCTCATGAATGATCTATGTTCCCAAAATGGATGACTCTCCAACCACGAACCACGCAACTGGAGATCTACACCTCCTACCATACATTGTCTCAAATGGTTCAATCCCAATGGTGAAGTGATAACTATTATTATACAAGAACTCTATCAAAGGCAGATGCTCGTCCCAGCTACCTTTGAAGTCAATCACACACGCTCTCAACATGTCGTCCAATGTCTTAATTGTGCGCTCTGCCTGCCCATCAGTTTGAGGATGAAAGGTAGTACTAATCTCACTCTCATGGACCAAGCTTTTCCTGGAAAGATTCTCACAAAATAGTGAAGGTAAACTGAGCTCCTCTATCCTGAACTTATAGAATAACAGGAATCCCCTGCCAGCCTTCCCAAGCTCATAATAGTAAAATCTCACATAATCCTCAGTCTGCTGTAGGTAGACTTCACAAGGATAAAGTAGCATACTTATCAATCTGTCCACTATAAACCCATATGGAGTCATGCTACTCCGTCCTAGTCTCGGAAGACAATCACAAAGTCCATATAATAGCCTCCCACTCTTCCAAGTCAGACCTCAATAATCTGAGTCAGAACCACCATGGCTTATGATGTTCTGGCCTTAACCTGCTGACAAGTAGCCGACACTTAGCCATAGGCATATTCTGGTCAATTCCTTCTCATGGCCATCCTCACTAATAAATCTTCATAAGATCATTATTGTTTTTTGGTAGAATCTGGATGTATGGACTTTCTGGAACCATGTGCCTTTTTCCACAACCTGGTCCGCAAGTCATCCACATCTTGTACATCCACCGCCTGGCGCTGTATCCTAGTATGATATCACCCCGTCCGAAATCTAAACTCATCATTTTTAACAACATGAGTCCTTTAAGATCAGCCAACACAGATCAAGATGTGACCCTTCTTGACTTCAACTGCCAATGATGATTGAGAACGCAGATGATCAGAAACACCCCCACTAGTAATAGTGAAAACATCCCACACCGCCCCATCTGGCCTTCTTTGTACGCTCTTTGCCAACTCTTTTTTCTCTTCCTTCAAACGTGGGGCTGTACGCCCGCATGCTCATCCTGATCAAAGATCAAACCAAGCCTTAACCTAGATGGTAGTGCACATTCATGTCTAATCCTTCAACAGCTGCAACCCAGCTCCGTCTGATGTAGTTCAACTCGCGTCTTGTGAATACTTACTGGAGACTCTTATGATATGTGAACACAATCCACATGCATTCCATAGCAAATGATGGCCTCCAGCCAAGCTTTAAATGATCAAACACCACAGCTACCACTCCAGGTCATGACTGGGAATAGAATCCTCCTCATGACCTTGTCTGTCCTGGAAGGCAATAGGTATCACCTTACTCATCCTGGCATAACGCACACAACGCCAAACAAAACACTAGATTCATCACATGGACAGTGTAATGGCTCAACCATACATTTAGGCACGTAAGAACCGGGTGAAGTGAGTTGTCTTTGAGCTCTTGGGAAACTCTTCTCACAAGTCGCATCCTTCAACGTGGATTTCTTCTTCGCAAAGCTGTCGTGGGGTAACCAATGTAAGAATATCCCTCGCACAAATTATGCGGTATAACCACCCGCTATCCCAGAAAAATATGAATTTTCAGTGGGGAGTAAAGGCTTTGAAACAGTTCTTAGCCAGCTCCGTCCTTCCTGGGTCCACTCCACATCTTGGTCGCTACAGAAGTACACCACATGACGCCGGAAAGTCAGCTGATCTCAGCCAGAATCACACTTGCTGAATTTGTGCATAAACTGAGTCGTCTATTACCGTGGCACGGTAGTCTCGAAAGTTGTTCATGTTTTTTCCTTTGTCTTAAGTATAATTAGAATATCATCAATGAATACTATGATTAAAAAGGGTTAAGGTATTCATGATAGACTCTATTCATGAGAGCCCTAAATGCAGCTATGTGGCATTCGTGAGACAAATGACATGACTTGAAACTCATAGTGACCATAACAGTACGAAGAGGCCGTCTTTGGGATAATCTCTAAATCCCTAAACCTAAGGCTTCATGTAACCCTTGAACGAAGTTAATTTTTTTTTTTAGTGAAGACTGAGACCTTTGAGCTGATCGAACAAATCTTCTATTCATGGGAAGTGGATACATATTCTTTATAGACTTTGTTGATCTATGAAACGATAATCGATACACATTCTACGTGTTCCATCGCTTATTTTTCACAAACAACACTGGAGCACCCCAACGGGGGATATGGCACGGCTAAATGAAACCTGCTTGTCAGTGAATGTTTTAACTGGCAAACTTCAAACTCTTGAGTTCTGTTGGAGCCATTCTAGAAGGAGGAATTGAGATTGTATAGTATCGGGTTATAAGTCGAATAGCCAAAGTCAATCTCTCGCACGGGGAGGGACTCAAGGCAGAATCTTCTAGATAGCACATCTAGGGAACTCAATTGACAACATGCACTAAGTCTATGAGGATTTCATGATCTAAATCATTAGCACCACAAATGACACAGTAACCTCCTTGGACAACATTTTATTGCCTTGAGATTGGAAATCAGGGATTAAGGACGACTCAAATTGTAACCCCTCCAAACTAACTCTTCTTCATTAGGGAAGGCAAATCTCTACCACTCGTTACGACGTCCAAGCAATCATAACAATTATGAATGTAGTCCATGTTAATATAACATCAAAAAAAATCATCCATGGGTAGTTCAAGCCAATCCGGTCACACAACCGTTCTATCTACCACGTACCAACTATTGGTTCGTCTTGTAATACCGCTATGTAGTTCTTAACAACACTTTCTACTAAAGGCATACTAACGCCATAGTCTCATGCAGAACTTCAGGTATATTTGAAAAATACGAGCAAGAAGAGGTAGTCCAAAGGATAAGGCCGTAGACGGGCCTGATCAATAGATCATAAAAAGAAGTTTGAGATACTTGTAGCATCCATGTGACCGTTTCATCGGACTTCTCCTGCTCTCTTCGCTCGCCGCTTATGGCATAGAATTTGTTCCTCTTGGGAGGCTTGGCTGCTGCTGCGACTTGTGGTTAGGCCTAGTCCTGAGCATCATACCTCCATCGCCTGACCTCTGTGGATGGGACATTCTCTGACCATGTCCCCAACGCTTACCATATACCCGAAACAGCGATTAGTGTCTGTCTGCACTCCTCTCTACTATTAGCTCGGAGACATCTTAACACAATCTCTCCTAGGGGCTCTGCTCTCACCTCAATTGTCCTCTTGGGTATGGTCTGCCTTCTTAAGGTTTGCACTCCTCTAGAGTATAATTCCCATGAACTCCTGTTGGCCCCCTTCTTGAACTGAGTGTTGTCCACGGATCCAACTCATTAAAAAACCTCTCTTCTTGTCGGTGGTCTTCTACCTGTGTACATGCACCATTAGCTTGAAGGTCCATATTATCATTGGAGGCAGATCGGCAGATCGCACTGTACCTCCTCGCAGATCTATCTCCTTGATTCCCATGAGGACATGCTCATCTCTATCTCCTGCTGTTCGAACCAGGTTAAGTAGCATACTTTGTATTTCATACAAAGCTAAGTATCCCTATTCTTTTATTAAATACTAAGGAAAACAACATCCCATAATATGCTTAACAAACTTCCGAATACTCCGTGACTTTATAGATCCGGTGGCTTGTTTAAGGTTGATGAACTCCCCTCAACGCTTGGCTCCCTCATCTCTCATTGTGAAGAATCCGCTCAAGAATGTTGTCTTGCGCAGCTCCAGTGACTGGCAGCTCACCCAAAACAATGGCCTATCTTGTCCTACATCTTGTCACAAAGTCTGTGGCAACATCTTGGTTGATAGGAAGTCCAACTCATCATTGGGGGGGGGGGGGGGGGGGGGGGGGGTTTCTAAGTATATTGGCTCCCCTAATCCACAGAAGAATCTATATACTTCATCCAAACACTCCCTAGGATCCTCTAATGTCTTAGACCATGTAAAAATAAGAGGGTTCATCGTCGTGAAGTCTCCCATCCTGTCAGCCATACTGCGAACCGGTGGGTTTTCTCTCTAAACATCCTGTAGGTTGACTTGGGCCGTCATTGCCTAAGCCTGCATCGTAATGGTCTGTTCTATCAGAGCCATAGATTCGCTCACCTTTGCATCAGTCAACCTCGCTGAAGCCTGGGGTGGATTTTGATTAACCCTAGCATCTTCTCCTCCCTTCCTCTGACCCTTACCTCTCCAAGAGTTCATTCTCAGAAAAAACAACAAGGATTTATTTTAGACAAGCTCATAACTCGAAGAACTCAGACATTAGGAAAAACACGATATTATCAGAAGAAAAGAAATTTTACTACGCATCATGTAGTCTCTAATACAGTATAATGCTGCCCTTCACTACCATGACTTAGAAACTACTCAATCTGGTTGATGTGAACTTATTATCCTCGGAATTTAACCTAGTGCTCTGATACACACCTTTTTTAAACGACTGACTGTAGTACGCCCAAGACGAGACCCGGGTCTTGATATGTCAGAGGTCGCAGACCTAGACTACTTACAGATATTCTTACTACTGTACATTAGGTTAATTTTTTTAGCGGAAAATTTGAAACTATTTGTTTCTTAGTTTATTTATAAAAACATTTCTCATTAATACGTAATTATTAACCTTCAACCATCTAACATTAAGAGATAAGCAACTGAAATAAATAGTTCAATTCTTGCAAGTATATAATTGCCAAAATGGCACTAATACATATTCTGAATAAAAACATGAAAAAAATGCTAGTGAACATGCCTAACTAGCTCAACTCTAAACTAAGCTAGAATTAAAACGACATGCATCCCTCGAAGCATGAGGACCTACCAAAGCCGGATGAATGCTGAATTTCGCGGATACAACTGCAGTGAGATCCTGTAGCTCTCTAAGTCCAGCTGTGCCTGGCACCTAAATCGTAGAGTATTTATGGGTTAGTCCACACTTGTAGCGAATTATGGGTGATATGCAAGCACGCACGCAAGACATGCATGAGAAAGAATAGTTCTTTCCTGACATCATTATTTTTTGGAATTCATAGTTGTGGACATCCTGAATTTGAAGATTAGGAAGGTTCTAAATTTGAATTAGGAAAGTCAGTGAGTTTCCATTTTTGAATATGAAAGTTATCGCATGAGAATAACTATACATCATCAGTATTTCCCATTCACCACATCACATAACATTTACAACATAAAACATATCCGATGCAATAAAACGAATTTTGCATGTGCACATACCTTCTTCAATTCATTCATTCATATGCCACTGCAGACCTTGATAATAATGGACTTAACATCAGACATCCTAGAATGAGGGGCTCAACAGTGGCACCAGCACAACATATGAGTCTTCATTCGAAAAAGAGTCTTACTACTTCGCTCCTTAATTACTTAATCCTTTTCATTTAATATCATAAGCTATGTAAACCTTTTCATTTAATTAAGGGTGTTAATCTCAATACTTTCATAGAGTGTTCATAGAGACTGGTCTCTCATTAACTTTTACACACTCATATTAGGGTATTTTTTGGGTACATTTCTCATTTGATATTTCTCTGCACTTTTAGCATTAGCCTCATATCATGTTATCACCACATTCCTTATCATTGGCACCCTTGCTTTTCAGATTTCTCACCTCATTATTAGAAATGTTCATTTTCATCATATGGGTGCTCAATGGCCCATGGCATTTATTGTGATTCACACCTTACTTGAACCCTTCTCGGATTCATCATTTCCTTGTTCTTTTCCTCATTTCATTGTTTCTTATCATTTTATGCCAAAGCCCTTGGCCATTTAGTGTATCTTACACTCATACTTATGCCCTACTAGGTTCATCGTTTCATGACTTACATCTGAGGTTTCCTACTTTTGAACGTATGTAACTTATGAATCTATAGCCTCCACGTTTGGGTCTTTATCACTATTCGTTAATTCATCTCATACATCCTATGATTATGATGTACACGACTTATTATCTTGTATATATGCCTAAGATCTTGTTGTCGATCTCATAGGTCGCGGTTATTGATGGATATTTTATTCACGGGTCTGCTTATGTCATCAATACGGAAGTTTGGGGCATGGGAATCCAAGTTCGAATCTCTTGGTACACACTTTACATATTCATTGATTATTATGTTTATCTCCATGTATATTGAGACTCTATATAAACCCAACATTAATAATATTATCTTTAATTTCTCTCTTGGTTTTCCTCTTAAATATTGGGCCGAAGGGGTTTGTGTGGTTTACCCCAAAAACCGCCTTTTTATTGTTTCATAACTCACATTGGCTCATTCCAGCCAAAAAAAGAGGTTGTGGGATCAAAACCCCACACCCCTCTTGTATTTTTTTTGTCATCTATTTCGCTGGAATAGGGAGGTTGTGGGTTTGAACCCCCAAAACCTTCTTATTTTAATGTAAATTCGCTAGAGGCTGTGAGGTGGTGGGTTCGAACCCGACAACCTCCTATTTTTTTTAAAATCATCCCTCTCTTTTCTAAAACTAGTAGCCAGGTTCAATTCCCCCCAGCCCCATTTTCTTTTCCTTTCTCGCAAAGACAGTGACCAAGTTCGATTCCACCTAGCCCCATTTTCTTTTCCTTTCCTGTGAAGACAGGGGCCAAGTTCGATCCCCTCAGCCCCGTTTTCTTTTCCTTTATTGCGAAGATAGTGGCCAAGTTCAATCCCCCCCATCCCCATTTTCTTTTTCTCCCTCGCGAAGACAGTGGGAAAGTTTGATTCCCCCCAGCCCCATTTTGTTTTCCTTTCTCGCCAAAAATAGTGGCCAAGTTCGATTCAGCCCAGCCCTATTTTCTTAGAGCATTTCACTAAGAGTTTAGTGCATTGTTAGGTGTGGTTTAGTAGTTATATTGATAAAGCTTTTTCACTCAAAAATTAGTAACTTCATACACCACACGAATATCACATAGTCCACAATTTTAGCACATAAAATACAAAAATTAGCATGCCTTTGCACACCTCCAAACAGTGACCAATTTCACTGCCACACATACACACACATAACTTTTTCCCATGATTTTGAACAACATAATCTTTATACACAAAATTTCGAACATGCATACGTAAACATAAATATCACGAAAACACATTTCATCCCTACTTTGTACCAGCAAACATACCAAACCTTAAGTTCAATGGGAGCTAGTGACTGGAACATGCAAGAGGGGAACAATCTTAGTTTTCTAAGTGAATATCTTGAATCCTAAGGGGTCTATTTGAAAAAGAACCAAGAGGAATGAAACCCATATCTTAATTGATGTTCAAACATTGAAGTTGCCGCCCAAACCTTCTTCCAAAACCACGTCCAACTCACCTAATCTTTCCCCACCAATTCGACGGAAATCTTCCTTGACTTAACGTTTTTAAATAGGTTGTTTTCTTAGATTTTTTCGTGATTCTTCAAGTGTGAAGAACCTTAGTTATATTTTTTGTTCTTCACGTTAATTGGCAAAGAGAAAACAATAGGTTTGAACATGAGAATGTGATCGACGTGAGAGATGAAACGTGTTAAGTTGTTCATGCTTAGATATTGACTTAGTCAATTTAGGACTCTCCTTAATACTTAAAATCTTAATTTTGTTATTTTATTCATTTCGTTTGCTATATTATAATCATTTATATATTATATTCGTTTTTTTTCTCTTTACTCTTCTCCTCACTACCTCCTCTCTTCCCCCTCATCCATTCCTCCTTCGGCTTACCTCTCTCCGTCTCCCTTTCCTTCATGTTCCTCTTCCCTACTCCCTCACTACTTTTCTCTTCCTTTTCCTTTCTTCCCTTACTTTATCCTCCTTCATTCTCCCTCTTCTCCGATCTCTTGCCACCTACCGTTCTTCTCTATCTTCTTTTCATTTCTCTTGCTCCCTGTTCTCTTCTCTATTTCCATCTCCCTCCTCCAGCTCTCTCCCCCTCCCTTCCCCCTCCCCCCTCCCCTCCCCCCACCCTACCCCCATCCCATCCACTTTCTGCCCTCTCTCGCTCCCCCCCCCGTCCCCTCCCACTCTCCCTCCCCAACTCCTCCTATCCCCATATCGCTCCTCCATTTTCTTTCCTTTTTCCTTTTCTTCACTTGCTTCCTCCCTCCACCGCCACCTCTACGCTCCTTCCTTCTTCACCCCCCCCCCCTCTTCATCCTTCCTACACCGGACAAGCGAACCCCCGCATGAAGCCAAAACGCCCCATGCAGAACAAGACAGGCTCTTCGAAGCAGCGTCGACGCGGGTGATTTCGCATAAGATTAGGAGTGGACGAAGCAGTTGGACTAGCTCGAGGAGAGAGTTTGATAGAGGTGAAAGTGGGATGGGGGAGGGGGGTGTTGAGTTGGACAGGGTGTGAGGTTTGTCTGATGAGGTGAGAGGGAAGCGCGGGTGGTTTCTGGGGTTGGCGTTTGTCTCTTTCTTGAACCCCCTTTAGCCCTTCATATCCTATTCTCCCCTCCTCACTGTTATACTGTTACTTACCCCCTCTCTCACTTTTCTCTAACTTTCATTCTCGCTCTATCGCTTCTTCTCTATCCCTCCTAATCTTCTCATCTGACTCCCGCTCCTCTACCTCCCTCGCCCCTCCCCTCACCACTCCTCCTCTCCCCCCTTCCCCCCCTCCCCTCCTTTTCTTCTCCCCACCTCTCTCTCCCTCTCTCTCCTCCATTCTTCTTAACGTCCTCCCTTTACTCTCTCTTCCTCTCCCCCTTTCTCCTCCCCCTCCTCACTCCGCCACTCCCTCCCCTCCCTCCCTCCCCCAACCCCTCTCTCCCTCCCCACCACTTACCCTACTCTCTCTCGTCCCTCTCCTCCCCCCCCGTCCATCCCTCCCCATCGTCCTCCTCGCTTTCCCTCCACCCCCTAGTTCCTACTTACTTTTCTTTCTCTCTCCACTCTTTTACTTACCATCCAACTCCTTCTCCTTACCCCCCTCATTCTTCCCTATATTCTATCCCTTACACTTGCTTCTTCTGCTCTCTTCTTCCCTTTCGCCCCTCCTCTGTCTCCTCTCCCTCTCCCCCTCCTCTATACCTTCCCCCTCTCTTCTACACTTCTATCTCAATCATTGCTCACACTCCGGTGCACGCACGGCATTTTTCCCTTGACCTTTCAAAGTTTAAAATACTAACTCAATCCCTTACGTATTTATCCTATTGCATTTTTTTATTTCTTTTTAGGGTTGTTACATTATATATGATATATATATATATAAAAAAAAAAAAAAATCTACATATATAGATATATATATATCTATACTGTATTATTATCATACTTTATAGATGAATCTATTGCTTCAAAAATCCACTTAGTTGAGGTGTCCTATATCCCAGTAAGGTATAGGACATTTTTGGTAGCGTGGGATAGACGATGTATCATTATATCTCATATTGATGGTTTTCCGTTATAGAATATCTCTATTGATTTAAAGTGTATTTTTATATCACTTATTATGTTGAGTTTAGAGTTGAGAATTTATTTGATACTTTTTTAAATGATCTCGTTCCTTTATTTATTTTTCCTTAAGTTTGGAGTATATGGTTATCTGTTGCTGTTATTTTTTTCACTTATTTGTTATTCAGCTATATTACCCTCATACATGCAATATACAAATGTCATTCTTCCTACATCTTTAAATTATTCAAATACATATTATTAGGATTCTGAACAAGAGTCTTTCTATATCACTTGATCCGATCACCAACTTTTGGGTGAGACTACCTTGCTTTTGCAGGGCTCTAATTTTATGAGTTGTTCGTAAAATTTTTCTTGAGGAGACGTGTCTTGTTCTAACACTCATGTATAGTATAAGCTTCATAGGTAGATCGTAATAGAGAGTCATTATGTTTAAAGGTTTTGTTTAAAACATAAATTTAATACTTCATATATTCAGAGTTTTGAAATATAGTAAAATTTTGACTTAGCATTTCTTTTTGTGTGACGCTTATGTGTGCTCGAGTTAGTGTTCTACTTGTAGTGATAAAGGATAAGGGTTTGCTTGGGAGACGAGTAATGGTTCATAATGTCATTCACGTCCAGGGTGTAGGCTTGGGTCATGAAATCCCTGTAGAAATTCTAGCCCACAAGCTTTGAGTCACATGACTTAGTTTTACCGTACTTATGTCTATAGAATCATAAGTTCAGTTTCAAAATATTATATTTTCAGATAAATTTTACTTCACAATCTTTGATTTGCAGAACTTATGTTAATACAATTATATCCTCAGTTTTAGAACCCATAAAATTATACCTTAAAAGAGACATAACTTATTCATTTAGAAATTTTGTAGGATAGGACTAAAGTTTTGTTGTTGAGAGTCTTGTGCTAGTATTTGTCCAATGAAACTGTTTGGATGATGAAAAATAACATGTGAGAATCATGACCACATATCGTTCTTTCACTGTATAAATATAAAATCATAGTTGATTAAAGTTTAATTTATTTTATTTCAAATTTAAGTCACCTTTCACCTTATCTTTGTTTTGAAGTCAAAAAGTTGTTTTATTCCCTATGGCACATAAAAATCTCTCTTAAACCACCTTGTTTATGAGTTCCACACTCCACACCACCTGTCCATTTCCATCCCTAGCATTGATTTTTGTTATATGGAGTAATATGTTGATGAGTGAGAAAACAGTAAAGAGAACGAGGTACACCAAAGCCATTTATGGCTAGTGAATAAGCACTAGATGTAGCAATGGAGAGAATCCTATAAGGACTCTCTTTAGGAACTCACATACTATCAAGTTGTTAATTGTATTCAAAGAAAGTGTTTGAATTATTTCAAAATTATTTTTCTAGATGTTCCACTTTCATATGAGTATCTAAATCTTCTATTGAGGATGTGAAGTTTCATGTAGTGGTAAATTTTATAAGGTACATTTACGCGTTACTTGATATTAGTGTTGTAATATTAAAAATTCTTCTAGTTCATAATTAATTTTCTGCTTGTTCAAAAATTAACCCACACCCTAATATCTTAGTTTTGTTTTTTGCTAATGTTGATAAGGGCTTGGTAGAAGAGGTTTTGTATCGAACTCAAACCGCTCTCCCTCGTTTGATATATTAACATTAGTGATAATAGAATTACATGACATAATTAGTTTGTCCTGTTTAAATAACTTATATAGTTGTGGAATCATCACGATGACATAATTGTTCAACTTTTAGGAAACATTAAGTTATAGTGCATGGACTAAATGCATATCAAGAACTCACTTATTTTAAATTCTACGAACACAAACAAATGACAAAACCCATTTTTGTACTTTTCATCTAACTAGTGCTATTTGTGCTTTATTAATTCAAAATTTCTTCAATCTTTATGGATTAAAAATTGACCCTTAAATTTTCTATTTTTCCAAGTAGTTGTCTATTTTTTTTGTTATTCCTAGTGTAATTCGGTCCAAACCTTGTATTGAATATTATATTTGCATATTATCGCATTATATCATGTAAAGGTGTATCTTATACGTATAAAATGTTTGTGTCATCGCTAGAGAATATTGTCAAAAAGCATAACATCACATGTTCGATTGTTTTAGATATGACACACGTTAATCATGTGTGATGACCCAATATCTCGAGACATAATAGCGCTATCAACACTCCAGTAGGCAAGCCAAACCATTTTGCTAACCTTGTGAGTAATGGTATTGAGGGAAACAATCCTCAAGTAAGAGAAGAATAAATAAACATAAGACATAAGAGGAAGACGGATGTGAAACCAAAACTATATAAAAAAAATACCTCCTAGAACGTGGATGTCGCATGTACATAACTAATAAAAAAGAAAAGTCCAAAAAGTGGACCCCATAAACAAGACTATCCAAAAAAGCAAAAGTCAAGTTAAAATGTGAATAAAGAATTCAGATAAGATATCCTGTGAAGCCACCTGCTCACCTCGTATTTAGAATAGACTATTGCAGTGTCTAACTCAACACTGATAGATGGTGCTCGTACTTGTATCACAAAAACAATTGCATAGTGTAGCATGATTACCAAAGCAATAGGTACCTATTATGCATCATAGGCTAGCTGAGTAAAAAAATTAAAAACGGACAAAAAAGATAAAATAAAAAATAAACAAAAGTCAATAAAAATAAGTGTAGAACAATCAAAAAATAGTTTAAGGATATTAAATCTAACCCTAGCTAGCTGCCCCTCCATCCCTCCCCCCCCGCCCCACACACACATAGCCCTAGGTACACAAACCCCAGCACAAAATCTACGAAACCCGCAAAGCACTATCAAAGCCCAATAGGTAGCATAGAGAACGCCACACCTATGAATGTAAGAAACAAAACTAGCGACAAACCGCTACATAACATAACCATCACTGAAACCTAATCAACAATTTCGACTTCCATATCGGGACACCCAGCCCGGTAGAAACTCCGAGGCATTACCTATGCAGGCGATTAAACAATAAGAAGTGACTTATCTATTGTTGTGTAAGTCCCCTTAGTAATGTATATAAATCCCCTCAGGAATCCCTATTGCACCAGCTGAATAGGCTATAACTCTGAGGGCCCTACCCAAGACAACAAAGTATATTGTCTAACACTCCTGAGAGCCCTGCCCTATAAGGAAAAGTGTGAAAGCTTGTTAATTCCAAAAAGGATCTAAAGTAAGTTATATCCTACTATGAAACAACTTAATCACGTCGTGGCACTTCCCAATAACAGCTAGGTAAGTCATCTACAATCCCAAGGGCCCTAATCAATGCAAGACAAAGTGTGCATGTAAAATAAACTCTATAGATGATCTCAAATTCTAAAAATGGTTGTCAGCTCCAAGCCAACATAAATCGACATCCACTAACAAGTACACTCAACCCAGAAATCAGACCGCGTTAAACCAACCAAAAACTACATGCTCGCAATAAGACTCGTTAATCATAGAAATATGGAAAAGAATCCAAAATGATCACAAATAATAAAAATCCTAAAGCTAAGCTAACTATCAAAACCAAGTCTTCTGTGCTGAGCTACAAGGATTTAATCCATCCACATTGGCGTTGGATACATACAAAAGTCAACCAGGTGCATGGATCTAAGGAAACACTAGTCTACCTTAGAGTAAGGACAAAGATAAATTCAATCATAAATAAATAACCAATAGCATACTACACATGCAACTATAAACGCCAAACATGTAATTCACAAGTACCGACAAATAAACACCACATTCGACAACATGGTACTAACCCAAAAATGGCATGAAAAAACAACTATGCGACATGGTTCTAAAAGAAGAAATGATATAGTAGCAACACACCCAGATTCACACATTAATACAATCAACCACTATCTAAATTATGGCAAGTCGAAGTTGATACACTCAAATTATACCTCCCTAAAGAAGTATAACTGATCCTCATTATGTAAAGAACCCAACTAGTAGGTTGGGGTCGATCTCACGAGGAATATGGTTTAGACTTTACTTTAACCCACGATCACATCTTTTTAGTCAAGGTATTTTCGAAACAACTAATTAAAGGGGTTGGGTGGGGGTTTGTGAAACAAATTCCTTTAATTGTATGATTACAAGTGAAAAAGAGTAAATTTCTGTTGTTATAAGTATGAGAAAGTAATTGAGTGTGTGTTCCTTGTAAGTTCATAATGCAACATTCCTAGTAATAACAATCCATTCCTAGTGTATTACATGTAAAGTGAAAAGTCAGGTATCTCGAAATCTATGGTGCAACATCAAGAGAATTGCACCCCGCACCATGGTCCAGCTATGTGTGTATAATTTACTAACCCTTACCATTACCTCATATTAGACATAATAATCGATGTATGTCTTAGTTATTACATATCACCAATAGACCCTAGACTGTTAGATAGTATCACACTAAATCTTCGTTGATAATTCTTTTCTTACAAACTACCTCCTTTGTCCAGCAAGTAGCAACAAGGGGAATTCTAATGCGTACACTCTTTAAAAGTACTTCTAACCGAAAGTATTACCAATGCATGCAAAGACAATATTCAAGAATTGCTTAATTACTAGTTACACTATTTTAATCACTCATGGTCCCACAATTCCTTGTCATGGATTTAGTTACCCATGATAGCAAGAACACAATTAATATCAATAGATGAAGAAATCATGAACTTACATACTAAGAATAAAAAAATAGATATTGCACTGAATTGCAACGCAAAAGCTTTAAAACCAAATTTGAAAATCAATTATTTGCGAAAATTGCAAAAGATAATCTCCAAAACATAAACTAGAACAATGGTAGTTGTAGCTAACTTCAAAAATGAGGTTTAATACCATATTTGTAGAAAAATAAATCCTAATTAAAAAGGAATTCAAATAAGGAAAATTTTTTCAGGATGACTGCTTCAATCTACGAGACCATTGACGGTTTGTCCATCGATCGATGGTCTGTGAATTGCTTTTGACAGCCAGGACATAAAACATGTTTCAGCCTCTAGGTCACATCTTTTTTTTGAATCAAACAACGGACCAAAACAACGATCCATTGATGCTCTTGTGTGACTCAACATGTTGATTCTTCAAGTATCAAGGTACTAAAACCCTCGCAATCTCAAAATATAGTTCAGCAATACGGTCCGTCGATCGGTTGAAAGACCGTTAATGCTAATCGTGCTTCCACACTTTGTCAGAATTCCCTGATTTCCTCAAATGCTTGAGCTTTTCATCTACGATTATCATCTAGGGGCTTTGATTGAATGAAGGACCGTCATGTGGCATCGTAGGTTCTTTTTCTACACTTTTTCAATTGTCTCTTGTGTTTTATGTCTGAACATCTTACTGCATAACAACACACCAAAATTTTTAAAAGCAATACAAAACGACTTTAAAAACACAATCCTTAAGTGAAATACATTAGAAATGTCATGAACTCACGGTACATCAACACCCTCAACGATCGTTGTTTCTCCTCATGTGATGCACTATGACCCTAAATGAAACTTGCATAGAAGCAAGTCTACACCTCAGTCTTGACAAGGTAACTTATACGGATCATATACGGACAACAATCCACAAGTCAAAAAACACCTCCCGTGCTTTTCCTATAACCAACGTACCAATTCTCTAATAATGCAACAAGTGCCCTCACTTCAAACAAAATCCTCAATTTTCACACAATGATTATGAATTTTATGTACAAGAGTCTATTTCAAAATAGACGCTAAAGACAAGGTTCGAACACAATTTGTGATCCACACCATAGTCTTGCCATTTCTTTCCTACTTAGGTTCACCAATCTAGTGTATAATACCACAATAAGACTTTCTTATATTATAATGTAAGCTCCGGGTCAAGTGTGATATATTTGCGTACGTTAAGTGACTATCTTCCCTCCTTGACATTACAACTAGGTCTTCCACCTCTTTTATTTTTGACACACTATTTATTTTCTCTTTTTTCTTTGACTCACTTAAACCTTAGGTATGTCATTCACATTCGTATATTTTTCTCAAAAAACTCTTTTCTCTTTATTTTTTTTTTCATTTCAACCGTTCATTCATTTTTGCCAAGTAACTTCCTTATCTTACTTATTTTTTTCTTTTTTTCAACAACCAACAGTTTTAACGCCTAGTTTTGGGTCTTCTCTCATAATAGCCACCTTCAAATCATTCCTTTTAAATGAGTCGAGGTGCACAATACCAAATATTAGGTAAATACTAAGATGAGGTCACTTTTGCGTTAGCCACCCTCAACCTAGTCTGTTGTCTTAAGTCGAGATGCATATTTCTAATGAGGGTCTGGGGCCAAAACATTAAACCCTGGGAAGTTGAGGTGGTTAGATATAAAGAAATGGTCTATTTAAGGCTCAGCATATTTGGATCAAAGTGAAAATTAACTTTATTTTGTCATTCTAACCAAGGGTCTATGATCACTTCCTAGATTATAGAGTAGATTCCCGTAGCAGACCTAACCGGGCCAGTTCTAGTTAGGCAACAACTATTGAGTAATCAAATATTCCCACATTCACTTAGATCAACGTTGCACTATGAGTTGATCGGAATTACCAATTCTAGTTTTAGTTATAGGTCATGTAGTTAGTGCATTTTCATGTCATGTTTAGAGATGATACATTCAACTTATTTGATCCTATACGTTCAAGACCCTTTGTAATTTGACGGGTATAATTTTTTTATTCGCCATCATGCTTCATTTATTTTATGTTTCTACACATACACTTACTAATACATGCCAGTTCAACAGAAATTTAAGCAATCACTTGGGGAAAAAGAACATAAGCAACCATTTAGCCAAAAAAAAAGAGTGCAATTGTCCCCAATGCACAAGAAATCATAGAAATAATAATGGTAGGTGAAGAAAATTTATGGTGCATACCTCCGAAGACTTATCAACAAGTGGGCGAGTCTGGTTTCC
This sequence comes from Solanum habrochaites, assembly GCA_027704765.1. Classification (NCBI taxonomy): domain Eukaryota; kingdom Viridiplantae; phylum Streptophyta; class Magnoliopsida; order Solanales; family Solanaceae; genus Solanum; species Solanum habrochaites. The sequence continues at coordinate 19,216,840 of JAKWJA010002496.1, forward strand.
CGGAGCCCGCCAGGTAATCACTTGGCTCACCATCAGAAGTGTCCACATATACAAGTATGACACAATCAGTAGTGCTTACTGCACCACAGATGTGCCTAGAACCAGATGCCGCAGCAATTGACTCTTTTACCCTCCTCTGGCGCATCTCTTCATCTGCTATCCAGACACTCTTAGCATGTTCCACATGAATTCGATCCCTTTTTAAGACACTGGCCTCATTATCGTCTTCAGCGGTGCAGCTAGAATAGTGCATGTAGCCATGAACATGTGGTTTGTGCTCTGTCTCAACATGTGCCTTGAAAAAGGCCTCAAAGATAGTATATTCCGTCAACTCTTAAAGGGAACGCTTCAGTATAGTCTCCCACATCTTAAAGATAGAATTACATCCACACTTTGGCTGGCTTTTTCTATCTGAATGACAATGAGATCTATGGAGGGGGCTGGTCGTGCTAGAACTCATAGCTCAAACACGTCAAGGCGTTTTTGAACTACTTGAGTCTAATGCTCCATATGATTGTCCACCCTCTTTTCTATGCGGTCCTAGGCCTCTGTGATGGATTTATTCATCTTCTACTGTATGTGATAGAGAAACGCGACCATATAAGCCTCTAGATAATTAATTCAAGCTAAAGGAATAACTTTTTCGGCTGGTGGTCTGTACCTGGACGAGATGGGGGCCCTTTTAACGGCAAGAAAAGAATAGGTCGGGGTGGGGTCAGCTTTCTCAAGTATGGAGGGGTCAACTCCTTGTGCTTGTTGCAACGTGTCTTCCAAATTTTTCGCAATGGGGGGACGTCCTCCTTGGTCCTCTATGAGGTGCCGATTGAATGTATCATTGTGCCTGATTGGCAATCAAATTTCCATGCACATCTGAAAGATTAAACACAGAACAAAATAAGTAGTGGAGGTCTTGAACACCCTCTCGTGTATCTTCTCTACAATGAACAAGGTAGAGTCAATCTATAGCCCTGCTACTAATGCTGCCTCCATGACTACCCTCTCCTAAATGAGTACATTGCCGACCTATGTGGGTGATACTGTATTATGGTCCAAACAAGAAGAATTCGGCCACATAGTTCAGTGCGGCCTTCAAGATGATCCATCGCGGTTCTATGACCTTGTCAACCCTCTCTCCATCTGCTGCTATATATTACGCTAGACACATTTACACCGCCTCCCGCCTCTATGCACTTCTCTTAAAATCACCTCCCTAGGCTATATCCTAGCTATAATCAAACTCTGCGGTATTCCGGCTCTTGTTTGGACTAGCGGTGGGGCTTTATAGAAATAGGCGGATGGTTTCCTGTGAGATGTCTACCCGACATCCTCGGACCAGTATATAAGTGAGAGGGTCATGTTTTGAAGGTTTGGATGGCTTGTGAATCGACCCTCGGATAGTGGCTACATAGGAGGCATATAACTCCCGTACAATCTCCTCGCTGTATGTGCCAAGGTCATGTACCCATCTAGTAAGATCTATGGAGGCTTAATAGCCGCTAAATCACTGGTATTGTATGTAGACTACATGTAAGGACTCGTCGTTCCTCAGAGATAAGTTGAGACATTACCCCATTTTCATTTATCATCTTGGCTTCTCTGTATACTTTCAATTTGCCGTTGACAACACTTGTTAGGTTCATCTACTGTCGTGGTGGGGTCATCTTTCCGGTGTGCAGGTTCAACTTCCAAGCTAGTGGTCTCATCAAATGAGGCTTTTTGTTCCTATTCCATTAATCTTGTGGCTTCTTGAGAGTTTGAGTTAGATGCATTGGAAGTCGTGGACCTTGATGAAAGGGAAGACCCCGAGCCTAAAGCATTGGCGGACTTGGATCTAGATAGTGATCCCCATTCTTAACTGAAGGTATCCCCAGTTGGTGAGAAGATCAGTGTGCACTCCTCATCAGACTTAGAGGAAGTGACTATGTTGGGGTTCACCTTTCGGGGGGTGCCCCTAGTGATTCTGGATGCTCTCGTCGGTGGTGTTTTCTCAGAGGAATGTATGTTGAGTCCTTCTCCAAATCGATGTCTTCATCAATTAACTGGAGGGATGGGGCAACTGACTTGATTTGTCCGTGTTCGAGTAGATCACTTGCGTCTTTGGATCCATGGTACCTTTGAAGTGATGAAGAGTGATATGGTTATTTACCTACTATGTTGTGCCACCTAAAGAAGTAGCCGACGCTCATCGAATTTGATGATCGGATTTGTTGGGATGAAAAGATAGTGAATTTTGGCGAGAAATGGTTGGGATTTGAGGAAAGTGATAAGTCAGAGGATTTTTAGAGATGTGTTAATTGTTTGGGAAGTGATATAGGGAGGAAGTTAATGAGGGGAAGCAATTATGGTATGAGATGGGAAGGAAAATGTAAAGGGGGGCTGGAGGATTTGAATGGTTGTAATTAAATAATGGCGGGACGGTCGGTTTACTGGCAAAATATATCCACGAGACCCTTTTGACGGTCTACGGATCAATCAAAGGTTTGTCAATTAGGAACACCCATCACAAATTTACTTAAACAAGTTTTGAGGCTTACCTAGGATCAACGGACTACACTCACGGTCCTTCTATTGATCGACGGACCATCGATGGGTCCAACCTCTGTACCAGACCATTTTTTGCAAATTTTAATTACCTCTTACACAGATAACAATAATTAGACAATTTTTATTAAATTTTATGCACACTTTATAGACATGGACCCTATTCTAATATCTAGCCAACACTAGAACACAAGGAAAAAAGAAAATAAAACACCTAGACAAACTAAATAAAATAAAAACTCTTTCTCACCGAATAAAAAACCTATCGTTTGATAGAGTGTATAATATGGGTTACCTCCCAAGAAGTGCTTGATTTAACATCGCGACACGACGCAGGTCCCTTTATCACTCCAAATTCATCATCATGGTAGGATTCAACCACTTTGTTATCACTTTTCGCCTACCTAGATAGATCTCAATCCTTTTTCTACTTACTCTGAACCTTGTGCCTTGCTTGTTCTCCAGCTCAACCACTCCGTATGGGAACTTTTAGGTGATGAGGAATAGCCCTGTCTATTTGGACATGAGTTTCCCAGGAAATAAGAATAACCTTAGGTTTAATATAAGCACAAGATCACCAACCGTAAATTATCACTTTTCTATTCTTTGATCATGATACTTCATCATCTTCTTTTTGTATATGGCTTAAATTTCATAGGATTTTAGGAGAAACTCATCAAGCACATTTCACTCATTTATTCTCTTATCTGACATTCCAATCCATCCAAGTTCAAACTCTTCATTGGCTCTATCGCCTAATGCTCTAGGTCGACCGGTAAGTGACGAGCCTTCCCATATACAAGTTGGTATAGAGACATATCGATTGGGGTCTTGTATGTAGTGTTGTAGGCCAAAAGAGAATAATCTAGCTTCCTAAACCAATCCATTCCATTCACATTTACAATTTTTTCCAAAATTTGTTTGATCTCCTGGTGGGACATTTAAACATGTGCGCTAGTCCATAGTTGGTAAGGAGTAGCCACATTGTGGCGAACAACATATTTTTCTTGCAGCGTTTTGAACAACATATTATGATAGTGAGAACATATGTCGCTAATATTGGACCTAGGTGTACCAAATATAGAAAAGATAGTGACATTCTTCCCTTCAATGTTGGGGAGTGTAATTTTTCCACCCATTTTAACATATAGTCAACCCCCACAAGAATATACTTCGCCCCATGATAACTCATAAACAGGAGCATGAAATGAATTCCCATACATCAAATAACTCAATCACAAGAATGTGATTCATGGTAATATCTTTCCTCACTGAAATTCCTTCGTCTCATTGGCTACGATCACTTGATTTGATGAAATCATGAGACTCTTGGTGGATTGTGGACCAATAATACCCACATTGCAAGATCATGTGCGCAGTTCATATACCAATATGGTGCCACCAACAGGCGATGAATGATACGCCTCAAGAAGACTCAACATTTCAACCTCAGGCACACATCGACGAATAATCCCATCAGCACAACACTCATATAAGTAAGGCTCATCGCAATAGAACATTTTCACATAATGTAGGAACTTCTTTCTTTTGTGAAAAGTCAAACACGAAGGGACCAAGTTGCTTGCTAAATAGTTTGCAAAGTCTGAGAATCATGGGATCAGATCATGCGAAGCGGCCAATATATGCTCATATGAACACGCATTAATTTTAGCCTCCCCCCCACCCAAGTTTACCCATATCTTCATCCTCCAACGCTGATAAGTGTCGGCCACTTGATTTTTTGTCCCTTTTCAATCCTTTACTTCAATATCAAACTCTTGAAGCAATACTACCCATATGATAAACTTTGGCTTCACATCCTTCTTCACCATAAAATATGTCAATGCAGAATGGTCGATATGCATTATGACCCTCGTGCCAAGAAAATAGGATCGAAACTTCTCGAATGGAAACACCACTGTTGGAAGTTCTTGTTCAATTCAGTGTAGTTCTTATGTTCTTCATTTAAGTCTTTGATGAAATAATAAATAAGGTGAAGGGTTTAATCTATCCCCTGTCCCGATACAACACCAAGGGAAACCGTCACATATAACCTCAATTGGCTTGCCATAATTTGGTAAAACAATAATGGGAGCAGAAACCAACTTTCCTTTCAAATATTCAAAAGCTCTGAAACAGAAATCATCAAAATAATCTTTACAATCCTTCTCTAGTAATTTTCACAAATGGTTTGTGATTTTTGAAAAATCCATTATAAACCTTTGATAAAAACCATCATGCCCAAGAAAACTTCTAACACACTTCATGGAAATAGGTAGTGGAAGATTCTCTATTACCTCAACTTTGGCCTGATCAACTTCTATCCCCTTTTCTGAGATACAACGTCAAAACACTATACCTTTTTTCACTTTATATGGAACTTCTCCAAATTTAGCACTAGGTTGCAATCTTCATGTCTCTTGAATATCTCAATAAGATTATTCAAACACCTAAAAAAGGAGTCACGAACGACAAAAAAGTCATCCATGACCACCTCAATGGTATCTTCCACCATTTTGGTGAATATCAACATCATACAATGCAGGAAGGTCACAGACGCATTAAACAACCCAAATGGCATCCCTTTGAATGCAAAAGTCTTATAAGGTAAAATGAAAGAGATATTTTCTTGGTCTTCTAGGGCGGTAGATATATTATTGGATCCCGAATATCTATCAAGAAAATAATAGAACCCTTGCCTTCAAGCTTGTCGATCATTTGGTCCATGAAGGACATTGGAAAATGATCCTTTTGTGCGCAAGCATTCAACTTTCGGTAGTCCATGAGAAATCTCCTTTCGGTCACAGTCCACATCGGAATAAGCTCATTCATTTCATAAGGAACCATAATCATCCCACCTTTTTTTTGGAACACACTGAACAAGGCACACCCAATGTAACATTTCGAAAATCCAAGACGAGGATTAAATATTAACATAGGTTCCATGGGGTATAAACACTTTTTAATTCCAATCTTAATGAATATAGGTCATTTAGGAAGTTTAGCAACAAAAACGTCCAAGAATGACCATGACATTCAGAAACTAGTTCTAAAGGTTATTAGCGTGCCTTAGCCTATTTGACTATCTTTTAGGAGTCGGAAATCCATGAAATTAGGTGGAAGGGTGTATAACAAGTGTTAAAGATGATTCTAGTTCAGAATGTCCGGGTACGACTCCCCAATGACAAACCAAGGGTCCTTGAGGAGTCCCCTAGAACGTCGGAGGCAACACGACTTATGTAGTGTGCAACCACCAGAGGGTAATGACGACTCGTGTGTGTATGGACGGGGCGTCGACGCAAATATTTATCCCACACTTAGCAAAATTTTTGGAGGCCCCCTGATGCACAGTCTCTGAACTCATCGATGGATGTGCAGCACGCAAGGGGGGCTGGTCCGTTGATTTAGCCACGAGGTGTCGATAAGGGTCCGTCTGTAAGTGCCCTGTAATTCCTGCACACTTTAAGTTAGTCTTATTTAATTAATTAAGGCATTAGGTGGTTAGTTAGGGGTTTAATGGAGTCTAATTAATTTAATTAACCCACAATATAAAGACCCTAACCCTCATTACTCTAAAACATAACTCACAAAATAAACTCTCTTCCTTCTCACATCTTTCTCTCTCTATTGGAAGACACCATTGAAGACTAGATAGGTAAAGTTTTTGGGGGATGGAAAGGGACAATTTCACTATAAAATCATCATCAAACGTTAAGGTATGTGATCTAATTCACCTTTGACACTTCTTTCCTTAAGGAGCTCCACCAAAGTATTTCTAAAAGTTGAGTTTTCATGTGGGTTTCATTCAATTACAAGTTTGATGTTATGAATTGAGTTGTTTCTGGTTATTTATGATATAATCAATAGATTGACATATATTTTAACTTGATTATTATAAATTGATAAGATTTGGTGTAAATTGTAGAACATGATCCTTAGCCCTTAACCCTAGGTTTGATCTTGATGTGATTTCAGTTGGGGTTGATTCACATTATTGGTTTAAACACTATTATATGACGTTTTTACACTAATCATCAAAAAGTTAGTATGATATTTAGTCTTTAATGCTAATTCTTTAAAACTAATCTAGGTTAAGGGAATCGACCTACGTATCTTGTCTTATGCTTTGATCTAGTATTGAATTGTAGTGTATTGAGTTCTCTAACTTTATTATCATGTTGTTTATTGAATTATGTTGATATGATGACCTAATTTGTTTGAGTTATGGGTTGATGATAAGACTCTTATGATGATCTTTGGAGGAGACTTGGTATGTCTTGTTATTCCTATTCCTTACATACAGTTGTGGTCAATTGTGATTAACTCCTGATGTTGTGTAGGAGTACGCCTTTTTTAGGATTGATAGGATGGTACAATGTTGAATTGAAATGTCATTATTATGGGTGTGAGGTTGATTATGGAGTAAATGTTATAAGGATGGTGATGCTTAACAATGTGCCTCATCATGAAGTGATATGAAACGTGGTAACCTCACTTATATAAATTGTGATGAAAGGACTATACTCATGAAATTCTTATTCAGCTATGATGATGTTGAATATACAACGGATAGAACCTATGACCTAAAATAAGTTATGATTGTTAATTAAGACTTATAAACATTTCAATAAAGGGATATATCTTAGCACCGAGTGATCTTCTATGTGAGGGGGTGACACTTTCCCAAGTAGAAAAGGTAGGGTTCATTACGGTTCTCATGGGGTGGATAACCTAATGACCCAAGTAGGGTGTACAAAGATGTTTCCAAGAAATCCCCAAGTTCCTTAAACTATGTTTGCCACCATAGGGATACTAGCTAGTGGAGGTACCTAGATACTATGTACAAGTTAGGTTCTACCTTTGATGGTAGACCACCTTCCATCAGTGTAAGGTTTTACAACAGCGGATTCCACACTTAGATCTCGTGGTCTATGTCGGTTAAGGAAAGTGTTCCCTAAACTAAAATGAATTAATGAAGTATAACTAACTCAGGGGACTTAAGGGGTTTAACTTAGCTTAGGTAGGGGTATGGGACTCTACCTATGCCTTGACTATTTAACGTTGATGGAAAATTTACGAAGTTAATATTATGTACATTTATGACAGTGATGTATATAGTGTTGATTTACCATATGAATAGTGTTATAAGATGATGACATTCCTTTGGAGCATATAGATTGATTTTGTTACTAAAATATGATATTATACATCCTTAAGGGTTGATGATGTGAAGTTTGATATTGTTTATGGTTTGTTGTTGGGGATACTTGATTGAGTTAGGTTATGGAGCTTTGCTTGATTATTGTACTTGTTGACTTGATGAGTATTCATGAGTAATTGTCTTGCTTAGTATGATATGGTTGACTCTTATTCGTGCTTATAATGTTATTCCTTGTTGATAGGGTTGTAGTTAGTTATGGGTTGAAGTATTTTTGTATACAATTTACTTGTTTGAGTTCGTAAGCATGTTCAGTTGATTGGTATGACTTTCTTCATTATGCATGGGACTTTTAAAAGAGTAAAATGGCATTTTTCGACTAAAATATCTTTTTAGCATGATTTGATCTTTAATATTCATATAGTCTCATACTTAGTACAAGTGGCATACTAGCCCCATTTTCTCCCTTTTTCCAATAATTTTAGTTTCTGGTCATTGAAGACTCATTTGAGACCTTGAAGAACACTTGGAAATTCTCTACAATCAATGAAATAGGTTCTCACTTACCGAGAGCGATGCAAAGATCTAGCTTGTGGAGTTGCTTTGTTTTAATGAATCTTATGTTAATTCTACTTTCATTTGAGTACGATTTGTATAATCCTATATGTGTCTTCTTTACATTGATATAAGTATGCAAAAATTGCTATGATCTTTTATATGGTATGAGATGAGACAATCTTTGAGATTATTTTCTATTTTATGTATATGTATGTGTAATAGAAGTAGAAGGCTATGTATACTTCCTATCAAAGAGTTTATCTATTCTCGATACACATATATTATGTCTATGTACAGGTCTATGTAAACCTCCAAGTATATGTAATGAAAAGTTATAATTTTTTGTATTTTTGACTTATGAATGCGATGATGTAAGACTAAGAGGCTAGTCTTAGTCCTCAAAGAGGACGACAACGCCGGTTACGTCTAGGGGGTAAACCGGATGTGAAAAACTTTGTATCAAAGTCTGAGATTGAATATCTTTAAGTTTATGTCTCTCTCTATACCATGTCTATATAGGTTTATATTCATAACTGTAAAGCGTGCAACACTTATGAATAGGAATCTACGTGATGCTTAGGAGTCACTCTATTTCTTGAAAATCAAATATCAGGCCTCTGGAGTGTACTTATTATATGATACACCTAAAACTTGTATTTTTGGTTTAGGAAATGAATACTCAAAGGAATGCGTTTTAGAGGCTTGAGGAAGAGATTGCCTATGCGGGAGCCCCTCCCCATTGTGATCAAGTCTCTCCCCTTGAAGACTATGTTGTTGATGGTCAAGATCCGTCAAATCCTCCACTTTTGGTGGAGGGTGACATGAGGGATATCCTTGTCCAAATGGCCAAAGCCATTACTACTCACGCCCAAGCCGCAACTGTTCAAGCCCAGGATATGATGGTCGAAACCAATCGAGATGTTGTACCCCGAGTTCATCTATAAGTTTCTACTGTGGCTTCCCGTCTAAGGGACTTCACTCGGATGAATCCTCCTATCTTCTATAGGTTGAAAATTGAGGAAGATCCCCAAGAATTTATTTATGAAGTCTACAAGATACTCTTTGCTCTAGGGTTGTCTACTAGTGAGAAGGCCGAGTTAGCCACATACCAACTCAAAGATGTAGCTCAAACTTGGTATCTTCAATGGAATGACAATACACCTATTAGGGGTGGGCCGGTGACTTGGGAGATCTTAAAGAAGGTATTTCTTGTCCAATTTTTCCCTAGAGAGATGAGAGAGCCCAAGGTGATGGAGTTCATCACCCTCCGCCAAGGAAGTATGTGTGTGCATGACTAATCTTTGAATTTAATTCAATATTCCAAATGTGCTCCTTCCTTAGTCTCCGATCCTAGAGATGAAACGAACCACTTCGTGATGGGGGTTTTGGATGACTTGCAATAGGATTGTAATTCGGCAAGGCATCATGACACCATAAATATTTCCCGTCTTATGGTGCAAACTAGGAGATTGGAGGAGGATTGGTCTAGGAGGAACAAAAGGATGTAAAAAGCGCAAGATCTTTTGATGGTGGTTCTACAAAGAAGAGGCTTGAAATCCAAGACAAGCTTAGATTCAAGAAAAGGTTCTCTAGTCAAATTCCATCAAAGTTCCATAAGGCTCTTGGTGGTAAGGTTTCAAATCCTATGACTCAAAAGGGAAGAGGTACTATCTCCCCAAGTAAGAAGCCAACTTGTGGTGAGTGTGGGAAGAAGCACTATGGTTCTTGCCTCATTAAGACAGACAAGTATTTTAGTTGTTATATGATTGAGAACAATGTTCGGGATTTCCTTGATGTGAAGGGTAAAGAAAAGGGTGGTCAAGCTCAAGCAAGTGTATCTAGTGATGCTCCTATGAAGAACAACTTCTATGCTCTTCGTATTAGGGGTGAGAAAGATACCTTTCCCAACGTGGTGAGCGGTATGTTAAAAATAATTACTATTGATGTGTATGCCTTACTTGATCCTGGTGCTACCTTGTCATTTTTACCCCTCTAGTGGTTAAAAAGTGTAACATTTTACCCGACATGTTTCATGAACCTTTCATAGTGTCTAAACTGGTCGGTGAATCGGTTGTTGCAAAAATGGTGTATAAAAATTATCCTATAACGTTCACTAGTAGAGTTTCTCATGTTTATCTAGTACAACTAGATATGCTTGATTTTCATATTATTTTTGGCATGGATTGGTTCCATGCTTGATTAGCCATTATTGATTGTAGGACAAGGGTAATGAGGTCTAATTTCCCAAATGAACCCGTTGTTGCATGGAAGGGTGGGAATTCTATTCATATAGGTCATATTTTATCTTGTCTAAAAGGATGAAAAATGATCTTAAAGGGTTATCGATATCACATAGTAAAAGTCCAAGATTTAGATTCCGAAATTCCTCTTATTGAGTAAGTCCCCGTAGAGAATAAATTTTCGGAGGTCTTTCTATAACACCTTGAAAATCCAAGACACATTATAAAGCCTAACATAGGTTTCATAAGGTCTAAGTAATGTTTATAAGTCCATTCTTAATAAATAAAGGTCATTTATTAGGCTTAATAACCAAAACGTCCATGACGTCTGGGAAGTTGGTTCAAAGGGGTGTTAATGTGCCTTAGCCTATTTGACTAATATTTAAGAGTCGAAAACATACGAAAATTGGTGGAAAGGTAGCTAATAGGTGTTTGAGTGGTTTCATGGTTGAAACGTCCGGGTACGACTCCCCAAGGACTAACCAAGGACCCTTATAATTTGATGCAACACTGTCTGGCAGTGTGCATCGATGGGACATAAGATGGACCGTGTGAGGATTGATGGGGTATCGATTCCACTGTCGTCCCACACTTAGGCTTGTGGATAATGCCCCTTCATCCGCATAGCCTCTCAACTCATCGAGGGAGTGCAGAGGTGAAGACTACGGTCCGTGTGTGGATGGATACGGCATGGATGCCACCGTCATCCCACACTTGGACAATTTCAGGAAGCCCTTCGCCTGCACAGTCTCTGACCAATACGACGGAGTGCATGACGGAGGGAGGGATGTCTGTCTACTCACAGACGTACCGTAAGCGGGGTTTAGGGGTTAGTTGGGGAGTAAAGGGAGACTAATTAATTTGATTAAGTCCCACTATAAATACCCTCAACCCTCATTAATCTAAAGATAACTCACAAATAAACTCTCTTGCTTCTCTCTTATTTCTCTCTCTACAAGAGCTCATTATTGAAGATTAGCAAGGATTAGGGTTTTGGGGCTTTAAAGGGACGAATTCAACATCAAACTATTGAGAAACGTTAAGGTATGGATTCTATTCACCTTTTAAGACTCTTTCCTCAAAGGGTTCCTTCAAGATAGATTTCAAATATTGAGTTTTCTTATGGGTTTCATTCAATTATGAAATTGAACTTATGGATTAAGTTTTTAATATTATCTTAAGGTTTTATTGAGTATATTTGCATGTAATTAAACTTTTTTATGGTAATTGTCGATGGTTTGGTCTACCTTAAAGAATATGATACTCCTTCCCTAACTTTAGGTAGTGATGTTGACTATATTCTATTATGATAATTTAATTTGGTTGGTTTTGTATTTGATTACTATTCTATGGTGTTATTATGATTAAACTTATATGAATTTTAGGCCTATCATGCTAGTAATTGAGATGTGATTTAGGTTATGAATTATAATGTGAAATTAGCCTATGTTTCATTTCTCAAGTTGTCATCTAGAGTTGAATTGTGTTATAGTGATGCAATTGGCCTTGTTATCTTACTGGTTATCATTGTGTGATGATTATACTCCCCAAATTGGGTTGATTTATGGGTTGATGGTAAGACCTTTATGGTAGACTATGAGGAAGACTTGGTTAGTCTTACAATCTATATCTTTAATTCCAATTGTGGTAAATTGTTGTTAAGTCATAATATTACATTGGAGTATTCCTCATACTAGGATTATAGGGTAGTATGATGTTTTCTTGACTATGTTGAAAGGTTGATTAAGGTGTATGTGATACAGGGATTGTGAAAACTATCAATGTGCCTTTATATGCTATGAAATGCTAATGTGTTAACCTCAGGTATATGAATTGTGATGAAAGGACTTATACTCATACAATTCTTATTGAGCAGTTGATGATGATGATTATACAAGGGGTAGACCCTTTCACCTAAATTAAACTATTATTCATAATTAAAGGCATAATGACATTTCAAAAAGGGACTCTAGCTTAGCAAAGAGTCAATTAGATTTAGGAGTGTCCCTTTCCATATACGGAAGGTAGGAACACTATGTTACTCTAGAGATTGGAGACTAGAATGCATGACGCATAAAGAGGGTCCCCAATATATGTCCTAGTTCTTGAACTTGGTTTCCCCCATACGAATACTAGCTAGTTTATTCACGTAGTTGTTATATTTCATGTTTTGGTACTACCTTGGCAAGTATTCCGCCTTCTATCGTTGTAGGGTTTTATGACACCGAATTCCACACTAGTTCATGTGGTCTATGTCGGTTTGGGCAAGATATTCCCAAGAGGTAAAACTAATTAAAGGACTTGGACTCTAACTTGTATAACCTAAGGGGTCTAGGTTAGTCTATGTAGGGATATGGGACTCTACCTAAACATTGCACTAGTTAGACTTGAGGGCAGTCTTAGGAGGAGGTTATTATATGTGTTTATGTTATTATAATATATAATGTGTACATGATGACCATGGAACATTGTTGATACTATACGTTAATTAGTTCTTTTATAAATATGCCTTGGATTATACTGTTAATATATGATGAAATGTAAACCTAAATGCATGATATGTAAAGTTTGACATTGGTCAACGTTTTCCCTTGTGAGGAACTTTATGAGTAAGGTTTATGGGCTTTTGCTTGGTCATTGCACTTCTTACTTGATAAGGACTTGTGAGTATTGTCTGCTTTTATGTGTGTTTAACACTTATTCATTCTTGTGATATTAATTCCTGATGTAGGGTTTTGTAGTAATCATGTTTTCAAGTATGTTTGAATCATATTACTTTTTTAGATAGTAAACAGGTTTGGTTTGGTTGATATGAACTTATTGCTTGCATTGAGTCCCTAAAGGGGTAATTTGGCATGTTTTTATGAAAAGTCTTCTAAGAATGTTTTTCTTGTGTATGTGCATAAGATCCCATACTTAGTATATGTGAGTACTAACCCCATTTTCTTCCCTTTTTCCCAAACATTTTAGGTTTCGGTCGTTGAAGAGTTTGGAAGGCGACATTGTTGAAGGCTTGGATTTTTCCTTCATCCAAGTAGGGTAGATCCTTAACTTTTGAGGTAAATTCCATCATGTAGCTTAAGGATTTTTGTAATGAGCTTATTGACTCTTTCATTCCTTTTCTTTTTATTTGAGTATTATACCTTCCTATGACCGCCTTGTTGGATTAATGTAAGGGATATTCCCATATTGTGATATTCGTTAAGAAGGTATGAGATGAGGCAATCTTTGAGACTTTCTATATTTACGTATATGTATGTGCAATAAAAGTAGTAGGCTATGTAACATTCCTATAAGAAGGATCTATCCATACTCGATATGAATATATATTATGTTTATGTAGTGGTCTATGAAAACCTCCAAGTAGTGATAATGAAAGTTTTAAATTTTTCCAAATTTTTAAACCTATATGACATGAGACTAAGAGTCTAGTCTTAGTCCTTAAAAAGGACGACAATACCAGTTACGTTTAGGGGGTAAACCCTGATGTGACACTTTCATAATGATCTTCCAAGTGTTCCTCTAGAACAGGAAATTTATTTTAGTATTTTTTTGCTACTTGAAACGAATCCCATTTAAATTCCTATTTATTGGATGGCTTCGTGAAAATTGAAGAAGTTGAAGGCTCAACTCAATGATTTACTACACAAGGGAATTATAAGGCCTAGTATTTCTGCGTGGGGTGCGCCGATGTTATTTGTAAAAAAGAAAGATGAGTCATTGAGAATGTGAATGGATTACCTCTAACTAAATAAGGTCACTATTGATAATAAGTATCCTCTCCCTCAGATTGAGGACTTGTTTGATCAACTCCAAGGGGTGAGCTACTTTTCTAAAATAGATTTGAGGTCGGGGCATCAACAACTTAGGGTGAGAGGTGATGATGTATCAAAGATGGAGTTTCGGACTAGGTATGGGCACTATGAGTATCTATTGTAACGACCTGTTTAGTCGTTTTGAGCAGCAGATTTTTATTTCTGGAAAACTGGCTGAGGCGACGGACCACACGACGGACCGTCATGGTCACGATGGACCGTCGCATGGGCTCGTTTTTCAAAACACTTAGAAATTCTAAAATTGGTGTACTGAAAATTTCGACTCTCTGAACTTCGTGATGGGAATGGCAGTACGGACCTTCACAGCGTGACGGACCGTCCGACTCCTGTGGTGGAAATTGAAGTCCTCTGAACCTTGTGACGACCTGCAGGACGAGACCATCTCAGGCACTACGGCCAGTCCCAAGGTTGCGTATCATCCCAGGCTGGGTCGGATTTATGTTTAATTTTCTTTTTAAGGGCGTTTTGGACTATTCATACTTTAAATCTAAGTTAGAGGTTAAGGTTAATCAGTCTATTACTTGGGGGGTTAAAATAGGTAAACCTTAAGTTAATTATGGGTTATTATTTTCCTCTTTTCATTCTTAATTTTATCTAAATTAGGGTGAAGAAAGAGGATTTATAAGAAATGAAAGAACAAAGAGAAGAGAGAGAATCGAACGAGAAGAGCAAACCCCAGAATGCTTTGGAAATTCTTGCTTGTATCACGAATCTTCGGTGGAGGTAGGTTTGGGTTTTTTAATGCTACTCGTAGTAAACTCCTATCAGCGAATATATGTGTTGGTTTGTATTATGAGTAAACAAAAAAATTCTATAGCTTACTTGTGGTGTATGCATGATGGATTTTATATATATGATTGTGATGACACAAGCATGATGAAAGCTATTGAATCCCAAATCTTGATAAAAACCTAATCTCTGTTAAATGATGATGCCTTGGTATAAAAGAAGGCTTGATGAACAAAAGTAATGAGATGATGATGCCTTGATATAAAAGAAGCTTTGATTTCCTAATAGAATGAGATTAATGGGGCTGGTGTCCACGAACCGACACGTAGACTTAGTGGGAACGGGTGTCCACGAACCGCCACGTAGATTTAGGGGATCCGGGTGCATGAATCGACACGGAGATTTAGGGGGATCGGGTGTCACATAACCGACACGTGATTTATGATCGGAGTGTCACGAACCGCACGTAAGATTTAGGGATCGGGTGTCACGGAACCGACACTTAGATTTAGGGGATCGGAGTGTCACGTTCCGACACATAGTTAGTAGGGGATCAGAGTGTCATTACCACATACAAGAAGGAATAAATACCAACGAGAGATCGTAGTGTCACGTACCGACACACAGAGAAATATGATAATGAATCTTGAAGATGCTAATATACTCAATCTAAAGAACATGTTCCCAAAGAGTAGGGTATGGAGGCTTGAGTCCTCATAGATATGATCCGTTATATTATAAACGATGTTTATACTTGTTTCTAGCACCTGTTAAGAAGATTAGTTTGATTTTATGATGTTATCTGTAATATCTTGCTTTCTCTTTGAGTTGGCCGATGATAACCTACTCAGTACTTGTGTTTGTACTGACCCCCTACTTTTAGTTTTTCTTTTCTTTCTTTTTTATTTGTGGAGGCAGCAAACTTGCCGTATCTTCGACTCAACAGTAACTCTAGCCAGTCGTCATTACTCCGTATATCAGGGTGAGCGAATGCTTCTAGCTTGGACTGGATCTTCTTCCTCATGTCTTGATTGCCTTGAAGTTCCGGCAGGGACTGCTTTTGTTTATTTTAGCTTTTTCGAATACTCTTAGTTGTAATTTATCATAGAATGTCTTGTTGTGAATGACTTCCCGTTTTGGGGATAATAATAGAATGTTTGAATTTTAGAAGTTATTTGATGGGTTTTTATTAATGAGTTTAAGAAAAAAAAGTCTTCCGCATTCTTTCTGTTGATATTACATTGAAATGTTAAGGTTTAGATTGGTTGGTTCGCTCACATAGAAGGAAAAGTGTGGGTGCCAGTCGCGATCCAATTTGGGTCGTGACATCTTGGTAATATCTTTTGGTCTCACTGATGCTCCGCTGTAGTTTATGGACCTAACGAATAGGAAGTTTTAAAGCTATGTAGATTCATTTGTCATTGTCTTCATCGACGATATCTTCGTATATTTGAAAAATGAGATTGATGACATAGGTCATTTGAGGGCAGTATTTCAAATCCTTAAGGAACATCAATTGTTTGCCAAATAAAGCAAGTGTAAGTTTTTGTTGAGGTCGGTGGCATATCATCTATAGTGAAGGAGTATAGGTAGATGCAAAGAAAACGATGGCAGTGAAAAATTGGCCTAGACCACTGACTCCAACCGCCATTTAGAAATTTCTTGTGTCTAGTTGGTTATTATCGGGGATTCGTTGGTGGTTTTGCATTTATTGAATCTCCCTTGACTACTTTGACCCAAAAGTGTAAGAAATTTTAGTGGTCGGATGCATATGAGAAAAGTTTCCAATTGTTGAAGGATAAGTTTGCTTCCGTTCTAGTGTTAACTTTACTGAAGGGTATAAAGGTGTTGGTTGTGTATTGCGATGCATACCGTGTGGGTTTAGGATATGTGCTTATGCAACTTGTAAAGGTTATTGCCTGTGCCTCTAGAAAACTTAAGATGCATGAGAGAAACTATCCCACTCATGACCTTGAGTTAGCGGCCATGGTTTTTGCTTTGAAAATATGGAGGCAATACTTGTATGGTTTTCATGTTGACGTATTCACTGACCATAAGAGTCTCTAATATGTTTTTACCCAAAAGGATTTAAATATCTGACAAACAAAGTGTTTTGAATTTTTGAAAGATAACGAAGTGAGTGTCCTATATCATCCCAACAAGGCCACTATTGTTGCAGATTCTCTAAGTCGTATGACTATGGGTAGTGTGTCACAGATAGGTGAAGCGAAGAAAGACCTAGTAAAAGATGTTCATAGGTCGGCTAGGGGGGTGTGCGATTTGACCGTTCTCCTAATATGGTTCTACAATTCATCATAACTCTAAGTAATCTTTGATGGTTAAGGTGGAGTCTAAACAACAAATTGATCAACCATTAATGGAGTTAAAGGAATTGGTTATCTGCAAGTTAAATGAGTCATTCTCCTTAAGGTAGCATGGTGTGTTGAGGACCAAGGTAGATTCTGTGTTCCCGATGTAGATAGGTTGAGGGACCGGATCTTTGTAGAAGCCCATGGGTCCCGCTACTCCATTCATCCAGGTTTGATGAAATTGTACCATGACCTAAGGGACATATATTGGTGAGAAGCTTTGAAGAAGGACATAGCGAAGTTTGTCGCTAAGTATTAAAATTGGCAACAAGTAAAGGCCAAGTATCAAATCCGGGTAACTTACTCCAACAGATCAAAATTCCTACTTGGAAGTGGTAAGATATCAATATGGACTTCATAGTAGGTTTACCCCGGACTCAAAGGTAATATAATTCTATATGGGTTGTTGCGGATAGGTTGACTAAGTCCGCTCGCTTTATTCCCTTCAAGTCTACTTATTCGGCGGAAGATTATGCTAGGATCTTCATAGATCAGATTGTGTGTCACCATGGTATTACGGTATACATTATATTGGATCAGGGATCACAATTCACATCCATGTTTTGGGGGTCATTTAATGAAGGTTTGGGTATTAAGGTGAAGTTGAGTACCAATATTCATCCCCAAACAGATTGTCAAGCGGAACACACTATTCCAACCCTAGAGGATATGGTTACGGATTGGATTATTGATTTTAAAGGGAATAGGGATAAACATTTTCCATTAGTAGAGTTTGCTTATGAAGCCTTATAATGTAGTAGGTTGTTTGGACTCCTAAATAGGATGGTTGACAGTGGGGAAAAAAGGGGGAAGCCCTTCACTTCTTCAAAATGATTTGATGTATAATACCTTAGACAAAGTTCATATCTTAAGGAACTTGTTGCAAACAGCCTGTAGGTGGAAAAAGTCTTATGCCGATAATAGGAGAAGGGATTTGGAGTTTTATGAAGGGCATAAGGTGTATTTTAAAATATCACCAATGAAAGGGATGGTTATATTTGACAAGAGGGGGAAGATGAGTCCTTGTTATGTGGGTCCCTATTGAATTTTGCAAAGGGTTGGTAAGGTTGCCTATCAATTGAAACTCCCTAGTGAATTTTCTTCTGGTTCATCCGGTTTTCCATGTTTCAATGTTGAAAAAGTGTGTCAGTGATCCCGAGTCTATTCTTCCTATTGAAGGTATTTTTGTCAAGGATAACCTCTCTTATGAGGAGGTTCGGGTTAAATTCTTTATAGGCAAGTAAAGATTTTGATGAATAAAGAGGTGGTTTCGGTAAAAGTCTTATGGAAAAATCACTTAGTTGAAGGTGCAACATGGGAGGCCTAGGCCTACATGAAGTCCCGTTACCCTCATCTTTTTTATAATTAAGGTTAGTCATTCTTTTTAATAATATAAATATTTCTAGAAATTGAAGTTTCATGATTTTTTCTGAAGTCTGCAAAAATGTGCATTTTTTGGTTGCATTACAGTGAATTACAGTAAGTTGGTGCTTAAAAACATGATTTTTTTTCCTTTTTATTTGATTGAGTTATGTTTTGCATTTTGATATGGTGAGTCTTTATAAAATGATATATAACATGTTGTTGGACTTAAATTTGACATAATTGGCTCATGTAAAGTATGTCGAGTTCATCCTGTTGTTGTGAGAAGGATATTCCTCATTATGTAATGTCGAACCTCATATGTGGTAATTAAAGTCTTGAGATTGCCTTGTTTAAATGATATGGATTATATCGTTATGCATTGTTGTTGGTTGGGCTGTTAGTCTTAAGTCTATCCCTTATAAAAGAATTTGGTGTCATTCGGGGACGAATGTTCCTAAGGGGGGTTAATGTAACATTTCGAAAATCACAGACGAGTTTGAAAGAATAACATAGGTTACATGGGGTATAAACATTGTTTTAAGAAAAAAATTTAATGAATATAGTTCATTTAAAAAATTTAGGAAGCAAAACGTCCATGACGTTCGGAAACTAGTTCTAAGGGGTACTAGCATGCCTTAGCCTATTTGACTAGCTATTAGGAGTCGGAAATCCATGAAATTAGGTGGAAGGGTTTACAATAAGTGTTAAATATGATTCGTGGTCAAAACGTTCTTTTAAGATTCCCCAAGGACCAAGCAAGGGCCCTTGAGAAGGACCCTAGCATGTAGGAGGTAACATTGCCTAAGCACTGTGCACCATGAGAGGGCAACGACACTCATGTGTGGATCGACGGGGAGTTGATGCAAACTATCCTCCCAGACATAGAAAATAAAATTTAGACCCTAAAATTAACACTCTCTGAACCCATCGACGGATGTGGAGCATGCAAGGAGGGTTGGTGCGTCTATTGAGCCACGAGGCATCGACGAGGTTCTGTGTTTGAGTTGCATGTAATTCCTGCACATTTTAAGTCAGTCTCATTGAATAAATTAAGGGGTTAAGTGCTTATTTATGGGTTAAATGGAGTTTAAGTAATTTAATTAATCCCCCATATAAATACCCTAACCCTCATTAGTCTAAAACATAACTCTTAAAATAAACTCTCTTCCTTATCTCTTATTTCTCTCTCTATTAAAAGACACCATTGAAGAATAGTTAGGGGGAGGTTTTGGGGCCTGGAACGGGACTATTTCACCGTCAAATCTCCATCAAACGTTAAGGTATGGGATCTAATTCACCTTTGAGACATTTTTGCTCAAAGGGCTCTTCAAAAGTATTTCTAAAAGTTTAGTTTTCATGTGGGTTTCATTAAATTACAAGTTTGAGGTCATGAATTGAATTTTTTATGGTTTATTTAGGATTTAATGAATGGATTAACATATATTTTTACTTGATTATGATAAAATAGAGATGATTTGCTCTAAATTGTAGAACAGGATCCTTAGACCTTAATAATAGGTTTGAACTTAATGTGAATTAGGTTGGGATTGATTCAATTGATTTGATTATTGGTTAAATCACGATTAGATGATGTTGATACACAAATCATAAACAATTTAGTATGATTCATAATCTTTCTTGATAGTTCATGAAAAGTGATTTAGGTTAAGGGAATCGACCTAACTATCTTTTCTTAAGCTTTGATCTAGTATTGAATTATTGTCTAGTGACTTCTCTAACTTTACTATCATGTTGGTTATCGAATTATGTTGATATGATAATCTAATTTGGTTGACGGTAAGATTCTTATGATGAACTATGGAGGATACTTTGTAAGTCTTGTAATTCCTATTCCTTACTTCAACTTGTGGTTAATTGTGATTAAGTCATGATGTTCTGTTGGAGTATGCTTTATTTAAGATTGACATGTGCCTTATTATGAAGTGATATGAAACGTGCTAACCTCACTTATATGAATTTTTATGGAAGGACAATAATCAAGAAATTCTCATTGAGATAAGATGATGATGAAAATACAAGGTCTAGACCCTATGACCTAAACTAAGTTATGCTTGTTAATAAAGACTTAAAGAAATTTCAATAAAGGGACCTCTCTTAGCACCAATTGATCCTTTATGTGAGGGGGTGACACTTTTCAAAGTAAGGAAGGTAGGGTTCACTACGGTCCTCACGAGCTTGATAGACTCATGACCCAAGTAGTGTGTAGAGTGATGTTTCCAAGACGGCCCCAAGTTACTTTAATTATGTTTGCCACCATAGGAATACTATCTAGTGGATCAACCTAGATGCTATGTTCATGTTAGGTTCTACCTTGGCCACCAGACCACCTTCCATCGATGTAACATTTTATAACACTTGATCCCACACTTAGCAATTCTGGTCTATGTTGGTTAAGACAATTGTTCCCTCAACTAAAATGAAGTAATGAACTATAATTAACTAAGGGTACTTGAGGGGTTTAACATAGCTTAGGTAGGGGTATGGGACTCTACCTATGCCTTGCACTAGCTTACCGTGACTGAAGCTTTAGGAAGTTAATATTATGTGTATATATGACAATGATGTATATGATTTTTATACCATATGTATAGTGTTATATGATTATGACTTTCCTTTGGATCATGTAATTTGATTTTCTTACTAAAGTATGATATTATGCATCCTTAAAATTTTATTATGTGAAGTTACAAATTGGTTATGGTTTCTTGTCGGGGCTTCTTGATTGAGTTAATTTATGGGGATTTGCTTTATAATTTAACTTGTTAACTTGATAAGGATTCATGAGTAATTGTCTTGCTTATTATGATATGGTTAACTCTTATTCATTCTACTGATGTTATTCCTTGTTGATAGGGATGTAGTAGATTATGGGTTCAAGTATGTTGGTATACATGTTACTTGTTTGAGTTAGTATGCATATTTAGTTGATTGGTGTGACTTGTTTGATTATGCATGAGACTTTTAAAAGAGTAAAATTGTATGTTTCTACTAAATGTTCCTTTTTAACATGGTTTGATCTTATATGTGCATATGGTCTCATACTCAGTACAAGTGGCGTACTAACCCCAATTTCATCCTTCTTCACAAACATTTTATGTTTCAGTTGTTGAAGTCTCATTTGAGACAAATTGAAGAAGACTTGAATATTCTCTACCATCCAAGGGGTAGGTCCTCAATTTCCGAGGGTGATGCCAATATCCAGCTTTTGGATTTGCATTGTTATTATGACTCTTATATTCATTGTACTTTCACTTGAGTACGATTTGTATAATTCTATGTGTGACTTATTTACATTGATGTAGGACTATGCCCGAATTGCTATGATCTTTTAAATGGTTTGAGATAAGATATATTTGAGACTACATTCTATTTTGTGTATATGTATGTGTAATAAAATTTGAAGGCTATGTAATCTTCCTATACGAAGGGTCTATGTATACTCGATACGAATACATTATGTGTATGTAGAGGTCTATGTCAACCTCCATGTATATGTAATGAAAATTTATAATTTTTTCGTATTTTATACTTATGAATGCGATGATGTAAGACTAAATGACTAGTCTTTGTCCTCAAAGAGAACGACGACGCCGGTTACGTCTAGGGGGTAAACCCGAATGGGACACCCAACTGTTGTCCGCGATAAAATAAATGACCCCAACATCAAAGAACTTAATGATCTCTTTTTTAATTACTTCTTGCATAGGTTGATTCAACCTTCTTTGATGCACAATAATAGGTTTGTGATCTTGCATGAGTTGGATTTTATGGGGAAAATGCCTGCAGGGATCCCAAAAATATCTGAAATAGTCTATCCAATAGCTTGCTTGAAGCTCTTCAACAGCGCCACTAAGCATTGTACTTGTTGCCTATTTAAATCTGCTACAATAATAACCAGTAAAGTGTTATCTCACTATAGAAACACATACCTTAAATGCATTGGTAGAGCCTTAAACTCAAACTTTTGAGCCTTTAGAGTAGATGTTCTCGCAGGTGGGGACTCGGGATACATCATGTCCAACTCCATCTTCATCATCTTCGGACGATATTCATTTCTTTCAAGTGTGGCCAAAAAACAATTATACTCCCCAATACTGTAATTGTCAAAATTTATGACGAAAATAACAAGAGCCTCTACACCTAGTTTCTGTTCAGTTTGAACTTCTAATCAAGTGTCAAGTTTTTAGGTTATAGCAAATTCCGTTTGGAGCTCAATACTCTGCATCATGGACCTATAGATATTCAAAGTTGCTTCTTCATTTTTCAACCTAAAGTTCATCTGTCATTTTTCCATATCGACTAATGCACGCCTAGTGGCAAGAATATTCTCCCTAGGATAATGGAAACACAAAATCAACCTCATAGTCAAGAGTCACAATGTCGGTTGAAAAGATGAAAGACTCCACTTCTGCAACTACATAATGGAGTATACTTACGGGCCTCCTCAAAGTTGGATCGTCCATTAGTAACCGCATGGTGGTACGCTTTATGTCACCAAGCCTAACTTCGTATAAATGTATAGTGGCATGAGATTTATGCTCGCACAAAGTTCACAAAGTGCCTTTGCAGAGTATAATAATCCTATATAACATGTAACATCTCATAACTTTAAATAGCAATGAATAAGAGAAGAAACCAAAAATAACCACTTTTTGAAATAAAGGGCAAAATCTTGAAATTTCCTAAGTTTAAAAATTGAGGTTTGGTCATTTTCAAACAACCATAACTTTTAACTCAGGATGAGTTAGGGTAAGTTCTTTATATGGTTGGAAATTCATTAGAGATATATTTCAAAGTCTACCGAGTACGATCATTTTTTATATCGTATGAGGGAGATATGCCTATCGGAAGTTGGGTTGTTGTATTTAGAAAGGTCTAATGCAGATTTTTGTAAAGTTTATGTAGTCTCTTCACCTTACTATTTCGTAATTTTGTTTGAGGGTTTAATAGGGGTAAAAATAAGCCTTTGATCAGTTTTAGAAAATTTTAACACGTTTAGGGCTTGGGAGAAAAGATGAGAGAAGAAGGAGAAAGGAGAAAATTGATAAGAACTCATAAAGAACACCAAGATCTTCGAGTGAAATTTGTCTGGGGTGATCCCTATATGATATGTGAGATCTTTTTGTGTTGGGTTGTTTCACCCACACACCAATGTGTTTAGTTAAGCGCATTTAGAGTAAAATTCAATGATGAACATCTAAGTTCTTGATGAACAATTTCTAAAATTTTGTCGGCTAAGTTGGAGTATACCCTTTATTGTTTTGATTGGTGTTTCAGTGCTATTTTATGAGTCTAATCGATTGGGTAGTTTGAACTTGAGTGATACTACGTGTTTGGATAAATATCCATGGGAGTTTAGAAGGTTTAGAGATTAAAATCGGAGAAGAAAAATCAAAAATAAACGCGTTTGCACTGCAGAGGCTCGGCTGGGGTGGTCTCCGCGCACCCAAACTCCTAAGTCCTAGGTCCCTTCCTCCATGAGGTTTTGGCATTCCGCACAAGCAAAATCGCCTAAGGACAATGTATGTCCCTCAAGGTATCGTGTCCCACGCCTCTCAGAGAGCCAAGGCCACTTAGGGACCTCATTTTTTCCACATCTTTCGTACTAGTTCCTAAATGATGTGCCTATATTTTTTTGTAGATTTCAACACTCTAAGTTACACCGAAACATCATGAAATCATCCTTAAAAATGATACCATGATCCTTGAATCCAGAGTCCAATTCAAGAGAAGTTAATGTCAAAGTAAAAGAAGTTAAGAGTCAAGTCCAAGAGTTAAGGAGAAAGTCAAACTATGTTTTTAGAGTTTCCAAGAGTCATAAACAAATATTTTAACTATTTTTATGGCTGAATCTACAAGTTAAGTTTAATCTCAAAAGTTAAAAGGGAACTAAGTATTCCGTAGGAGTTAACTTTCAAGTAAAACAAACAGAAAAGAGTGATTGCATTTCTGAAAGAGGTATAAGGCACTAAGTAATCACTAAGGGTTACAAATGTTAACACATTTTGAGGAAAAAAAGGATGCTGGACTCCATAGAGCTTTTGGATAGTTTTAGAAAAAGGGAACTATGATTTCCAAGAGAGATTTTAAAGCTATGTTTGAGTAATTACCTCAAACCAGAGAAAAAGTTGTTTCGAGAACACGTTCACTAAGTATTGTGGGAGTAGTGAATTGACCTCCGAATGGGGACATATTCATAACACTCATGTCTCCATAGGTGACCATGTGCGGTCGCAAGTCGAATGGAGAGAGAATGATCATAGTTTTGATGATCCTTATTGCTTTTAGGAGCAATCTAGGTGATCCAGGCGTGTGCTGAGGTGTTGCATTTTCGGGGTATGCGTAGCAACAGGTTTATAGGGCAAGAGGGGTCCCTGGTCAACAGAGTTAATATTATACTATCGCTTAGGCTCATGGTGAGGGTTGTTGCTTAGATAATCTCCCACATATACTATATCGCTTTCATTATAAGTAAAGTTGTGTTTGTTAGTGCATTATCTTTAATGAACTAAGATATTTACTCTATTTTTACAAGTTTTTAATATATATATTGCATGTGTCATTACTGCCTTGTATTGAGTTAATATTTAATGTGTTGAGCAGAACCAAGGTAATTTCTTCTTAATCCTTTTAAGCTTTACGATGCGGTTTGGAATTTTATCTTGCATTCTCGAACATTCAATGTACTAATGTAAGTTGGCCTGCATCGTCTTATGATGCAGACACAAGTAACCAGGATCATCACCCACTACCTTGTTGATCCAGTTGAGCATTCAAAGTTAGTGGTGAGCCTCTTTGCATTATAGAGGACAATTTTATTTGCTTCTAGTATTTCACTTATAGGATGTTGCGAGTTCTGTCCCAACGTCCATCTTAGTATTGTAGGGGCTTCATAGGCGGTCAAATAGTTAGTTTGAGTCTCTTACTTGCAGTTCAGATGTTTTTCTATGAGAATTTGAGTGCTATTTTTGCCATACCATTTTGTTTTAAGTAATTCTTTTGAAAAAGTTCCTATTTCGTATTTAATTGAAGTTATGTCTTACAAAGAGTGAAATAAGTCAGACTAAGGGTTCGCTTAAGAACAGTGATTGTCATTGGGTGCCTGCCACATCCAAGGTGTAGGCTCAAAGCGCGACAATTCATGGAATAATGAAGGCACTCGAATCCTCCTTCTTCTGCACAAGAGATATTGTAGCAATAGCACTACAATGTGGCATTCTACCATCAGCTTCAAAACTAACGAATCTCTTTTTTGTCACTATATCCTTGATAAACTTAGCATATCTAGGCATTTGAGCTAAAGCTTCTATCAACAGAACATTGATGGAAACCTTCTTCAACATTGTGATAAACCAACGATATTTACCATATTAAATTTTCTTTACCAATATCCGTGGAAATGGTGGTGGCGATCAAGGTGTGGGGACCACTTTCTGTGGTAACTTTATTACTGTTTTGGGGTTCATTGTTGGGCTACAGCCAGGGGAGCGTGCCGAAAAGCTCGGCACACTAACTTGCATTCTCATATCACCTTCTACTAAAGACAACATAGGTGGATCGATGTCACTTACCTTCTCGAGTAGTGACCTACACACACTGCCCATCTTTCATTGGGATCTAGGTAGTGTTGCTTGGAAGAGTGCAAGGTTGACGTGGGTTCACTATCGTAAAAATTGGGTAATCTGTAACATAAAATGATTTATCTGTCATGTCACAACCAGAAAGTACCCCCTAGAAGTTATGAGGAACCCTCATTTCGTGGCCCGACGTACTTAACCCTTTGGATCTTGTACAAGATCTTCAACTAGAATTCATTACATAAGACATGAAAAGTAATGCCGAATTAAATTTTTTCACGAATAGTTCCATAAAAATAAAGTCTTTCATAAATAATTAAGAAACCTTATCGTCTCAAGCCAAACGTAAGACACTACATATATTATCTTAGGGACTTACATTGACATCAAATACATAATAATTATTTTAATAAAACTAAGAAAAGGATTAGCCCTCTACTATCTGGGGAATCTTTGCTTGAGAGAAACTTTCCCAAGCTCTTTCCTTTTTTCTAGCCTTCAAAGAGACACCTTCAAAAGCTTGACCTAACTTAAGAAGTATAGAAAAGTAGGGGTTTATTACAAAAGAAATCCTACTAACTATGAAATATTTATAAAAATGTAAAAAGGGAGATTTTAACAAAATAGCTTTTCATGCAATTTAAGTAAAACATTTAGAAATGCAAAGGCAAAACATCATACTAAATATAATTCACACTTAGATAAGAATTCCCTTAATTTTAAGCCAACAAGAAACATTTACAGTAAATTCCTAAAACCGTACAATAAACCAACTTGATCTTTACAGTAAACTCCTTAAGAATTTATAGTTAATACATTTCAACATTTGAAAATGAATTATTTAAAACTTTCACGACAAATTCATCTTGAGAAATTACAATGAACTATCCTATCTAATGAGTGACTTCCAGGGTAAGCCGAATGAAAGTGAACTCCATTGTTCTTAAGAGTTTCCCTACCAAACGTAATTAATTCCTAAGACTCAGTAAGGTATAGTATGAAGGATGTAAACTGCATATGCCCTCCTCCAATAGCGACCTGTCAGGGAGTAATCAATGCGTCGGTGTGGGGGAGGTGTCGCTCGGCAACGTAGGTCGCCCTTTAGCTTACTCATATCAGGAGAAACAAGCCCCTCACTCAATGTCAAGACATTAAAAGACACCCAACAAACCACCAAAGTCTTCCCTTTCGAAATGACTACTAAGTGCGATGAGTAGATAACGTCCCATACCACCACCTACCCTAAGTAGTACTTTCTTTAAGAAGGTTTGGCAGTAAGTCTTCCCTTTCAGAAAGTCCTACCTAGTTCAATGAGTAGATCGAGTTCCATACTACAACCTACCCTAAGTAGTACGTTCTTTTAGAAGACATAGTTCAATAAATTCTTTCTTGGGGATTTTCTTAACCGACATTAACCATGAGATCAAGACATGGAATCCTGATATTAACCCTATTGGATCAGGGATCCTCAATTGCCTAGAGTAAGGTAATGCTTATCATCTTTTACATGGCTTTTCCAATAGCTACAACTATGTGGACACATAGTTAAGGGATAAAGATATTGCTACTAAGTAAGTCATTCTCTACTTACATGGAGTACTTATCTCAAGAGGTACTTTGGAAATAGAACATCTCAACTCACGAAGTGTAATTTACCTCTCCTTCATATCCTCTCGTTGCTAGGCATAACTCCCCACGGATTTCTCAACATTCAAACCTATAGGTTAAGGATAACTATTGAACACCACATCTCAAATCACGAAGGGCATTCATTCTCCAACCTATCTTGGAAAGATCATCAGGAATAAAGGGTTGCAACTAGACACATCATTGCAACTCACGAAGAGTGTCCATCCAATACTCCCCTTTTCTCAACTTAGCATAATACATTCTTTTAAGTGTGTGTGTGTGTGTGTGCATGTGAGCACACCTTGCAGATTAACATCATTTCATTATTATTCACTTTTATACATGCGTTATACCTTCATTCATCAATTCACACACCTTATATACTTCACATATTCATGTACTTGACTTGGACTTAGTACAAGTCAAACATGTTATTAAACTTCACAAAACAAAATACAAGACTCATCCTAAATATTAATCCATTTCATCTATAGACCTTCAAAACCACATTCACAATACATACTAAATAACATCAAAAACATCAACTAAACACCACAACGAAGATGGTGGACCATACAACTCAAGAGCAATGATAATAAAAACTATACATTGTAAGAAACTTGCCATTTAACCAATCCATAATAACCTATAAGCATGTTATCAAAATTTGATCAAAATAAGACTCTTAGGGAAGTAGCTAAATAAACATATTAACACAAGAAAACCGAGGATCATAACTTACCCAAACATATTCATATAACCCATTTCTTAAGCTAAAAGTTGAAATTTTCATAAACATAATTTCATTATGTTTTTAACATTAAAATAGTCAATTCATAGAACCATAAAAAGATTTAAAACATTAGAACACTCTTACAAGAAGGTCAATACTTATAGTCAAAGATAGGAGAATTTTGAGTCGAACCCCTTATTGAAATCTTTTGGAAATGACTCCTTGAATAGAATAGGGTTAAATAATGGATACCATAAATCAAAGAGAAAGAAACCCATTATTTTTTTGCGAAGACACAGGTACAAAGCATCCCTTCTTCAGTCTTAGCTTCAATGGTGACTTTGGGAGAGTTTTCTTTAGCGAGGGACTAGGGTTTTAAAATGATTTATATAACCTAAAAACACTAAAATTATCCACCTAGGGTCTTAAAAGACTTGGGGGTGTATTTACATGAAACAACCCAAGTTGAGAGAAACTTCACAGACTTGGCAGGCCCTCATAGACGAGACCTTCACCAATGCACCGTCTGTGCATCAACGAACCGTTGGTAGGGTCTCGTGGCTTGGAACTTAGCTCCTAATGAAGTCTGGACACCATGACCTTCTGGTCATTGCATATATATGAAAATTATAAAGATTTTAAAAAATTTTCTTCAAAAATATAATGCGGAATCATTTCATAAAACTTCTAAATATGTCTCAAAAATTATCTATGACAACATTAGTACAATATAGGTGGATTCCTCGGATGCTATGAGGAGTCACCAATCTTCCCTACTTTGAAGCCTTGGAAACTCTATCCTTCAAAGAAACGCAATCCTCTCAAGTCCCTAACATTGGATTAGAATGTCGGAACACATATGCATTAGTACGGAATGTACCAAATATGGAAACTAACATACAAAAGATAAGATATCTCAAAGGGCTAGTCAACAATAGACGTAATCATAGGAGGAATAAACATAACATTAATATCATAAGCATAATAAATGATAATAAATAATATAAGAGTCCATACTTAATCATTTGTCCTTCTTACTCAAATGAACTACTTCACAAGCAACCTCCAAGTATATTTTTGCAAGCCTAAGGTAGCGTCCCATACCTCTCTTTGATCATTCTTGATCATAATCCACTATTTTAAATAATACTTATGTTCATCATAACATATGATCACTATGACCTAGGAAACCTCAAAGCACACATGTGAAAAGCATGTGAAACATCTTCCTCACGCACAAAACATATCTTGAAGTCACCCTGTTCTCTTTAATTTAAGTTTAGGAGTCTTTAGTAGACCTAATTCATATTAATAAGGAAATATTATCTTATGGCAATCATGTAATGGAATGCAACTATATTAATTATCCAAGCTAAGCATAAATCATGAAGGGGTCATGCCATAGGTAGCTTCAAGTCCTAGTTGTGCCATGTATGAATTGCATCCCATACTACCATCCACAATAAGTAATTTTCTAGGCTATCCTACTACAAGCTAACTTATCCTGCATTATTGTCAATTAAGCTCAACATGGTAAAATAATATACCTACTACCGTGGAAATCATCTGATCAAAGGAAGGACAGAACAATCCTAACATCTATGCAACCAATCATGTAGATGCAAGCTAATCATATGGGAGCATGAATCCTCAACCCTAATCTATCATTAGAAGCTAACCTTAAGTTGTTCCATGAAATGAACCTTTCATGCAAGTCAAGCTGACTTTAGGAGAGCATAGGCCGTCCTCTTAAAGATGATATGAAATGGTTTTGGCCTATTGAAATCAAGCTCACATGATCAAGCATCTTACAACAAAAGACCATGTTGGACATAGGAGATATTGCTTCCTCCTTCCTAGATGACATGAGGTTCTTCAACTCGAGCTATAATTAGTGTTTTAACTCATCCTACTTGAGATTTACTATGCCAACCGAACCTTAATACCTACCATCTCAATCTATCATTAGATCCACCATCACATGTTATCATGAGATCTACAATCTCAAGCTATCACGTAATTCATAATCTCAAGCAATCAAGAGATTCCTCATCTCAAGCTATCACGCCATGGTCTTATCTCGCAAAGTAAATTACACAAGAAGTCACAATACAATCCATCATAAAGCTATTCTAGTCTAACATGCATTAATTTTAGGTTCTTCGGTAAAACTAGAATCAATCTATGTGAGAGAACTTGCTGCTCCTTTCATGTTCATATCTAAGAGCAAGAACAAGAAACCAACGTCACAATCTTTTCATAATAACATAACCCCAAATACCTAACATCAATTTCATACAATCCCCATAATCGTTTATTACCTTCAATTTACCATGATCTATGTTAAATTACAAGTTAATTCATTCAACTATATCATTTTAAGGTAAGTCTAGGCATACATGATCAAATAGGTTAAATTCAAACATTAAAATTCAAGATAAATCTATAAAATTAGTCTTATTTCAAATCATAGATAGGTGATTCAATCATTATTAAATAGTATACAGTATAGTTGAATTAAGAAGATCAACATAGAACCTTCATCTTGCCTTTAATGGCCTAAAATCACTATGATCACCTTCAACATTAAATACTACCATTAACCATGAAAACATCATAAAAACATAACATAATTATCATATGAACATAATTGAATGCTACCCACTTGATTGGGATCACAATCGAGCCTTACCCACAATGCAATCAAATCGCTTCCTAGATTGGGGTCTTTTGGATTCACAATTCAGGGATAACTATGAGGTCTCCATGAATGGAAGAATCCATGGATGAATAAGCTTCACATAACTTATTTAAGAGCCTTAATCCCTGCTTGAATCCTTGGTGATTTCTTCCTAAGAGGAGCCCCCGATCTCCCTTCTTCTTCGATGGTATTATTCAGAGAGTTTTGAGAAGGAGGTTTTGATTTGAAGTCAGATTATAAATTGTTTTTTTATTGTTTAAATACCTATAAAATGCCTAAAAAAACTGACCACTAATTAATTGAGATGTGGGAGGAATTTACCAACCTACCCCCACCCTTGGCCGAATACTTGCAGAAGTTGCACGCACAAACGACACATGCAGTCGACGGAACGTCGACAGCGTCCTGAAGGTCCGTCTTTTGTTAAAAAGACCTTGTGCTCCCATTCCTATGTGTGGGGTGACTTCCCCATCGACGAGGCGTAGTCAGGACTGCAGTTCGTCTTTATGTAGTCATCAAATGACACTGCCAAGCTAAGGCACTGTAGTGCCTACTTTTTGGTCGTCTTCAAGGACCTTTAGGGTTGTCCTTGGGGAGTCGTGCCAAATATTTCAACCCTAAATAAGTCCTCCTAGGTTATAGGAACCTCTCTCATAAATTTGAACTCTGAACACCACGTAAAACATGCTAAGGCACGTAAGAACACGCAAGCACGTCTCAAGGCTAACTTTAGAACATCTTGGACGTTCTTGGATGTTTGACCTCAAAACTCTTTCAAATTCCTTAAACTGACTTCTCATGCATTATTTGATAATTTTTATACCTTATAAGATCATGACACGCATGATAGGCTTTAAGGTCTCAGATATCTTTCATTCATACATGACAAGGGTGCACTAACATTACCTAGTCATGATATCTTATATTCACATATCATTCATACATGCATCAAGTAATGGACATAAGTCTAACAAACAAGATAGAACATACTTTACTTTATTTCATATAACATATCATTCTTTGAATAACATAGGAACGACCCTTATCATCTTTATGGCATCTTATAAATTACTATAACATCATCAATATAACAATCTTAGACTCATTTAGTCAAGTATGGACAAGCATGCATTAAATCTAAGACTACACTCATAAACACATAATCATAGTCTAACATTATCTCTTAATATACATAGAAGGAACACATACATTCACATTACTTCACATAGATAGATATGATAATACGTCATATAGATCAACTACACAAATAATCATAGTACTTCAAGTAATGGCGACAAGGCCATGATCATCATATTACATAAATTAACACCGACAAGACCAAATCAATTTACATATCACATCCACCATAAGTGGACCATACTAATCATCATTGTAATACAAAAGCTCTACAAAATATTAAGAGACTTAGGGTAGCACACTACCTATTCCATCTCACCACTTCAATCCAAAGCTAAACAATCCTATTTAATACCAATAGGCCCTTACCCATGGCCATGAAAATCAATTCAATAAATAGCCAAAATATTAAATGAATCTAGGTCAATTCAATATAGATTTATCCATATAATATGACCTATACATCAACAAAATAAAATCCTTAAAACATTCAGTAGCCCATAGAAAACAACCTTAGAATTCATAAGGATTATGTCAATTCAATTCAATAAGCTTAATATTCAATAGATCTAAGAATATATAATACTCAATTGGTAAAATTAAAAATCCTATAAACCATACAATCAAAATATATAAATAAATCAAGAGCCCATAATAATCTACACATAAATGCATTCATATTAAAGAATAACAAATTCATCCATTGTTTAGAAAAATTTAGAGATTTGAGAAGGTCAAGGGTTCATGGATAATTTAATGGGAAAACATCAATTATACATCAATAATATCTTATACTTATTTTTGAAAATGTTTCATGCAAGAACCCATGACTTAAAGTAGAAATTGGACTTTTTTTTATTTTTGATATTTTTGAAAATCATCTTTGAAATTGAATCTTAGGTGATATCAAGCCTTAGATAAATAACTCATATACCTTCTTATAAGAATGCAATGATAATTGAAGAAGAAACTCCATTGAAGATCCATCTTCAAGCTCTATCTTCACCTTGAGATCTCATGGAGGTTTTTGAAGAAAAGGAATGGGGTTTTATCTAGGTGCTAGGGTCGAAATGAGAGTTTCATGACTTATATAATCTAAAAATACTCATAAATAGCCAAAAATAACCGTCCTCCAGTTTTATAAGACCTAGGGTGAATTCCCATAATCCCCCAAGTCCTAACATAAAGCTGGCAGATTTGTCAGCACGATCGACGCCCTAGCATTGATAGTACGTGGGTCAGACCACGCCCCGTTGATGGGATTCGTTCGTTGCTTCTGAATATAATCTACCTGCAGCATGGCTCCATAGAATCCACCCATCGACGGGCATTCGTCTGGTCGATTGGCCGTTGGGACAGTCGATCACCGCTTCCTCGTATTGTTGAGCTCCAAGCTGGGGTCCTCTTTCTAGGGCTCCTTGTGGGTCCTAGGTGGAGATTGTACACGGTCTGTAAACCTCTAAACACGTACGTATAGGTATTAGGAACATCTACAAACAATTTCAACATCAAACAAGCCACGCAACATACTAAAACACGTCCAAAATCACAAGGACATCTAAAGGATATCTTCTGAACGTCACCGGATGTTCTTTGACGTTTAACATCCAAACCTTACAAAAATTAATGTGCTGACTATAAAAATATTATAGACCATATACGAACCTAATAAGATCGTTACTCACACATAAGCACATGAAAACACACAAGGCACATAGGTGACTAGTCATCGAACGTCTTGGTCGTTCCTTAATGTTTGACTTCAAACTTAACCCAAATCTTTAGACACTGCCTCAAACATCATTTTAAACCATCTTAGGATTTCAAGACTTAATAACACAAACATTAGGACATTATTTCACCAATGTAAATTTTGGAGGTGCTATATAGAACCATGCACGGTCATTTACTATAATCAGCAAAATTAGAGACAAAGTAATTTATGAGTCTGTCATGACCGGGGAGCACCCTCAAGACGTAACTAACATATTCACCCTCGAACATGACTTACCAGCCCTTAGTATTCTTCATAACTTATCATAGGTTAAAATGTGAAAAATTAACTTTTTGACATATTGAGATATGCATATACCTCTCACATATCATATATGGAGTTTACATAGACTCATAACATAGTGAAGCTTACTTAGGCTTAACATTTGGACAACATAAACAACACATAGAAAATAGTCTAATAATATTGTCTAACATTAATCCATCTAAAGAGTACTACAACATTTGGGCTTAGCCTATAATTCATTACAAAGAGCCACATATAGGTTTACCACAATAGTCTCAAAAATAAAGGAACAAAATAGTATCATAGAAATAACAACTTCTAGATAGAATAGTGAAAATGTAACATACTAGAACATTGAGGACATACCAATAACTTGGGGAATAAGATCCAAGTCTTCTTGAAAAGTGGCCTCCTAAACTTCAATGGCCCGAACCTACATTGTTTGGTAAAAGGGAAAGAATATGGGTTAGTACAACCACATATACTGATTATAGAAAAAATATGCAAGTTAACCACTGAAATCATGATTTAAAGGTCTTTTTTCTCAAAACCAAGCTAAATTACTTTTAAAATCCTTTATGCAGAATTAAGAACTTATACAAGCCAATAGGCATAATATTACTCAAGACAAGTCCAATTCAACACAAGACCAACATCATCCAATATTTATGTCAACATGGATATTATCAACATAAGGTCATATCAACATGGATATCATCATCTTAATATGATGTAAGCATAAAAACTGCACCATAATGTCACAAAAATAATTCATGTACAAGAGTTCATAACATCACATCATATATGAACCTTATTCACTATCCCTTCCCAATTGTACAAGAGCAATGCTTATGTGAATCCCATAACCCCACATAATCAAATAAACCTAGTAAAGGATTATAAGAAATATCAACATTTGATATATATTCATGTCATGAATATTCATAATCATATACATTAAATTACACCAATAGCATGTTCAACAATGAAACTAAAATCATATAGGATAATTAACATGCAAAGTCATCATATACATTTCATTCATATCATAACTACATAAGAACAACCTCCTACGACTTCCCTTAAGGTCAACTTGTGGCATGTATATGTAGATTCCCATACCCCTACATAAACTATGTAGAATCACTTAAGTCACCCTAGTTAGTGTTCACTTTATTACTTTCATTTTACTTTCGGGAACAATTGCCTTAAAGTAGAATATGCCATGTAAGCGAAACATGGAATCCGGTGTCATGAAACCCTTCACCGAAAGAAGGTGCTCTACTCCCAAGGTAGAACCAAAACATGAACATAGCATTCTAGGTGTATCCACTAGCTAGTATTCATATATAGGAAACATAGTTAAGGAACTAGGAGATATGTCTTGAACTCTCGACATGCATATAAGAATTGGATTCTTCATTCCATGAGAACCTTGGTGAATATCCCTTCCATAGGGGAGTCAACACCTCTCATTTTAAAGTTCAATTGGTGCTAAGATAAAGTCCCTTTTTTATGTCTTTATGTCGTTCTTAATCATCAGATCTTTGTATAGGCCATAGGTGACTAACCCGTTATATATCATTTCATTAGCTAATTAGGTATTGCATGATAATTTCCTTTCATAACAACCCTTCATTTGTGAGTTTACAACATCATAAGCATGTGTCATAGTAAGGCACACAAGTGATACATATTAAACCTTCTATCATCATTACCCTTAACATGATCTTAAAATTCACATAGTCAAGACATTTCATCATAATCATTGTATCATAT
This sequence comes from Solanum habrochaites, assembly GCA_027704765.1. Lineage (NCBI taxonomy): Eukaryota > Viridiplantae > Streptophyta > Magnoliopsida > Solanales > Solanaceae > Solanum > Solanum habrochaites. Next base: position 19,253,233 of record JAKWJA010002496.1, read on the forward strand.
ATTTATAATATAATAACATATAATACTTCAATTGAATGTCATTATCAAGTATATTAACCATCATCATTGAAGTAAAGAACTCAAGATCACAAAGTCTTACCAAATAGCTTTCATAAGCCTCCTTCAAGATCTTACAATCATTCCAAACATATTCATCCATCAATCATCTAAATACCATCACATAATAGTAAACTATATAAGAAATAGTTCAATTGTATCATCACTAATCAATTCAACCACAATTCATAACCTAGGGTTAGGGGATAAGGTTTAAATCATGAATTCTTCCATAGAACTAGATCAAGGACTAAGAACTACAACAATTAACCAATACATAACCATAATATAAAAATAATAATCAAAGGAAACCATTATGAAATATGTTTTTAAGGGTCGATTAAGAAATTGGAAGAAAACTCAACTTTTAGACTTAATTAGAAATAAATTTTAAATAGCCTCTTGGGAAAAACGCAATAGTTAATAGCTTCACTACCTTAAATGTTTGATGGAGAAAAGATGATGTCATGAAACCCTACTATTCCTTGAAGCTTGGTCTTCAATGAAGTCTTTGAATAGAGATAGAAAGTAGATAGAAGTTTGAGAGAGTCGGGTTTGCGAAATATGGTGTGCTAGGTTAGTTTAATGAGGGTTAGTCCTTATATAGTCCCCCAACTAACTTAGTTAATCATACCTTAGACCCCAATTAATCAATTAACTAACCAACTAATTAAATTCCTAAACTAAAACATAACACTCCCTATAGATTTTGAGAAATGAACTCACTCTTTGCTCTTTGATTTACTTGAAACATAACTCTTAGGGAATACTCAATTCATCGATAACTTTTGAGATTTAAACTCAACTCATTAATATTTTCTCAACTTGTGGCTTTAACCTTAAAACAAATATTGAATGTGTTTAAGACTCTTGAAAACTTTAAGAAATCACTTTGACTTTGTTCTTAACTCTTATGCTTGACTTTTAACTTCTTCGACTTTGATATTAACTTTCCTTGAATTGGATTATGGATTCAAGGATCATGATAAAAAGTTCATGGATAATTTCATGATGTTTATACGTACTTTAGGGTGTTAGATTAAACTAGGAATTATAGGTACATCACTTAGGAACACCTACAAAAATATGGGGAAAAAATAAGCTGTCTAGGTGACCCTGGCGCTTTTAGAGTCGCGGGGTGCAAGAGAGTGACTGACAAAGACTATCCTGAAAGGCTCTGTCTAGCGCGTCACACCATGCCATGTCAGACACAGAAAGCCCTTATAGGCTCTAGCAGGTACGGCGGCCCAGGGCTTGTCAGATGGGATTTCCGACTTCTCTTATTTGATTTTCACTTTTAAACTTTCTAAACAATGATTGATCTTACCTAAAACACTTAGGATCACAAAAACCCTCAATACCCAATAGCCTAGACTCTTGACAGAGGCCACTATTTTGGCATTTTTCATTTATTGAGTGGAATATGAATCAAACAACAAAACGTATACTACAACTCAACCAACAAGAATTAAACTGTTTTTCATCATGAACATCAATGTTCATCATTCAATGTACTCTAATAGCGCTGAATTACACATATTGATGTGTGGGTTGAAGAACCCCTCACAAAAATATGTCACATACATCAAATGGATCACCAGCTAGGATGTTCACTCAACGATCTTGGCGTTCTTAACGAAATCTTGGTCTTTTCTCCTTTCTCCTTCTTTTCTTCTCTTTTCTCACAATCCCTAAGCATATTTAATATTTTAAAAACTAAGTTAAGGCTTATTTTTACCCATATATAAACCCTTAAAACAAATTAGTAAATAGTAGGATTAAAGGACTAGTTACCCTTACTAAAATCTGGATTGGACCTTCCTCAGTAGAACAATCCCACTTCTGATAGGCATATCTCTCTCATACGATATATAAATTATGCAAACTTGGCGGCATTGGAAAGATATTTTCAAACATATAAGGAACTGGACCTAACTCATCCTGAGATAGACGTTATGGTCCTTTGAAAAGGACCAAAAACATACCTTTACACTTAGGAAATTTTCCAGATTTCTCCTTTTCATTCCAAAATTAACTACTCCAAGTTTCTTTGTTGAATCCTAGATATTTCGATTTACGAGAAGCTAAAGTAACTAAATAAGAATAGGTTTCAATAATTATTTCAAATATTCTACAATAGAGAAGACAATTGACATATATCCATAAACAATTCCATCATTAATGTGAGTAATTCTACAAGAGATTGATCATAATATACCTTCAAGGATTTATTTCTAAACTCACCAACACACAATACATAAATACCTCAATACAAAATACCTGTCCATCACAAGACATAATTAATTATATGAATCAACAAATTAACTTAATATAATCACATGCTATCCAATATACTTTCATAATAAACAAAATTTCCATTCAATATAGGGGTTTAGAGGAAGACATGTGTTCTTGGAGGATTTCAATATAAATTCAATTTAAAATCATCAATAAAACATTGATCAATCAACATAAAATTCATACAAACGTTTTACCAATGAACCCATGCTTAGATTAGAAAGTAGGATTTTGACCTTTTTAAAAACTTCGAAATCTATTTTTGATTGGCTCCTATAATGGACAATTAATGAAGTATAAGTTTTGGGGAATAAGGGTTCTAACGTTTGGGGTTTTGAAATAAAAAAAATGAAAAATAACTTTTAAATGTTTAAATACTCTGTAAATACCTAAACAAAAACCTAAAATAATCGTCCATAAAATTAAAAAGACTGGGGGTGACTTTACCAATTAACCGCCACCTTGATCGAGCTTACATGAGTCGGACATTACCGAACCATTCCCACCAATCCATGGATCGTGGATTAGTCTATTGAACGTGTATTAGGTGCAAAGATTTTGTAAGAGACTAAAAAGTTGCTGGAACTTTCAGGATTTATCTATGCCCAAGAACCACGAGAGGTAGATGCATTTACATGTTGTGGTTTGGGGTCACAGATCATACTGCCTTGGCAGCTTCTTGTCAAATGATGGTGTCCTCCTCAAGGGATTCTTTGTTGGTCTTTTGGAATTTGTACATATATGTTTAACCCCTAGAATCTGTTATCTATGTGTAGGAACCATTAACCTTTATTTAAAACATTCGAACTACACGTAAAACTTCAATGACAAGACAGTGCAACACACTAGTTCAGAGGACTAGTTTTCAGACGACATGATCATTCATTGATGTTTGACCTGAAAACACTTCAAACTAAACTTATAAACTCATTTCTCATCATTTTAATCAAGTTACCACATCAAACAAAGTATGAGGCTGTAGTTATTTCTTTCCCATCTCAGGGTCATTACATTATGGACACTATAGCAATTGAAATCATAATAATTCTACAAGTTTTTAAAAATGTGCACAAACAAGATATGTAGAAACAAGGAATTAACTGATTTCTATGGGCCTAGTGGATTAGAAAACACTACTGAAATCCCACATGACTGGTGAAATATTATACAGATAAATCCTTCTATTTTGGGGCTGCAACTTGAAGAAAAGCTTCTGACTATTCTTGGAAAATTGGTGCCTCTTTCTTCTCCTTTTGATCTACGTTTTGATGATTTTAGGTGAATGAAGGTTTTTAGTAGGTAATAACTAGATTATTAGGGTAAAACTGATTAAAATGACATAGTTTATATGACCAATGCATGGGGTAAAAGATCAAAATGAACATGACCATAAAGTTAGCGAGGGCAAACCACGGAGCCACTAACGCACCGTCAAAAAGAGAACGACTCGTCAAGTTGGTCATGGTTAATGGACACTGTCTAGTGGTTCTTGGACCCCCCCCCCCCCATATATGGTACACTTAATGAACAGTAAAGGCTTCCACGGTTCATTACTTGGGTCTAGGGGTCTACTAACTCAAGACAACAAACCCATACGTCCTGTCATCGAGACCACGAGTTGTGGCGCACTACGTGGTTTGATGCCTGACTAATGGAAATTCTTTCTCGTTTCAACAATGCATATAATGAATCATTTTTAGGTCTATAGCCCGTGGGGCATTGTTGTCCACCAATTTTGTATGGGTTTGAAGCACGAGAGGTAGATACATTGTGGTTCCTTTCACGGTCCGTGAACCCTTTCGTGGTTCACCAATTATTATGCTATTAAAGTCTATTATGTTTTGAGATGTTATTAGCTATGCGATGGTTTTAATGCACGCATTAACATAATGAAAGACCCAATTTTCCCTCAAGACCCTTTTGACATCTTTTCACTACAGAAGCTAGGAAATCTGGGTAAATAATTTCTAATGCAACACATGCTCTAGTCAATACATCAAACAAGACAACACAATAAGATAATCTATTTATAAATAATACAAGCTAATACAAGTATTACTGATACACTCTCTTTAGCTTTATTTTTATACACTGTATCAAATGACCTATTCTGTTTAGTATATTTCCGTTGTCTCTTGGAAAATATGAGAAGAATATATTTAATACAAATAGATTAAACTTCGGTAACCTAGGTAGAGGTGGATTATGTGATTTTTATGGTATTTTCAAGAGTACAAATACCAAATCTCCATTAATAGTAAGTTCTATTTTATGAATCATACTATAGAAGGACCTAAAGCCAATGAAAATATATTTCGGTTCAATAGAGGACCTTCAAAACAACAAAAATGTAGGAAGTAAAAAGGGTCACAAAATTTCTAGTGATAAGATCAAGAAATAAAGTTGTAACACCCCATAAATGCTACGCTTAGAGTCCAAATTGGTTGTCGAAGTGTATCAACTTGGATTGAGTGATACACTACTTGATCATATTCGTTAAGTTCTATTTCTAAGTATGATAAGCTATTTGGATGTAAGTTATGTTCATAATAAACCTTTAGCACAAAGGCGAGTTGAAAGGTCTCTAATTATTATATTTTTTCGTGTAAGTTCATTCAAAGATACACTTCAATAAATCATACCTCCTAACAATGAGAATTTTGTATCTTAATACCAACCATATGAAAGGTCTTGAAGCATTCTTTCAACCATTTTTGATCGTTCGTCAATCCAAGTTATGTGTTAAAAGTTATACCCATTTTTCTTGACAGTATGTTGTTTGCACGAACCAGTGTGCCTAGTGTACATCAGTCGTGCAACATTCAGCCACATAACCTTGCACGTCACTTCAAAATTTTTTAAGTTTCCACTTCTTTTCACGTTTTAGAAAGGGTATTTATGTCTTTTCAACATCCAAAAACCCTCTAATTCTAAAAAAACAATCATGCTCAAGAACATCAAGAAACATCAAGGTTAGGGTTCATTGTCAAAAGTTTTTCATTAGAATTCTTCATATAAAGGTATCTAAGACTATTCATATTTATGGACTTGGTTCTTCCAAATGTCGTGCATCTTAATTTAGTCTTTATTATATGGTTATACCCTTAGTTTTGAGAAGTCTATATATGAGTTATATTATTCATACTATGTTCTACACATTGATCATGTGTTATCATATTTGTTATTTTACATTGAGATCCTAGAGTTATTCATATCTATTTGTTTAGCATGAATCTTATTTTGAGTTATAATGTTTATATCTCTTAACGAAAACATTTTTTTTGTCTTAAACTTATTTCGTAAAAAACAAATATCGATTTTGAGAAAGAGTTTTAACAAGAGTTGAGCACTAACATTTCAAAGTGTCTTTTGAGAAGAGTTTAAGGGAGCACAAATGATTCAAGAAACTATATGTTTTATATTGAAAAGAGAACTATGATTCATGATTTGTGTGACACTCGAGTATGCAATTAATGTATGAACAAAATAGCATCTAGATATGCATTTTATGTTTATGTAATATGAATTCATTAGTCTTTAATAATGATATCATAACAAACATTTTTTTAAAACTATTTTTTCTGAGAAAGTAAAATTGTTTTCAAGTATTGTTTAAAGAGAATTTTTTATTGAAGTATAAGGGAACTGAGTAGTCCAAAATGTATCATTTTGTTATATTGAGAAAAGAAAAACTTTGATTTCGAAATGAGTTTATTATTTGAGAGATATTTTACAGAAATTGCCTCTTTTAAGAGTATAGTTCGAGAAATTATATCAAACTAGAGAAAGAGTATGTTTTATCTATTCGAGAATGAGTATATATGTATGCACACACACACACACACATATATAGATATGCACGCACTACTCAAATAACTATAAACAAAAAAGTAGCAATTAAGAGATTGGAGATTTCTCTATCAATTGTGTGGAATAAGTGTATTTGGTAATAATATTTTGTTAAATTATAAAATTGAAAATATATCATTTAAGGCGATCAAAACTTTTGTGATAATTCTCCTTAGGTTTTGTATGTGTAAAAATAGATAACATCAAACACAAACACATAACTCATTTGGGCTTAACACGCAAATTAAATAAGACATAATAAAACAACCTAAATGACAAAACCAACTTTTGGTCTTGCCAAAAAAGTAATCCCTTTGAGTACTTCATTAAGTATATAATTTTCTAAATCAACCTCTTTCTCCTCATCGTCTTATTTCATTACCACCGGAAATATGTTCCCTCTTAAGAATAACAACAAGTTTTACCTCCTCATGTTAATTATCAACATTGAATTCAACATCCTACTTCCTTTCTTATCGTTAAAATAAGAAAAGTGTTTTATATTTTCCTTACATTCTTGTTCATACATCTGTTTTAGCTGATTAAAATGCCTATGCAATTGTGTTCTCTAATTTAGTGGATTCTACGCCTTCTACTGTACTTTTAGATATTTTCTCAAGTAGGGATGCTTAATTATTAGGTTGGTGATTTCACTGTCTTTTTTTCACTCTAATCATCATGTTGTGCATCTTCTCTGAAGTGTTTTTAAATTATTAATACAGTTTGTTATAGAGTTAATTGTTTTTAAAGATTAAAATTACCAGATTTCGTTGAAACATTTAAAATACATTCAAAATTTTAATACGAGGAGAAAGTTAATTTCTTTAGTACTATTGTTTTTCACATTACTCAATTTTTTAAATGAACTTAACCAACAAAGTATAAAAATAATATTAATATAAAAAATGTCACCAATAACCTTTCCTCTTGAGGTTATGACTACAAATGATGGATACCATTTTAAGTATAATTTTTTTCATAAATATAAATATTGAAAATTTTATGTGCATGAAACTAATAACAATTATCATAAAATATTGAAATATTTTATCTTTATACATAATATATCTTCTACAACATATTATTACTCAACTAGTATTTGAGTAACGCTATCATAGAGATGTACTTTTACAAAAAGTTTACTTGTATGATGAATTTCAACACTCTTATAAGTAGAGTGTTATATAGACAAGAAATATAAAATAAAATAAAAGTTCTAAAGAAATTAGGTCCATTACCTAAATTTGGATATAAAGAATGATGGTTAATATAGGTATAGTGTATGCAAAATATTGGCCATAACTCTTTTTTTTTATATATATATAAATAAATATATATATTATATATATATAATATATATATATATATCTATATATATTAGTAGTATTCTTTAATTGAAATACATGCAAACCATCACCTACTGTGAAACATTTTATATAGTATATCCTTCTGTAACATATAGAGTAATTAAAATGGTATTAAGGATAATTTATCTTATAACGAGATTCCGCATAAGGTTATGGATCGCCACGTTTGCAAGTTGAGAACCAAGGAAGTAGCATTCACAAAAGTTTTGTGGAGATTTCATTTTTTAAGGAAGCTACTTGGGAGGGTAACTGGGATATGGAAAAGAGATACCCACATCTATTCATGTCGGGAGAAATTAATAGTTAAGGTACTAATCCTTTACTTAACATTTATTTAAGTTTAAATGTGTTTATACTTAGAATATTGAGATTTTATACTAGGTCTTAGATGTTATAACCCTTATGATATTGAGAGTAATATTATTCGACAAGGGTTGTTACCAAGAGGGAGATATTTTAGCACCTCGGTGTTTGAAAGAGCTAAAAATAGTAAGAACTAAATTTAAAATAGCAAAATATAAAATTCTGGAAGTTTGGTGTAAGTTATGAATTGTTGGTCAAATTCAAATGACAATAAATTTTTGGAAAGGATGAGTTATGTGACCCTTATAATTCAAATGAATGGTCTTGAAATCTCTTTACATAGACACCAGGTTTTCTAATTTTTGAACTCTTATCAGGAAGATATACTCGTTAGAAGTTAGGTTGTCCAATTAATGAAATTACCCAAAAATATGAGGTGTGTTTTGTTCTTTTTCTTAACAATCTGATTAGAATGATTTTTAAGGTAATATTTAGGCGCCTAAACTAATTTGGTTATGTTTTCACATACCCAATTTACATTTAGACATTATAGAGGAGGTTAGAAAGAAGAGAAAAAGAGAGAAGTTCAATATGTTCGTCATGATTATTGAATTTTGTTGAGGACTTCGCAAAGGGGTTTATTCCTAAAAGTTATGGAGTGGTTATAGTGTTGGTTTCATTCACTCACATGTCTATCATGTTACTTTCAGCGCACTTCCGTTCTTGAAGTTGAAGTGTTTTAGCTCTTAATATGTGTCCTTGAAGTATTGTGTTCATTCTAGAACTAAGATTGGTTTGATGAATTTTTGGGATAATCGTATGGTGTTTAAGATTCTTTTTTCACTATATTATTGTGTACTTTTGTGGATTATTTGATTTTAAGTGATTGGCGAAGAAACCATTCAATTTTAGTCAAATTAGGGTCACAAATTTATGAGAAAAAATCATCGGGTTTCTAGGTAGTTCCTAGGGAGACGTGCCAGCAATGCGCCAGGGGTGTAAGGCACATCACATCAATAGTGAACCAATAATAAATCTATATTGTTAAGGGATGAGGCCCCCCACCACTAAGTGCGCCATGATCTCTTGCCCCCACCCTTTCTCCATCGGTTAGCCCGTCTTAGTTCTTTGATAGGGTACCTTTACTTCCCTTTTATTCTAACTAATCAAACCTACTTCTAAACATATAGAAATAATTCATGGCATGAATCATAACATTTAATTCATAACTTAAATTCAATGTAGATCTATGACTCATGTCTTGGGAGTTCTTTAAGTAATTTTAAGAAAACTTAAATGACTTTAAAAATTATTTAAGGAAGAGTAGAGCTGATATCATTTTCTTTAAAAAGATATATTGGAACTCAGTCTTCCCAAAAGGAAACACTGATGAAAGTGTTCATGAACTATTTACTGTAATATAGATTAGTAGAGAAGCCTTTTCAGTAATACTCTCAAAGTGGAGGAAGTGGAAATGTTCTCTTTAAAAAATCATTATCTAAGTTATATTTTTTTATTAGTATTGAACAATGATATAGGGAGATTTATAACAACTCACAGAACCCATAAAATATGTAGCCAACATGGGTAGAAAAGGATCATACATTTTAGATAATTCCTTGATTGTATTTTTGAATAGAGCAGCAGATCAACTTAGTTAAGGAGTTCTATACCCCGACTAAGTATACGACCACTCTGACAATGTGGGTAAGATGATGTATACTCACATAGCTCAGTGTAATGACCGACCACCGTTCTTATAGAAAAGTTAACAAAGAAAAATTTGTGATAAAAATATTTTTATAGTATCTTGAAATTTTTACAAACTAGTCCATATTTATATGAAATCGTATTCATTAAGATCTTCGGAAATATGCACATAAATTCGAGATATAATTATAAATTTGATCACAAGAGAAGATAGATAAGATATTAAAGAACCCGTATGACTTTAAAGAATTGAACTTAAGCGAGTAGAACTCTCAAAACTGATCTTACCATGAAAGGGTATTTTCTGAATTTCATGGGATAGTCTGATATGTTGGTTTGAAATTAAATTAGATCACTGTTACCGTGCACACCACCAATGTCGGGCTATTGTAGTGGGGTAGGACAATTGTGGGGGGACACAGACTACTTAAGTCGAAAATAAAAACTAAAAATGTTTTATCCAAAGATTTTAAACCTAAGAGCTAAGGAACAACCCAGGGGTATTTCTTGAAGGTTCTCCACCTCTACTAGGACTATAGATAATGGTTTTACTCACCCAAACCTAAGATCTAAGGAATAACCCGGAAGGTTTTGATCTAGGATTTATAGATAAAAAGCCCTAATCTTGGTGTGGGTATCTACCGTCTGACCTAGGTTGATATTAATTATTATAGTCTAGGTAATTAAGTCTTGTTTATTGACTCTCATGTTATATTGATTGGTTCTAGAACAAGAAAAGGCGTAAAGAACCCGGAAAGGGAAGAATCAAGTTTCTTAGGGTGTTCAAGCTTTGTTTGAGGTAGGTGATGGTTGTGATTTCACGTTGGTATTATGTATGTTAGTATTTACTTCATTATAATGCATGTATGTATGAGAATGTTGCATTATTGATCATTGTAATCAGAATTGAGGATGATTGACTAATTTTATGTCATGAATCATGGCTTGATTATATAATTATGAGAATGTACATTGTGGTTTTGATTGAGGCTTACTTAATTGGTCGGGTGTTATCTTCTAACATACTAATATGGATCAGGTGTCATGTTACAATGCACATATGGTATTGAGTTTCACATATGATACACTAACTTTGATCGGGTACCATGTACTGATATAGTCAAAATTTGGGTATAAGTTTTGTGAGAGGGTTGATGACCTATCATATACTTATATATTTTAGAGTGTGAAGTTGTATGTTGTTCTTAAGTGATAATTGATATTTATATGTTCGATGTATGCATGTTTATTATGTTGTAATGATTTATCTATATTTACTTTGAGATAGTCGCAGGATCCTACCTGTATAATCTGGTTTTATACTAATAGAACACTTGCTCTTTATTTGTTTAGTTTTGTTAATATCACGCTACAAGCTACACCCTGGACGTGGACATGAGACCTAGGACCACAAGTGATCACAAGCTAACCCTGCTGGCATGATCATGAGCATACTAAATATAAACTTTATGATAGAAATTCTCTATAGTCATAAAAAAAATTAGGGACTATCCATATACTCTAATAGAGATATGTGAAAAGTGATGAGTTTAATAGAAGGAAGATACTAACTCAAATACTAAGTTGAATCTATGTATGTTTGAAAATAGCCTCAAAGTGACTAGAAATGATAGGACAGGTCCCAAACAAGTCTAGATAAACTGAAATGAAAGGACTAAAAATACTAAAAAAAACACATGACTATTGTTCTTGGAGAAAGAGGACTCGCCACTTATTCTCCTGAAGTTGAGATTTGGAACCGATGTAAACGTGACCATCATGCTGAGAACCTAAACCTACAACACGAGAAGATGTAACACAAAGTATGCATCAGTACTTGAATGATATTGACCATGCAGATTAAAATACAACTAAAATAACATATAATTGAACAATAAAAATAAGCAATGATTGTCACGACCCAAAACGAGCCGCGAGTGGCACCCACACCTATCTTACTAGGTGAGCGAACCAACAATCTAAACCCCCACGTTATCGCATATAATTTTGAATATTACATAAAATAGGAAGATCCAAAACTGTGATTACGAAATCAATTAAATAACTTCTAAAAGTACATCACTTATCATCCCCAAAATCATTAAGTTCACATCAGAACATCTATCCTCGAAATTACTAATCTACGTAGTTTTACGAACTAAAATAAGTAGTAAAGATGGTCCATGCCTAACTTCAAGCACATTCAAGACGTGAAGAAGAGAATCCCGCCCGCGCTAGGACCAATAGCTCACCCTGAAATCTTGACGTGCTGAAGCCTGTCTAGAGTTGAGGACGAGTCAAGTCAATGTGCACTTGGCCCTGCACTCCACAACAACAAGAAGGCAATAAAAGTAGGGGTTAGTACAAAGGAACACGTACTACATTAGGTACCATTCGGGCCAACTCAAAATAGAAAGCAAATATACTAATATTAAAATAAAATCAAACCCCACAATACCTTAACCAGTGACAATCAACAATAACAGTTAACTATTGGCAACACACCACGCCCAATACCTATGGGACCTCAAGCCTCCACATCACACTCATTGAGACTAGTTCTTTAAATTGAGTATATTAACATGATATTCAAGAATACTGTCCTCTTATTCTTATCGTTTCGAACGTGACCTACTCCGATCTCCCCTAATACTAACGGTGTCGAACCGTGACACCCGATCCCCTAATTACTACATGTCGGAACGTGACATCCAATCCACTAATACTACGTGTTCGAAACGTGACCACCGTCCCTAATCTTTAATTTTATTTCATCAACTCTTCGTTATGCCGAGTCGTCATCTTAACAAAGATAATTTAATATTAAAGATTCCACATATCAAATTCTAATCAACCACAATTACACAATTACCAACATACCTACCCACAATCAGCATATGGAAGACTTTACAATCCTACTCATACATATCAATCTCGATTAAGAGTTTTACATGAATAGCGTAAATCATAACCTACCTCCACCGAAGAATCGGCGATAAGCAAGTTACTTTCAATGACTTTGCTTTCGCTCTTCGCTTCTCCCTTTTCTCGCTCTGTCTCTCTCCTCACCCTCTCTCTTCCTGTTCTGTTTATTTTTCCTTCTCCAAATTATTTTCCTTCTCTTACCCTAATTATCATATATAATTATAAAGATGAATAAAATTAACCACTATTTATTTCAAGGTTGACCTCAAAGTAAATAACATACTACATTTACCCCCTAATTTCATAAAGTTTGTTCATGAATAGTCCAAAACCACCCCTTTTAAAAAAAACCTTTAGACAGAAATCCTACCTCAGTTGGGGTTACGCAACCTGTGAAGCCCGTCGTGTCTATGACTTCCGTCCTGCAGGTTCCTTCACAAAGGTTTAAGAGAGTTAAATTCAGAAAGGGGTTTGTGACGGTCCGTCGTTCTAGACCGGTCCATGCCGCATTCATGCTCGGGAAGTTAGAGAGTCGTCTCAGTACCTAGATTTCAGAGTTAAGTGTTTTGAACGCGAAACCCTCGACGGTCGTCGGTGACCATGATGGAACGGTTGCCTGATTCCGTCGCCCCTACCAGTCATTATTTTCAAAATAATTCTACTGCTCGAACCAGACTAAACATGTTGTTTACAATAAATACCAAGTTAACCCATCATTTTCGTGTCCCGAACGATCACAGATAGAAAAACAAGGGAGAGAAAGAGTACCTTAATCGTAAAAAGATGTGATATCTTTCTTCATTCCTGCAGTCATTCTCACGCAAGTGGACTCTTCAACTGTCCGATTCTTCCACTGAACTTGATGGATGCAATCTCCGTTGAATCTCAACTTTGCGGACTTCTCTAGTCTAAAATAGCAACCTTTTCTTCTTAATAAGACATTCCATCCATAAGGAGTGAATCCCAACGAATAATGTCAGTTTCCATCCCCATGGTATTTTTTTCAGCATAGACACATAATACCGGGTGCACTCCTGAGGTCCTTGAGCACTTCCATCATAAGACCACAACCACCCAACCCCCACGCGCTTCAGGAACTTACGAATTGACCAATATACTTGGGGCTAGTTTACGTCGTCTTACCAACCACATCACCCCTTTCATGGCGAAACCTTCAGCAAGCTTGCTCACCCCTCCATAAATCCAAGTCCCAGTCCCTAACCTTTCGCGCATATTCATGTCTGCCTGTTCTGAGATGGCTAGAAGCTTCTCCTGAATGAATTTTACTTTAATATTTCACTATTCCCATCAAAAGATCGGTACCCCATGGTCTCCCCTCAAAGTGAATCAAAAACCCCCCAGATGGAGACCACATCTCCTGCCCATACAGTCCTAAAATGGGGCCCATATCACTACTTGAGGTGCTGCTATTATTGTATGAAACTCTGCTAATGGAAAAAGTTATCCCAATGACCAACAAATCTATCACACAAATGCACGAATGATATCCTCCAAACCTGAATCGTTCGCCATTAGACTGACCATGGCCGGTCTGAGGTGAAATGCTGTACTTAAGATCCACCTCTACCTAAGTTCAGCATGCAATATTCTCCAAAACCTTAGAAGTAAATTGCGTACCCCTATATTATATGATAGAAAGTGGAACTCCAGCAATCGAATTATTCTGAGATATAGAGTTGGCTAACTTCTCTGCATTTTAGGTCTTTGACCGTAATAAAGTGAGCAGACTTAGTTCAACCTATCAACAATTACCCACATGGAGTCATACTTACCCAATGTCTTTTGGAAGACAACTACAAATCCATGCAATTCTCTCCACTTCCATTCAGAATGGGCATTTTTGAAGTGTTCCTCCGGGCCTCGTGTGTTCTACTTTAACCCAAAGAAAAAAAACTGCTACAATTCAGCATTGGGCAACAAAATCACCATGTCACGCTTCATCCTACTCCCCGAAATGTTGCTTAGGTGCAGGATACAGTCTTGGGTTGCACAGGATGTATAGAATACCTTGAACTATGAGACTCTGTAAGAATAGTGTGATCACATCACCACATCACCGACGGCGAGGCAACCATACCCTTCCTTAATTCTCAAAACGCCTTCCTCATTAATTTTTTGCTTCGTTTAGCCTCTCTGCGCATTACCAGTATGAGTAATCTCGATTCGGATCAGTTTCTCATCAGTAAAACTGTTTTCTCTATCTTCTCAAGGAAAAAGAAGATCGTGCCTCCACACAGGCAAGGGAAATATCCTCCCTTTTTCTACTAGTTACTTCCAACCTCATAAAGTCATTACCAGAGTGTCTAACCTCTCTACCATGGTACTGCTACAGCGAACCTGCAAGTGAGATAGACTTCCAGCTCTCCTTCTCCCTGCCTTTCCAACTTAAAGCAGCTTCCAACCATAGCTTTTCCTGGGTGAATACAAGATAGTAATATCATAGTCCTTCAGTAGTTCCATCCACCTCCTCTGTCTCAAA
Source organism: Solanum habrochaites (assembly GCA_027704765.1). Taxonomy (NCBI): domain Eukaryota; kingdom Viridiplantae; phylum Streptophyta; class Magnoliopsida; order Solanales; family Solanaceae; genus Solanum; species Solanum habrochaites. The sequence continues at coordinate 19,268,242 of JAKWJA010002496.1, forward strand.
TTTCAAATCTTTCTCGAGTAAAGACCATACTGTAGAACTCGATGACTGTATATGACTTCACACGTAACACCCCATATGATAATGTCTCCAGTGCTTTAATGCAACCACGTATTGCAGCCAACTTTCCCACTCCAATCATGGGTCGATGGTTGCGTTCATGCACCTTTAGTGCCTCTAAAATAAACAATTACATTCTTCTCCTGCATTAGCACTTGCACCAAACCAGAATAAAGATGCATCACATACATAATGACATTTTTACCTTCCACTGGCAAAGTAAGAATTGGTAAGTGGTCAACAGGTTCTTGGGTTCTGGAATCTTTCTTCAGATTTCGACCGATACAATGGAACATTCTGCGTTGTCAAGTATTTGCTAATTGGGAACTCACCGAAGAAAATTCCCTGACAAATCGCAATACTAGCTAGCTAAACCAACAATCTCCTTACCTCTGTAACATAGTAGGTCTTACCCACTCTTCACTACTTCATCTTGGAAGGATTACTCATCACTTCCATCCTTAGAACCTAACGTGCCCCAAGAAGGACACTAATCTAAGCCAAAACTCCACTTGGAGAATTTGGCATAAGCTTTTCTCTCTCAGACTGATCCACATACCATTCTCAAATGCTCCTCATGTTCTTCTCTGCTCTTTGATTATACAGTTTATCATCAATAAATAACGATAACAAAGAGATCCCGATTGGGCTTAAAAATCCCGTTAATCAGTCTCATGAAAGCGCAGGGTGCATTCATAGCCCAAAAGGACATTACTAAAATTCGTAATGCCCATACCTTGTTCGAAAAGCAGTCTTGGAACACTGCTCGCCCCGTATTTCATGATGATAACCGGATCTCAGGTCCCATTTTAGAGAAGAACACATGGACCTTGTAACTGACGCACAAATCATCAATCGAGGAATAGGATACTTTTTCTTATAGTTAGCCTTATTCAGCTGCTGTTAGTCGGTCGAATGCATATCCGAAGCTTCCATCCTTCTTTTATCCAATAAAACCAGGAGCGCCCCAATGGGATGCACTTGGTCTAATAAAACCTTTACCTAACACGTCCTGAATTGGCCTTACTCCCTTAACTCAGTCTGGAGCCATTCTATAGGGGGGATGGAAATGGGCATATCAGGATCCGATCGATAAAACAAAATCAATATCCCTATCCGGCTGGCATACCAGGAAGGTCTGTCAGGAAACACCAAGAAACGTCACAGACTATCGAAACCACTCAATCGAGGTCACTTTGGAAGTATCATCCCTGAGATGTTCGCAAGAATCTAAACAACCCTACTAACCATCCTCTTAGCGCGAAGAACGAGATAATAAACGGACTGGGGTGGAAATGTAGTCACCCTCCAACACTACGGATCTTCTCATGCTTGCCAATGTCTACACAGTTTTTAGCATTACAATCTAATGATTGCCAATTTGGGAAGCCAGTCTACCCAGAATTACATCAATCAACCATTTCTATGATAATCAAATCTACATAGGTATTGGCTCCCTACAAAAGTCACAGGCAAGACCTATACACCTTCTCAACTATCCTCATACTCACCCCCCACAGAGTAGATACACTAATATGGCTGTCAAGCAAATCGCAATGTAAATCGAGATCCGTAGCAAATGAAAGTACATATGAAAATGTGGGATCCAGGGTCCAAATACTACGAAGCCATGTCAATCACCGACCGAAGATACCTGTGATACAACATTAATCAGATGTCTCTGCTCAGACCTCCCGGGGGGGGGGGGGGAAAAAAGCATAACAATGGGGCCCTATCACCTCCCAGTTACCACCTGCCTTTCCTTGCCCCTATCATTTTGATCTTCAGTAGTGCATCTTTCCCGCCACCGACCCCCCGCCGGTTGATTTGGTGCACAAACCATTACCTTGGCCACACGTCCTCCAGAATGGCGGCGCCTCTCCCATGCCCCCACTACCTCTGACTATTTGGGGGTATGTACCTGTTTGGACAATTACTTCCTCCTAATATGGGTCCAGCTCTCCCCACATCCATAACCAATTCCTGGATTCAAGCATAGGTCTTTGTTAAAGTGACGAAGTCTGGGTATAACCTCAAACTCAGAAAAAGGCTGACTGGGCTGTCGATGGACCCCGGCTAAGCTGTAGGGGCACAAAGAATGAATGGCGGTTTTGGTAACCTCTGAACTCTGCCCTCTATTATTAAGAACCGCTAATCACCTCCCTACGGAACTTCTTAGATGTCGAGCCATGGTGAAGTTGTCTGTTCACCCCCTCTACCTCTATCACAAAGTAAAAACCACTTACTGAAAGGATTTTGCTGCAGCAGATACCTTAGGCGGGGATCTCAAATCTGACTGACCTCATTCCTTTAACAAGCGGCAATTTGCTCTGTGGACTGAAGCAAAGGGCTGGGTGGCATACCTAAGATAGTCACGAAATTTAGCATCATATGCAGTAACAGACAGTCCTTCTTGCTCTAGACTCAGGAACTCATCTATCCTCTTGTCTCCTCAAATACGGGGTATATACTTCTCCATAAACAAGATAGAGAATGATGCCCAAGTCATAGAATGTGCCTGTGCTTGTTGACACTTCAACGTCTGACCGCCACCACATTTTGGCATTTCCTTCCCTGAAAAAACTGATAGGTCACAAACTCAACCCGAATCGTTCTACTATGTCCTCTTGTGTAGGCAAGCGTCATGAACAATCACACCAGAAATCATAGGAATCCCAGATTACCAGGCACCCTTGAGACTGATGTTTCAACTTCAGAAGTTATTGAAAAGTTCATGCTGATCACCATCGTCATTATATACCCCTGTCAATCGAGGAATCGTGCCCTACTTCCCAATGAGCCATCCATGCCTGGAGCCACATCGGCTGTATGTTGTACTCCCTGAACCTGAGGTGGTTGTGGAGCCAACATGGCGGTGTCTGGCCCGCTGATCAGATAACCCGCTAAGATAGGTAAGAACCTGGTGATCATCTCTAGGTCTGGGTAGGCTGGGGTTAGTGGTTCCTCATCTTGATCCTGCTCATTTTCCCCTTCTTCACACCCCCTCTTACTACTTTATTCAGTCGGTGGAAGGGTCACTGCCCTTGTCACTATTTGGACCAGGTTTCGTCCTCTACCCTAGAGGGCGTCCTCCTACGACTCTTCGCCACCGGTCCTCCTCGAGCTACGGTCCCAATGGTTGGCTTAGACGCACCCGTCCTCTGCCGGTGCTGGTGTTGACAACAGTTGTTGCTCTGGTTCTAACCATCTGCGAGATAGAGTGAGGATGTCAGATACAATTTGTATCACCTAGATACCAATTGGACCCAAGTAAAGCACGAAAGGAAGAAAGATGGAGTTTTCCTGAAGTCCATAGCCTGTCAAAAGAAAAGTAGGTCGCCCCCCTGAACCGTTTCTTCCCGTCAAGACTCTACTAGACTCGTTCTGTTGGTGTGATGAGACCACAGCGAACCTAAATCTATCTCGTGATACCAATTTGTCACGACCCAAACGAGCCGTCGAGGGTAACCATACTTATCTTACTAGGGTGCGCGAACCAACAATCTAAAAACCCCACGTTTATCAGCATATAAATTTTACTCAGTAAATAAAATGCGGAAAGATCCAACCTCATTACGAAATCAATTAATAAGCTTCGAGTAAATACTTATCATCCCCATAAATCCTGAATCATCACATCAAGACATCTATCCTCAAATTACTATGTCTAAGAGTATTTAAGAACTAACATAAGTAGAAGATGGTCCATGCCGAACTTCAAGGACTCAAGACCTGAAGAAAGCATCCAGCCCTAGCATAGAACAATAGCTCCCCTTAAATCTGACCGTCTGATGACCTGGCTAGAGTTGAGGACGTCGAATCAATGGTGCACATGCTGCACTGGGCACAAACAACAGAAGGAATAAACGTAAGGGGTCATACAAGGAACCGTACTGAGTAGGTATCAATCGGGCCAACACTCAAAAAGAGAAAGCAATATATACTGAATACTATATAAAATCAACCAACAATACTTAATGTGACAATCAACATGTACTGAGAACCTTGGCACAACACACACGCACACCTATTGATGACTCAATCCTCCACCCATACTCATTAGGACATAGGTTCTTTCGAAATTTTGAGTATATTAACATTAAAACATGATTCAATGATACTTCTCTCTTTAGTCTAGTCGTGGTTCAAACGTGAGCACTTCCTATCCCTATACTACGTGTCGGCAAACGTGACACCATACCCCCGTCCCCTATACTACATGTCGGAACTTTACACCAACGACCGCGATCCACTCATCTACGGTCATGAAGACGTGACCCCCCATCCACCGATACTCTCATTGAAAATTTTATTTCACAAGTCTTCGTTATGTCCAGGGCGTCATCTTAAGCGAGAGAATTCAAGATTAAAGATTACACTTATCAACATTCTAATCCACCACAATTACACCATTACAACTCAACCCAGCATCAAGCATATGGAAGACTTTATAATACTAACTCTACATATTCAATCGCTATTAAGAGTTTAGTATGAAATAGCATAAACTATAACCTACCTCCACCGAAGAATCGCGAATCCAAGCAAGTTACTTCTCAATGCCTTTGCTTTCCTCTTCGCTTCTGCTCTCTTTTTCTATTTTCTCCGCTCGTTCTCCCTCCTCTCCTTCCTTTCTTTTTTATTTTCCTCTCCAAATGCTTTGTCTCTTACCCTAATTATCATATAAATCAATTATAAAATGATAAAGTAACCCCTATTTTTATTTCAAGGTTACCTATTTTACCCCAAGTCAATAACTTACTAAAGTTACCCCCTATTCATAAAGTTTTTCCATGACCGTTTTCGCAAAAGCACCACTTTAAACGCTTTATCAGAAATCCGACGCAGTTGGGTTACGCACCTGTGACGTCCCGTCGTGTCTATGACGGTCGTCTTGCAGGTCCTTCACAAAGTTCAAGATTAAATTCAGTAAAACGAGTTTGTGACGGTCCTCGATCTACGACGTCCGTGCTGCAGTTCCGTCGTGAAGTTCAGATAGTCAATCTCAGTACCCACATTTCAGAGTTGAAGTGTTTTGGAACGAAAACCATCGACGGTCCATCGTGACCATGATGGTACGTCGCCTGATCCGTCGACCTAGTCAGTTATTTTCAAAATAATTCTACTGCTCAAACCGACTAAACAGGTTGTTACAATGATATAATTTGATCATGATATAGTTATTGAATATTTATATAACTAAATGGAAGGATCACATTTATAAAATGATGACCGAATACTAAGTGATCTATAAACATAGTAAATGCAATAGAGTGTGACCGAACTATGGGAGAAACTAATAACCGATAATAAAATGACATAAGATAAATGTGGAGTGCGATGTATATGCCCCATCTTGAGGAAACAATATGCCTGGAAAAAGGTATAGAAACATGATGGCATGATCACTAAAATGATGCTCACATAGGGGATTTGCAACCTACTTCACCAGTAGTTCTGGGACTATTTGTGTACACTAAACCCTAGTACAACTCAGTATTGTTATACTCCATAAGAATTAAGTTGTTCACATACCATGACGAAGTAATAGCGTATCATTAAAAACTAAACATGTAAACAAAGAATACAACAATTAATCTGACATAGAATGCGTAATTCAAGAATTAAAGAAACACATAGCTAGGGCTATTAAATTCACGAAATAAACTGAGTATTCTTGTACTTATCTGATTTGGATCATTATAACAACTGAAACCCAACAATTCTAACATTAAAGAAACCACATATATAGATAATATTGAGGTAATCAAGAATCTGATTGAAAACTAGGGACCTAATGAGAGAAAGGAATCCACTAGTAAAATACCACATACATGGTGATGAAATCCATCGATAAATCTTTCTATTTCGGGTCTATAATTGAAACAAAATTGATGCGTTCTTGAACTGTGGTTCTTGAGCTTTTTTAACTCTCTTGATTCTATTTTTTTTGATTTAATTAATGATTTGAAATAGCTATGTTCTAGTAAAGTTTTTAGTCTTAAACTACTAAAACCTCATAATTTAGGGTCTAAATGATGTGGCTTGGAGGTCCAACGAAATAGGAAGACACCAAAATAACCCAGACTTAAGTGTTGTAGAAGTGACTAACGAATAGGTCTTACGGGCCGTAGGTCAATCTATGGATCTTAGTTTTTTTATTAGTTCAAGTCTGCCTGACAATGCATCACTAAAAAAAGAAATTTTTACTCTTAGATTGAAATTTAGCAAACTCCGTTGCGTTTTAAAGAGGATTATATTATTGATCATATCATAGATCATGTGACATTCATTTACATTGTTGTAAGAGTTATGCCTACTTGAATTTGACCCAATAAACAATTTTCCCCTAACTGACTACTAACCTTCACTTATGGTCAAATATACGATCCATAGGTACAACTACGGACAATAGTAGTCTCTCGTGGTTCGCATCAAAAGTTGGATAAAGGGACCCTCGATCTATGAATACAGACCAATGACTGTGTTCTTGTCTATGCAACATATGGTTTTTCTGCTGGTCAAGAATTAAACGATTTTGTAAAGTGGGTTTGGGAGGGGTTGCACTGGTGGACTACAATGCTAAAACACGGACCGTAGTTCATACAAGGGTCCATTAATGGCAACTGTAGGTTTCACCTACAATTTTTGAAAAGCAGAAATCTGGTCTATTTTAGGATATGATGTGGTACATTGTCCCTCCCTTGGGAACATTCTTACTTGAATGAAGACCACTTGCTGAAATGGAGGGAAAGGGATTCAATTCCTACAACCAAACAGTGAAAACTCAATTTCTAAGAGATGTTAGTTCCAAGAACATGCAAATATGCTTAAAATTCAAGTACAAACATAAGGAACATGATACATAGATTGATCTTACGCATAAAAGGATGAAAAACTAAAGAAAAACTATAACATCAATTGGGAGTGAAATCTAAAGGAGAGATATTAGGATACTTGGCATTCATGGTTGCTTTTGCTTCACAAGTAGCTCCCTCTATGGACTAACTTCTCCATGAAACCTTCATTGAAGAAAATTATTTTTTTTCTCAACCTTCTATCGTGAATATCATTAATCTCAATTGTACATACTCATAATAAAGACTATCTTTCAGGGTCATACTCTCTAATGATACTGCAAATGTTTGATCACCCACACACTTCTTCAACAAATGAGATGTGAAAGATTGGATAGACTGCCACTTATTGTGCTAGCAACTGTAGAGCCACTTTTACAACCCTTTGCAAGATCTTGTTAGGGACTACATATAGCAGACTAAGATTCCCTTAATTGACAAATATCATCACCTCCTTCATGGGTGACACATTCAAGAAAACCCAATCATCAACTTGGAACACTACCTTCTTCTCCTTACATTTGCTAAACACTTCTCACGACTCTGGGTTGTCTTAAGTCAATGCCTATTGACTTGCCATTTCTCCATAGAATAATTTACTGAATCAATTCATATCGAGAACACCTCACCTACCTCAATCTAAAGCACATGAGATCTATACCTACGCCTATGCAATATATCATAAGGGCCATCTATATGCTGGAATGGTAGTGATTCTTATTGGTGAATTTTATAAGAGGAAGGTGATCATTCCAACTATCCTTCAAGTAGATCACATAAGCTCTCAACATGTCCTATAAGGTTTTAATTGTACGCTCTACAAGAACATATGTACACGAACAAAATATTGTTGTAAGGTTAACATGAGTACCAAAAGCTTTTGAAATGACTTCCATAAATGATAAGTAAATTGAGGGACTCTTTATGAGATTATTGACAATGAAACCCCAAGAGCTTGACTATCGCATTAACATAAAGATTAGTGTAGTCTTATACTAAATCTGTAGACTTAAATTTCAAAAAGCAAGAAGACGTAGTCATTTTGTCAACTATCAACCAAATGAAATCATGATGTTTGCGAGTATGAGGTAACCCTGTAATGAAATACATATTAAGAACTTCCTACTTCCATATAGGAACGGCTATCTCTTGAGTCATAGACCCATCTGTTCTTCCTTTACTTGCTGGCAATTGGGGCGCTTACTGACAAAATATGCTTTATTTTTCTTCATACTATTGCACCAAAAGATTTCCTACTGATCGTAGTAACTCTTAGTGGCGGTTGGATCATTAGAATTCTTGAGTTATGGGCTTCGGCAAGAATATGATGTCTCAGCTCACCCACAGGAGGAACACATAATCTACCTTGATAGCATAGTACATCATCTTCCCCTAGGAGAATGTCTGACGAGTTTAATAGAAAGAAGATTAACTAAATACTAAAATCTATTTATGCCTGAAAATAACCTATAACTGTCAAGAAATTCTAGGAATAGGCCCAAACTAAGTGTAGAATAACAAAAACTAACGGACAAAAAATACTAAAAAAGAAACTTATCACTATTGTCCTTAGAGAATGAGGACTCACAACTGATTTTATTAAACTAGATATCAAGAACCAATCTATGCGTGAACTGGACGGTGACAACTGAAATTTACATCAAGAGAAGATGTAGCACAGAGTATGCGTCAGTACTTGAAAGGTACTGAACATGCATCATAAAATAGAGTTGAAATCACATATAACTGATCAAAGTAAATAAACAATGATATAATATAAACATGATATAGATACTGAATACTAATCTAACTTGGTGTAAGGACCACATTTATACTAATCTCACTTGATATTGACTATTCTTTAAACATGATCAATGTAATAGAGTCTAATTAAGTAATGGGAACTACTAATAATCTAAAATAAAACCACATAAGCTAAATGTTGAGTCCAATGTATACACTACATTTAGAGGACTCAATAAAACCGACCAAAGGTTTAGAGGCATGATGTTCTGATCACTAAAATGATGCCTACAAAGGAAACTTGCAACCTACCTTGCTTGTGATTCATGGAATACATGGGTACGTTGAACCATAGACAACTCGGTATTATGTTACTTCCAATTTGTAAAGTGGTTAATACAATATGACTGAGTTTCTTTAATACATGATATCTCAAAATGTAACATTTAAATTGTTAATTCAACAATCAATTTGATAATAATCATAAGTGAATGAGGATATATAACTGAATAACATATATAATGACCTAGCATGTGTCATTCAAGAACTAAAGAAATACATAGCTAGGGTTCTGAAATTTATGTAATAAACTTAATATTAACATGCTAATCTGATTTGGATATTTTTCTAAAATCTCAAACCCATAAATTCTATGATTCAAGAAACCCTATGTCTATATAATATTAAGGGAATCAAGAATATGACTGATAATTAGGGATTTAATGGGCAAAAGGAACACATTACTCAAATTCCACATATATTGCGATGAATTCCATGGAGAAATCTTTCGACTTCGGTCTTGCACAGATGGAAAATTGTGTCATTCTTGAAAAAGAGTTATTGACCTTTTCATCTTCTCATGCTTCTAATTTCTATGTTTTTATTAAGGATATAACTTAGGGAAGTTCTAGTTATTTTTCTAGGCTTTAACTTACTAAAATATCATAATTTATGGTCTAAATGACCGATCTTAGGGATCCAACGAAATAAGAGAAGACCAAAAGACCTTTGACACAATTATTGTCGGAGTGACTGACGTATAGGACTTATAAGCTCTAGCTCAATCTACGGTTTTGTAGATTGCAATCATAGTTCATGTCTGCCCGATAGGCTTCACTAAAACGAGCATAACTTGTTACTTAAAATTCATATTTTAGCAAACTCAGTGGCATTATAAATAGGATTCAATTATCCGTCATATCATAGGCTATGGGACAATTACTTTTTTTGTTGTAAGACTTATACCCACTTGAAGATGATCAAATCAGCAATTTCCCCCGAACTGACTGACAACCTTCTCCTAAAGTCATACCTACGTTTGTAGGTCAAACTACTGATTGTACTGGTCGTTCATGTTTCATATCAGTGGCTGGGTAAAAGAGGCTTCAACCAATGGACATAGACCCCAACCACCATGGTCTATGGAATATACATCTAATCCGTGGATGGAGACTTAGACGATGTTCTGAACTAGTTTTGGGGAAGCGTTGTATTGGTGAGAAATTGACCTAAAGTACGAACCGTAACTCAGACTACGGTCCATGGATCGTGACAGCAGGTTGCACCTACAATTTTTGAAAAGCTAAAAGATAGTATGTTTTTTTATACAAGGTGATACTAGGAATATTCTAGCGGCTACTAAGAGACATCCTTTAGAAGAAAAGGGATCGACTAGAATTCAAGGGTGCGCTGATTCTTCTGGGCTTCCATGAGTTATCTTTTTGTTTATGTCCCCACCTTCATACATAGACTAGCACATTAGATTTTTTATGTTTAATTATTATAGTTTTTTTTTACATTTACTTTTATGTTCTTCGAATTAATTATGTAATTGTTTGTTAGACTTTTGCAGTTTATGTGAACTACATTTGACTTTTTCATTTAAATTTGCTTCCGGGAAAAAATTCTTGCCATTAGACTTTTGGGAGGTGAAGAATTTCATAAGTCGTGGCTGAGATTTAAAACAATTCTTTTTCAATTCCCAACTCATGAAATTCCAGTTAAAATTATTCTCGAGTCTTTTAAAGAAGTCCCAGTCACAAAAATAGGGCATCAGCTGACCGAAGTATCCATGGTAGTTTGATCCAACAACCATATGCGATAGCAGTTTGATTGCTAGACCATCGGACAGAGTCTGACCAAGAAGCAAAAGGGTATTTAATCTTAGAAGGTCTCTAAACTGAGATGGATGATCTAACCAAAAAAGTTAGAGAGCTTGATCTCCAACTCATAAAAGATGACCTCTATGTCCCACCTTATGAGCACATAAAGCTTTGGAGAGATGAGGATGGACAAAAAGAACACATTCCTTTTACGAAATGCCAACACTCACGATAAGGTATTAGAAAAACAAAGGTAGAATCTATTGACTCTAAACCAAATTTCTATCTATTATTCTCTACTTATTCAGATAATAGGCTTTCAAATAGATAAACTACTAAGGAGATGTATATGAGTCAGAAAGAGGGGTAGCATAACCAAAGTGAGCCAACACCTACTAATAGAATCTGTTAGTGATTTGCATCGTGCACGAAACTAACTAAGGCGCTGTTTGGGAGGAAACCCAAAAGCCTTTTAATGTTTTTATTAATGTTTTTGTAAATAATGGTTTGTTGAGATTGTTGTATCAAATTTTGAAAGTTCTTGATAAATGTAGATTGGAAAATACGATTAATGTAGCCAAATAAGATCAAGCTATAGGGTTTTGAATAAAGAAGGGTTTTGAAATTCGAAAGTCTTGACTTTCGCTCAATTTTATATTCCACAATCTCATACCAAATTAGTATTTTTATATTCATGCATACCATTAGTATTTGTAGTTGATCGAGTAGTGATTTGATATGGATCTTGATGTACCATGAGTTCACGGTGTTTCTAATACATTGGACTTAAGGGTTGTGTGTTTAGAGCCTTTTTTTCATTATTGCTTTTAACAAGATTTTCTTCTTCTTTTATAGGAAAGATTTTCAGGCATAAAACGACAGAAAAAACTGAGAAAATTCATAAAATGAACCTACTAAGGTAATCAATCGATCATTCGTCATTTAATGAATGACCCGTAAATTATGATCATAGATGTGCAGTCCAGGGATTGGAGGAAATCAATGAATTCTGGCCTACTGTAGAACCACGACTAGAATCGAAAGGGCTTCGATCGGTAAATGAACCGTACTGGTGAACCTTAGTTTGAGATTATGAGTGTTCCTGTACAAGATACATTAAAAATCTGAGTTTGGAGTCATTAATAAGCCTTAACGGAATGTAGATAGATTAAAAATTTGTGTTGTTGGTACGTCGTTTGATTCAGAGAAGATGCAATTCGGAGGTTGAAATATTTTTCTAGGTACTGGCTAAAGAAACAATCCACGAAACTTCGATCAATCAACGACCCTTCAATTGTCTCGTATATTGATGTTGTGTGCCTGAACAAACCTTCCTTATTTGAATTCCTTTTTAATTAAGATTTTATTTTGTATAGATAAGGTATTAAACCTCGTTTTTGAGGTTAGCTGCAACTTATAGTGTTCTAGATTATATTTTGGGGATCAGTTTTTGCCACTTTTACAAATAATTGATTTCCGGATTTTGTTTTGAAGCTCTTGGTTTGCAATTCAAATGCAGTTTTTGCGTTTACTATTCTTGCTATGTAAGTTCATGATATCTTCATCCATCAATAGAAACTGTATTCTAGATAGCATGGGTAACTAAATCCTGAATTAGAGTTGTTTAAACCATAAGGGATTAACAAAGTATAACTAGCAATTAAGATATTCTTGAATAGTGTTTTTGCATGCATTGGTCATTCTTTCGATTAGAAGTCCTTTTAATGGGTGCATGCATTAGAACTTTCTTTTGCTACTTGCCAGACCAAAAAGGTAGTTAATATGAAAAGAATTACCAACATCTATCTATTATTGTAGTGTCAAGTAGTGTCAAGTAAAAACTAAGCCATACATCGAGTATGATGTATAACATGAGGTAATGGTAAGGGTCAGTAAATTATAAATTCATAGCTGGGACAAGGTGCCGGCTGAAATTCTCTGAATGTCGGGCTAAGGATTTAGAGATATATAACTTAACACTTTGCATGTACTACACTAGGAAGGGGTTGCTAGTACAAAGAATGTTACGTAATAAATTTATGCAAAATGCACACACACTAATTACTTTCTCTTCTTTATAGAACCAAAGTTCACTTTTGTTCACTTGATAGTCATACAATTAAAGGAATCTATTTCATAACCCCCCCCCTTTACTTAATTATTTTTGAAGTACCTTGACTAAAATGATATAATTGTGGGTTAAAGTTAATTCTAAACCATATTCCTCATGGAATAGACCCCAATTTACTAGTTGGTTTCTTTATTTGATTTTGATGACCGGGGAACACCCCCTAGAAGTAACACGGCGTACTAAACCTCTTGGAGGTCTTATTCAAGACCATAGACATCTTTGATTGCATAATTGTAAAAATAACGGAAGATATAAAAGTTTTCATAGCACATCATATGCTAGAATCATTACTTCATATATATATAAAATAACATAAGTACATAAGTAGACTCTAAGTCTCTTTGCAATCTTTGACACAACTCAATACAGTAGAATAGGGACATGACCCTTAACAATATAAAATATAAGTCTAATCTATTACATTAACTTAAAGAACATCTTAGAATAGGCAACCCTTGAATCATATATAAGGGCATATTTGAACTTGGGAGATATATCCATGCTCTTCACTTAGGAGACATCCTCTAGAAATCAATACCTACACTTTGGGTAAAAAAATGAAGAAGAATGGTATTGTTAGAAGAATGCACTAAGAAACCATGCAAAACCATTCATTTAAATAGGAAATTTCATTTGAAATCATGCAACATGTATTTCTAGTAAATGTCATGAACGTAGGGATAATAACGACAATATAGTTCACATACATCATATATACATGGATACTACTCATAATGACACATAACGCCAGTTATCATAGTTTGAGGCATATTCAATATATACAATACATTACTTCTCTTTTAATCTTACTTCTTTCCTTAAGTAACCCACAAGTATACTTAGTACATATATCACCTTGAGATCACCTTACAATAGTCTTTCACACATATGCTTCATAAACATAATTACATATATTCACAAGTCATAAGCACATCATAGACATCAACTTCACATAAGGATGATCACCTAAGACAGCTCCTAAATCACACTAGTGCCTAAGAAGTCACCCTAGACAAAGCATAACATACTCAACAAGTCATAACACTTTCATTTAAAACTAGAAATAAGCCATATACTTCATAGTATCACATAAGGACTCTTTACATTATGAAAACCTTACTCATAAATAATTTAGTTTATACCATAAGTACACCACCCTCACAACTCCTTCACAAGCTTACTTGTGCAATGTACACATGGAGTCCAATACCCCCACTTATACTGAGTAAAATCACTTAGAAGCCATAAGTGCAATTATCACACATACACATAATTCATGTCTTGCAATAACAAAGTCACCTCACAATGCATTCATACAAATCATACATAACATCACTTAAGTCTTACTTTTATACAAGTATTAATCTTATACATTCATGGAGTTCACTATTGATATGCATGGGTAGGGTCCATAGTCCTACCTATACTAAGTAACCTTCTCAAGGAGTTGTAATTAGTGCCATTGATCTTATCTTAGTTCATTTCTTACTTTTATGATGCTTAGCAATAATCTACATAGACCATGTGAGCTAGATCAAATCTGGTGTCGTACAACCCACACCCAAATAGGTGTTCTACTTGCCAAGGTAGAACCTACAAAATAGCTATCAAGGTGGGTCCATTAGTTATATTCTACGGGGGCACGTACTTAAGGGATAGTGAGATTACTTCTAGAAACATGGCCTATTCCATTAGTGAGAAGGCTCCGTTCTCATGATTAATCACTTATATGACCCAACCTATTCCATTAGCGAAGGGGTCTTTTCCTCATTGTACATAACCACTTTGTGCTAGGCTTAAACACCTCTTTTATAATATTTAAGCCTTTATTAATAATTTACATAGGATTTGGATTTTGGGAGTTGCTCCCTCGTACATCATATATCTCAATGTTTTGTAAGATGAGAATCTACTTTCATCAATGAACCTATATTATATAAGAATGTACTTTTACATAATTCCACATTCATTCATTCATGTGTATGAGCATAGAATGTGAAATCTACCTTCACATAAACACCTCTAGTTAAACATGTTCATAACTTCATTAATCATATACTTACATGCATAGAAATAGGTAATGATGCATAGGAGAACTACCATTTCCTTAATCATCATGAATCTATCAAATTCATATAATTCATAGACATGCATTAAGTGTGCGTACATTGGCCAACATGATTAGTTAATAGTCATAACATGGTATTGAGGATGAAACCCTCAAAAATCACAGTACATGTACAACATTCCTCAAGTCTTAAGTAAAACAGAAATAGAGCATTAAGGAGTATAGACTACACACACTCACATTACATCTTAGGAGACAAGAGCCATATTCAACATTAGAATAGAGGATTCCTAGCACTACTTTGTATGCTATGTTTATGAAGTACATAATGACAAAGAAGAGGTCGATTAGTTTTGTAGATGATGAAATAATGCAACATTGTATTTCTGTTGCTACAAGGTCTCCAGTTGTCACATCTGGGGAGCACCCCCTAGACGTAATCAGTGTCGTCGTTCTCCTTGAGGACTAAGACTAGACTTTTAGCTTACATCATTATATTCATAGGTTAAAAATAACGAAATTTTGAAAACTTTTTCATTACTTCAACATTGAAGTTTACATATACCTCTACATACACATAATACTTATATCAAGTATACATAGACCCTTCGTATAGGAAGATTACATAGTCTTCCACTATTATTGCACATACATATAGAAAATATAACATTCTCAAATGGATGTCTCATCTCATAACCATTCAACAAGATCATAACAATTTGGTACTAGCCCATATATCAATGTATTAAAGCGACATATAATTTATACAATGTTTAGTACTCAAATGAAAAGGACAGAACATGAGTCTTAAAACTAGAACAACTTCATAAGATTGAAAGTAGAATTACCTTCGAAAAGTGAGGACCTACTTAACTTGGATGATTGATAATTTCAAGTCTTCTTCGAAGTCGTCTCAAAGACCCTCAACGATCGGAACCTAAAATATTTGAGAAAAGGGATAAAATGGGGTTTGTACACCACTTGTACAAGTATGAGACCATATGCACATATATTATAAAATCATGCTAAAAAGGGACATTTCATTAAAACATGTTATTTAACCATTAGAAAGCCTTATGCACATTAAAGAAGTCCATACCAATCAATAAGACATATTCATTAAGTCTAAAGAATGTACATCACAAGACAAACAATACTAAGCCTATTCAAGTCAACATGCATATCACATAGTTAGGCTCATAGTCAAACAAACTCTATCATAAAATAATATTAGCCATAAGCATGAATAAGAGTTCATTACAACATAAATAATAAAAAATAATTACCCATGAACTCCTATTCAGTCAATAAGTGCAATGACCAAGCAAATCCCCATAACCTTCCTCAATCAAGAAAACTAACAAGAATCATGACTAACATCAAACTTCTTATAGCATATCATTTAGAGTACATATCATCACACTTTAATAATGACAACCAACACATATTCATAAGTGAAACCAATCATCATATCGCATCAACAGCGTGCATGATCATCATAAACATATCAATACCTTTATAAGAATATACATATATAAGAACATCTCCGTAAGACATCTTTCAAGGCTAACTAGGGAAATATTTAGGTAGAGTCCCATAAACCTACCTAGACTAAGCTTAAACCCCTTAGATTATCCTAGTAAGATTTAATTCGTTTAGTTCATTTTTGTTTTAAAAACATCTTGCCTTAATCGACATAGATCCCATGAGGTAATGTGGATTCTGTCGGTGTCATTGAACCCTACAATGAAGGAAAGAGGAATACTTTCCAAGGTAGTACAAAAACATGAATATAGAAACTATGTGGATCCACTAGTTAGTATTCCTATGGGGGAAACATCGTGCAAGAACTAGGAGATATAGTTGGGACCCTCTTTATGCTACATGCATTATAGTCTCCAATATAAATAGTACAAAAGTGATCCTACCTTCCCTATGTGGGAAGGGATACTCCTCACTCTAGTTCACTCGGTTCTAAGCTAGAATCCCCTTTTGAAATGTCTTTAATGTCTTTATTAATAATCATAGCATAATGCAGGTCATACGGTCTATCTCTTGTATAATAATCATTATCTTAGCTCAATAAGAATTGCATGAGTACAGTCCTTCCATTAAGATTTATATTAGTTAGATTAGGACATTTACATAATTACCTCATGATAAGGCATATTGGTAAGTTATCACCATCCTTATATCATTTACACCTTAGCCAACACCTCATAAACCATAGTTAACACAGTTGAATTTAACATCATTCTAACCCTATCAAACCTATTACAAGATACACTTCAATGCAATATCATCACTTAATCATAATTTACCACAATTGAAGTATAAAATAGGGATCACAAGACTTACCAAGTATTATTCATAATCCCTCATCAAGGTATTACCGTAAAACCTTAACTCATCCCAATAAGGGTGTAATGTCATCATACATCAATAACAATCATGACAACAAAGCCAATTGAATCACTACATCACAATCCACCACTAGTTCATAACTTAAGATAAGAGACTTAGGTTTAACTCATAATCTAGATCAATTACTCAAGAGCTAGAATGATTGGACTAAAATTCACCCTAATCTATTCATAATTGACACAATAACATCATCTAGCATTAAATCAACTAATAACAAAGTTAATTGAAACAACATTACACAATTCATATCAAGATCACAACCTATGGTTTAGAGGAATAGGCAGTGATCTACAAAGTAGACCAATCAATCAAGAAATAACATAATTGAGTTATAATACATGTTAATCTATTCATAATATTTAAATAAATCGTAAACAAAGCAATTTACAAGAATAATTTCGAGATTGGAAAAGTCCCATTTGAATTTCATACCTTTGAAATCAATTTGATGAAACCCTTTACGGAAAGATGTCCCGAAGGTGAAAGGAATCTTATACCGTAATGTTTGATAAAGATTGATGATGAAATATTGGTGATTTCATCCCTATTGTGCACCTTGAACTTGATTTATATACAGTTCATCAACTTGAGAGAAAAAGAAGATAGAAGGAAGAAAGTTTGGGTTTTTGGAATTATGAGAGCTTTGGTTAGTCTAATTAGGTTAGGGTCTTTATATAGGTTGTTCAATAACTTAGTTAGACATATATTAACCCATAACTAATTAAATATACCCTTAATTTATAAAATCAATTCACTTAAAATCTAGAAGCCTAAACAAGCACTCATAGACGACTCCACGTCAACCCCTCGTGCGTCAATCGATGGACAAAGGGACCAACCGTCCTTTTTGTCCATCGTTTATTTCAGATATTTGTCAAAGTAAATATTGGCAAAATATTTTAATTGTACATAAAATTACGCAATAGAAGAACCATCGATTTGACCATGAATCGTCTGTGAACACTGCCTTAGGAAACTTCTTGCCAAATCACAAAGGGTCCTCCTCAAGGTCTCTTGATTAGTCCTTGGGAGTCCTCCCTTGATGTTTCAACTATAACTAACTCTAAATATACGTATTTGACACCTTTTCACGAATTTTAGTCATTTTCATATTTCTAAAAACTAGTCAAGTAGGCTAAGACATACTAGTACCTCATTGAACTAGTTTCCGACGTCATGTACATTCTTTGACGTTTTGTTTTGTTATCTTCCTAAATGACATGTATTCATGACAATATACCTTAAAACATTGTATAAACCTTTTTACACTTATGTTAGTCTCTAGAACACATCTTAGACTTTCAAACTGTTACATTATCCCCCCCCCCTTAAGAACATTTGTCCTTGAATGACACTAAATCTTTTGAAAAGAGGGAATAGACTCAAGACTAGCAGCACAACTAATCAACATTACATGACAACACGGTTAAAAAATCAATCATGACATTTACACGTAGCAATTTTAAAACTTTATCACCACATATAAGGCTCAAAATCACATGAATTTCCATCTCACAACAACAACATGAGCTCAACATACCATATATGAGTCAATTATGCCAAATATAAACTTACCAAGATGGTCCATATCATTTCATAAAGACTAACCATATTAAAATGCACAACATAACTTAGAACAACAAGAATTCCAATTTTTTACGTCAATATGTACATTTCACTTTAACATCATTGTAATGACACCAAAAATTCATTGTTTTGCAAAACTTCACCAAAAATCATAGCAAATTCAAATTTAGTCATTATTTTTATTATTAGAAAGAATAAATAACATTAATTAGGATAAAGATGAGGATAACAAGACTTCATATCGGCCTCGGCCTCCCATGTTGCTCCCTCAACTAGGTGGTTTCTCAATAATACTTACAGAGGCCACCTCTTTGTTTCCAACCTCTTCACTTGACGATCAAGGATTTCTACCAAGACCTCCTCTTAAGAGCGGTTATCGTTCACAACAAGACCCTCAATAGGAAGAATAGACTCAGAATCACCAATACACTTCTTAAGAATAGAAACATGGAAACCCATATGAACCTAACATAGTTCACTGGGAATTTTCAACTCATAGGCAACCTACCTACCTTTTAAAATATTTAATAGAGACCCACATAACGAGGACTAAACTTCCGTTTCTTTTAAATCTAACCACTTCGTTCCATTGGACCTTATCACCTTTTTCAAACTCTAATAGGAATTTTGCCGGCTATAGAATTTTTTCAAGCGATTCCTTATAATATGAACCTTCTTAAAATTCCTACAGATCAAATCGGGACCAAGAAGTTAAGATTCACCAACTTCAAAACACCCAATATGAGATCTACACCTCTTACAATACAAGGATTCATAGGGAGCCATAGATATGTATGAATGAAAACTATTATAATAAGAAAACTCCACTAAAGGCAAGTAATTATCCCAATGTCCCCTGAAATCAATGATACAAGCTCTGATCATATCCTCAAGGGTTTAAATAGTACGCTCCACTTGGCCATCCATTTGGGGATGAAAAGCGGTGCTTAACCTCACCTTGGTACACAACCCTTATTGGAATGACCTAAAAAACCTTGATTTGAATTATGCACCCCGGTCAGATATGAATGATAACGGAATATGATGGCGACACAAAATCTCATCTATGAAGATACTTGCATAATCCTCCGCACAATAAGTAAACTTGACGGGAATAAAATGAGTGATTTGGTTAACCTATCCACAACCACCATTATAGAGTCATAGTGATTTTGTGTCCGAGGTAAACCTACCACAAAATCAATATTGATGACTTCCACCTTAAAGTAGGAACTTGGATTTCTTGAAGCAAACCACACGACTTTTGGTTTTCGTCTTTCAATTATTGTCAATTGGGACACTTTGCTATATATTCCGATATGTCTTATTTCTAACCATACCACCAAAACACTTTCCTAAAGTCATGGTACATCTTTGTCGAACCCGGATGAATGGAGTAACGGGACCCATGATCTTCCTCAAAGATGCGGCTCCTCAAACCATCTACATTGGGAACAGACAACCTTCCTTGATACCTCAATACACCATCCCCCTTAAGATAATGAATCATTAAGCTTGCCAAGAACTATTTCCTTCAACTCCATCAATGGTTGATCAAGTTGTTGTTTGGACTTAACTCAACCACTAATGGTGACTCGGAGTTATGGTGGGCCATAAAACCAACATTCGGAGAATCTTCCAACCTAACACCCAATCTAGCCAACCTATGAACATCTTTCACTAGGTCTTTCTTGACTTTATCTACATGAGACACACTACCCATGGTCATACATCTTAGAACATCCGCAACCACATTGGCCTTTCTGGGATGATAGATGATACTCATGTCGTAGTCGTTCAACAATTCCAACAACCTTGTTTGTCGTAGATTCAACTTTTTTGGAGTTAACACATGTTGGAGACTCTTGTGAAAGGTATACCAATAAACAAGAACACCCTAGAAGTAATTCCTCCATATTTGCAAAGCAAATACCACGGCCGCTAACTCATGATCATGAGGTGGATAGTTCCTCTCATGTACCTTAATTTTTTTAGAAGCATAGGCTACTACCTTCACATGTTGCATAAGCACAAACCCTAAACACACTCAGGATGCATGACAATACACAACAAAACCCTTTCTACACTCCGGTAAAGTCAACACTGAAGCAGAAGTAAGCCTATCTTTCATGATTTGGAAGCTTCTCTAACATGCCTCCAACCACTCAAATTTCTTACTCTTTGGGGTCAAAGTAGTCAAGAGATATGAAATGGAAGAAAAGCCATCCACAAACCTCCAATATAACCCTCTAGACCCAAGAAGTTCCTAATGTCGATTGGAGTCAATGGTCTTGGACAATTTTCACCGCCTCTGTTTTCCTTGGATCAACCACAACTCCCTCACTACAAATTATATGACCATGAGACACCACCTACCCCAACGAAAACTCAAATTTGCTATACATAGAAAAAAAATTGGTTCTCGGTAAGCACTTGTACACCACCCTCAAACGGTCCATGTGGTCACCCTCATTTTTTGAATATACCAAGATATCATCTATAAATACAATGACAAATTAATCTAGCTAACTTTGAAACACCCTATTCATGAGATCCACAAAAGTCGCCGGATCAATAACGAGACCAAACGACATTACTAAGAACTTATAGTGACCATATGTAGTTCAAAATGTTGTTTTTGGTATATCCTTACCTCTCACCCTAAGTTGGTGATACCCCAATCTCAAGTCAATCTTAGAAAAGTAGCTTGCCCCTTGTAGTTGATCGAACAAGTAATCAATCCTAGGGAGAGGATACTTGTTCTTAATAGTGAATTTATTGAGCTGGCAATAATTGATACACATCCTTAGGGACCCATCCTTCTACTTCACAAACAAATATGGCGCACCCCATGAAAAAATACTACTTTCAATGAAGCCTTTTCCTAGTAAATTTGTGAGTTGTGACTCCAACTCTTTCAATTCGTCTGGAGCCATCTTATAAGGTGGAATTGAAATCGGATTATATCCGGTAACAAGTCAATACCAAAATCAATTTCCCGTTTGGGGGGAATACCGAGAAGATCATTAGGAAAGACCTCAGAAAATTCACTAACCATGGGGACCGACTCAATGGGAGGACTTTTGGATATCATTTTGCATACTTTTAAACAAGAGATGATACGACCTCTAGGAATAGAATTTCCCCTCTTCAACTGTAAAACAATTTTTTTTGGAAAAATAAACTTCACCACCCTTGTTCTACAATCTGTAAAGGCAAATCAAACATGCAACCAATCCATACCCAATATGACATCAAAATCAAGCATATCAAGTTCTACTAGTTCAACATAAGTAACTCTATTGGGCAACATTATCGGACAATTTCTATATACCCTCTTTGAAATAACCAACTCAACCACGGGGGTAAACACCATAAAAGTTCATTCAAGATATTAAGTAAAATGTCTAACGTTTTAGCTACTAGAGGAGTAACAAATGTCAAGCTAACACCGAGGTCAAGTAATGAATATACATTAATAGAAAAGGCTTTCAACATACCGTTCACCACATCGGGGGAAGTCTCTTCTCACCACTAGAGTGGAGACCATAAAAGCTATTATTCTTTGAAGCATCATTAGAACCACTTGCTTGACCACTCTCCTTATCTTGCCCCTTCACATTTCAGAAATCTAGAACTTTGTTTCCACGTATATCACAACAAAAACAATTATCCATTCCCTTAAGGCAATCACCGTAGTGCGTGACTCTTGCCACACCTTCTCCAAGTTTTCTTCTGGATTGGTGAACTAGTATACCTTCCTTTTTTTCACTTAGGGTTAGACACCTTATCATACCTAGACTTAGGGAACTTGGAAGGAACTTGATTAGAAACCCTCTTTTTGAACCTAGTCTTGTCTTGAATATCAAGCCTACCGTTTGAAGAACCACTATCAAAATATCTTGACCTTTTTAAATCTCTACTTATTCTCTTATCCCTTGCCTCTTCCACTTCTTGAGCATGAACAATGAGATGAGAAATGTTCAGATTTTCATGTATCATAGCTAAATGACACTCTTCTTGCAAGTCCTGCGACACTTTAATCACAAAATGGTTCATTTCATCCCTAGGATTAGAAACCAAAAATGGAGCATACTTTGACAATTCATTGAACATCAAAGAGTATTCAAGTACACTCATACCTTATTGAAGGAGGTTGATGAACTCCACCACTTTGGCTTCCCTCTTATCCTTAGGTAAAAACCTATCAAGAAAAACCTTCTAGAAAATCTCCCAAGTCACTGTTCCACCCCTTAAAGGCCTATTGTCTCTCCATTGGATGTACTAAGTTTGGTCCACATCTTTTAGTTGGTAAGTGGTTAACTCGGCCTTCTCACTAGTATTCAACCCCATAGCATAAATGAAGTTGTAGATTTCATCAATTAACTCTTAGGGATCTTCTTAAACCTTAGACCCATAGAACGTAGGGGGATTCATCCTAGTGAAATCCCTCAAACGGGAGGCCATGGTACAAATATATGGGTTGGCTTAGTTAAAACCTCTCGATTAACTTGGGGAAACATGGCTTGATCTTGGATAGTGACAACTTGTTCTTGAGTGTAAGGATTGGGACATATGGAGAAGATCAGCCCTTATGTCACCATCTATCAAAGGAGGAGGATTGACTGGAGCTTGGTCATGATTAGTATCTTCTTCAAGAGGAGGACTTGATCACCACGGGGAGGAAATTCCGCATTTGCGATCTCTTCTTCATTTCTTCGTGTCGTGTTACTTAAATTATTCATTTCCCATAATAACAATAAAAGGATAACATGTTAAAATCACGTAGAGTTAAAACTTTAGAGGCATGATATTTGACTTCCAACGAAGTGAGAGTTACCTAAGAATCACATAGGCTCGTAATTATAAATGTATTGTGCTTCAAAATTAGGAGTAAGAATCTAAAAATATATGGTTGAGAGAGACATCGACTCCAAGATATTTAACCTCTTGCTCTTATACCAAGTATGCCACATCCGGGGAAGACCCCCTAGACATAACCGGCGTGGTCCTCCTCCTCAAGGACTAAGACTATCCTCTTAGCTTACAATGCATTCATAGGTTAAAAATGCCAAAATTATAAAAACATTCTCATTATTTCTACATTGAGGTTTACAAAGATATCTAAATACGCATAATACTTCAATCGAGTATACATAGACCCTTTGTATAGGCAAATTACATAGCATTCTACTTTTATTGCCCATATATATATAAAATATAACATAGTTTCAAATGGATGTCTCATGTCATAACCATATAAAAAATTATAACGATTTAGTCCTAGCCCATATAACAATGTAATAAAGCCAAATATTGTCTATACAATGTTTACTACTTAAATGAAAAAGAAATAACATAAAAGTCTTAAAACTAGAAAACTTCATAAGCTTGATAGTGACATTGCCCTATGAAAATGAGGACCTACCAGACTTAGATGATTGACAATTTGAAGTCTTCTTCAAAGTCGTCTCAAAGTCCTTCAATGACCGTAACCTAAAATACTAGCGAAAAAGGAGAAAATGGGGTTAGTACACCACTTGTACTAAGTAAGAGACCATATGCGCACATATTATAAATCATGCTTAAAAGGGACATTTCATTTAAACTTGCTATTTTACTTTTCGAAAGTCTTATGCACATTCAAGAAGACCATACCAATCGATAAGATATATTCATTAACTCTAAAGTATGTACATCACAAGACCAACAATACTAAGCCTAGTCAAGTGAACATGCATATCACATAATTGGACACATAGTCCAAGCAACTCTATCATCAAGTTATAATAGCCATAAGCATGAATATGAGTTCATTACAACATAACCAAAACAAGACAATCACCCAAGAACTCCTATTTAATCAAAAAGTGCAATGACCAAGCAAAGCCTCACAACCTTACCCAATAAAGTAATCCAACAAGAATCATAACTACGTACAACTTCTCATATTATATCATTAAGTGTACATATCATCATACTTTTACAATAAAAAAAACACATATTCATAAGCAAAACCAATCATCATATAGTATCAACAATGTGAAATATAATTATATGCATATCATGCACTATTATAAGCATATACATATATAAGAACATCGTCCTAAGACTTCCTTCAAAACTAACTAGTGCAATGTTTAGGTAGAGTCTCATAACCCTACCTAGACAAAGCTCATACACTAAGGTTTTCCTAATTAGATTTCATTCCATTAATTCATTTACCTTTTGGGTACATCTTGTGTTAACCGACATAGACCACATTAGATAATGTGGAATCTGGTGTCGTTGAACCTTACACTAAAGGAAGGCGGACTACTTGCCAAGGTAGTACTAAAACATGAACATAGCAATTATGTGGAACCTCTAGCTCGTATTCCTATGGGGGCAACATATTTCAATAATTAGTAGATATAGTTGGGACCTTCTTTATGCTACATGCGTTATAGTCTCGGATCTCAAGAATACATTAATGATCATACCTTCCCTATGTGGGAAGGGACAATCCTCACTCTAGTTCACTCGGTGCTAAGCTAGTATCCTTTTG
Organism: Solanum habrochaites; assembly: GCA_027704765.1. NCBI lineage: Eukaryota > Viridiplantae > Streptophyta > Magnoliopsida > Solanales > Solanaceae > Solanum > Solanum habrochaites. Next base: position 19,293,758 of record JAKWJA010002496.1, read on the forward strand.
AAATGTCTTTAATCTCTTTATTAATCATCATGACTTAATGTACGTCATAAGGTCTATCCTTTATACAAGAATCATCATCCTAGCTTAATAAGAATTGAAGGAGTACTGTTATTTCATTACAATTCCTATAAATGAGGTTAGCACATTGACATAATCATATAATGATAAGACACATGGTATGTTATATCCATCCTTATATCATTTACATCTTAACCAAAACCTCACCAAACATAGTGAACAAATTTAAATTAAACATCATACCAACCCTATCAAACCTAATACAGGATATACTTCAATGCAATATCATCACTTAATCAAAATTTACCAAAATTGAAGTACAGAATAGGGATCACAAGACTTACCATGTCTTCTTCATAATCCATCATCAAGGTCTTCACATAAGCCATTAAATCAATGAAAAAAGGGTGTAATATCATCATACATCAATAACCAAGACAAAAACAAAGCTAATTGAATCACTACTTCACAACCCACCACTAGTTCATAGCTTAATATAAGAGACATAGGTCAAAGTCATAATCTAGATCAATTAACTCTAGAAATAAGATAATAGGACTATAATTCATCCTAATATATTATTAATTGATAAAATAACATCATTACTAGTAATTCAACAAATAACCAAGTTAATTGAACCAACATTACACAATTCATATAAAGATCACAAACTAGTGTTAAGGGGAATAGGTCATGTTCTGCAAACTAGACCAATCAATTAAGAAATAACATAATTTACTTATAATACATGTTAATATATTCATAATATCCAAAATAAATCTTAAAAACACAATTGACAAGATCAATTTCGAGATTGGAAAAGACCCACTTGAATTTCATACTTTCGAAATCAATATGATGGAACACTTTTGGAAAAGAAGTCCCAAAGGTTAAATAAATCACACACCTTAATGTTTAATGAATATTCATGGATAAATATTGTTTATTGAATTTATATAACCCACCTTGAGCTTTAAATCTATGGACATCTTCAACTTGAGAGAGAAAGAAGAGAGTAGGAAAAGAGTTTAGGTTTTAGGAATTATGAGAGCTTAGAAGAGTCTAATCAGGTTAGGGTGTTTATATAGGTTGTTAATTAAATTAATTATACCTATATAAACCCCTAAATAATTAATTAACCCCTTAATTAATTAACTCAAATCACATAAAATCGAGCAGCCAAATCAGCCCTCACAAATGACACCACGTCGACACCTCGTGTGTCAATTGACGAACCAAAGGAAGTTCAGATACATGTAATTTTTCTACCTTGGACAAATATTAAAAGTGTCCATCGATGTAGTAAATTGACTGCTCCATCGATTGGAGTACGAACCGTCTATGGCAACCGTCTGTGAACACTTTTTTAGGCAGCTTCTTGCCAAGTTGCAAAGGGTCCTCCTCAAGTGCCCTTGGCTGGTCCTTGGGGAGTCGTGCCCATAAATTTTTACAATGAACTAAATCTAATACTTGTTAGACACCCTTCCCCCAATTTTCATAATTTTTCAATTCCTAAAAGGTAATCCAATAGGCTAAGGCACACTAGTACCACAATGAACTAGTTTCCAGACATCATGGACGTTTTTTGATGTATTATTTTCTAATCTTTCTAAGTCACTTATATTTATTAAAATAGAAATTAAAAAAGTTCTAAACATTTTGAAACTTATGTGAGGCTGTAGAACACGCCTTATACTTTTGAAGTATTACACTTGTGTAGAAGAAGGAGGATCCGAGTGCCTTCGCTATTCCATGTACTATAGGGTTGCTACACTTTGCCAAGACATTGTGTGATTTTTGTGCGAGAATAAATGTCATGTCATTTTCAATTTGTAAGAATTTATTCTTTGGGGACTTAAAGCCTACGATGTTGCGGTTACTAATTGCTGATAGAACTATGAAAAGACGTATAGATGTTTTACATGATGTACTTGTGAAAGTGGAGTCTTTCATATTTTTGGCCGACTTTGTGATTCTTGATAATGAGGTTTATTTTGAGGTTCCCATTATTATAGGAAGACTACTCGTACCCACTGTGTAATCATTAGTCGATATAAAAAAGGGCAGATGAATTTTAGGTTTAACTGTGAAGAAGAAACTTTCAATATCTTTAAGTCCATGAAGTAGAGTGGTGAGATCCAAATGGTATATCTTATGACCTAAAGATTTTAGAATGGATCATAAGTTCAAATTGAAGAGAGACTAGATGTTGATGCGTTAGAAGTTTTCATCGTGAATTTTGACACTGATGGTATTGAAAAGTATAATGAGTTTGTGCCCACACTTGAAGGAAACAAATATCGGTTAAAGCCGATGTAGTTGGAGGTTGCCATGAAGAATCACGAGTGCCCACATGTGATTCCATCTATTATTGGAGGGACCAAAATTAGAGCTTAAGTCTCTACCACGACATTGAGGTATGTGTTTCTGGGTAGAGATTACACTTTTCCGGTGAATATTGCTAAAGATATAAATAGGCAAAAGATAGAGTGTTTATTGGAAGTGTTGAACAGGTTTAAGCGAGCTATTGGATGGACTATTGTGGATATTATTAGAATCCCTCTTAGTATTTGTTCCCAAAAAATCCAACTCATGCAAGATCACAAGCCTAGTATTGAGCACCAAAGAAGGTTAAATCCAGAAATGCAAGAAGTAGTTACAAAGGAGATCGTGATTTCACAGTACGTCTAATGCATCTTCACATGAGATTTGTGTATCTAGATCCATTTTAAGTGGTTTTAACAAGATTTGTGTCTTGTTTTTCAGGAAAAATATTCAGGAAGAAAATGGAGAAGAAGACTTAAAAGAGTGTAGAAATAGACATTTGGAGGCAATCGAGGAAAATCAGGGAAGTCAGACTAAGTTTGGAACCATGAGATGAAGTGAAGGTCCGTCGGTTGATAAATGGACCGTACAGGTGAACCGTCGTTTGGTTCAGAGAAGGTTCTAGTACCACATTTTTTTAAGATTATAATTATGGAGCTACAAAAAAGAATCGATAGCCCGTAGATGGATGGATAGACCATACTGTTGGTCTGTCATTTTATTAACAAAGGGTGACATCAGGAGAGCAAAATATTTTCTATGTCCTGGCTGACGGAAGTAATCGTCAATTGAAGTAGTGTAATGAACAGAACTTTCCATATTTGAATTTGTTTTTCATTAAGACTTTATCTACTATGAATAGGGTATTAAAACCTCGTTTTTGGGGTAAGCTTCTATTACTGATATCATATATTATGTATTGGAGACAGATTTTTAAAACTTTGGCTATTAATTGATTTTCAGATTTGGTTTTGAAGATTGTGGTTTGAAATTTAAGTGTGATTTGTGGGTTTTTTCTTCTTGCTGAGTAAGTTCATGATTTTTTTCATCTATAAATATAAATTGTGATCTTTCTAAGATAGCTAACAAAATCCTCAACTAGGGTTGTGGGAACCATGGGTAATTAACAATGTATAACTAGCAACTAAGCATTTCTTTGATTGTATTTTGCATCCATTGATAATTCTTTCATTTAGAAGTCATTCCAATGGTGGACAACGTTATTACTCTCCTTATTGCTATTTTCCGGACCAAGAAGGTAGTTGATAGGAAAATAAATATTAACATAGATTTAGTGTGATACTATATAACAATTGGTGCGAATAATAAGTAAGTCATACATAAATTATGATGTCTAATATGAGGTAATGGTAAGCGTTAGTAAAGTATAAACACGTAGCCGGACCAATGTGAGGGGTGGAATTCACTAAATGCCATATTAAGGATTTAGAGATACCTAACTTATCACTTTTCATGCAATACCCTGGGAAAATATTGCTATTGCTAGGAATACTACATTACGAACCTGTGGGGAACACATACACCCTATTTACTTTCTCATCTAGATAACAACCAAAGTCTATTTTTGTTAAATTGATAATCATAATATTTAAGGAATTTGTTTCAGAAACTCTCACCCCACCCCACCCTTCACTTGTTCCAGAAAGAATTTTTCGACTCGCAAAAAAAAATTAATTGAGGGTTGATAAGGTTAATGTCTAAACCAATTTATCCTCGTAGATCGATCACCGAACCTTACATAGTTGGGTTATATTAAGTTGGATAGAAATCGAATTTTGCTCTTTAAGGGTTTAATTTTAATCATATCAAATTATGGCGCCGCTGCTAGGTAATTTGGATTTTAGATTAATTTTAACTACATTATTGATCTTTAGTCAACTATTTTCTAATTTTACTTTTTCATTTTTTTTGTTTTTCTCAAGTCTAGCTCTAGTGTAATCGAAGCACACAAAGCCGAAGAGAACCACTCACTCCATACAATAAAAAATTCAATAGAAATTTAAGAAGGATGGAGAATCAAGGGTCTCACCTAACTAAATAGAGGGAATGTAGGTGATAGAGAAGGCATGCAACCTCTAATACGAGTTGGTGCAAAAAATAATGATCCCATTAAGAATCAGTTAGGAGATTCCTTTAGAGTGCATCCTTCAGCAGCCCCACAACCTCATGAGAAGCAACGTAAACATTGCAGATTATAATAAACCTCTTATCCAACCCCAACTTCCTCCAGGACACATATCATGTTGAAGAGAAGTCTGGTCAAGATGCTTACTGTGAGGGGTTCATTATCGGGACTACCATGGAAAGATGCACATACTCGGTTGCGAGTATTCTAACTATAACTGATAGGTGAGGCTTATATATGGTTCAATGAGCTTTCCTGCAACTCAATCCAAACCTTAGGTCAATTGAGTGATGTATTTTTAGCAAAGTGGCATCCAGTATCAAAGAACTCCATCATAAGGACAACATGACCAATTTTGTGGCATTACCAGGAGAGTCAATAAGTAGCTCTTTGGAAAGATTCAGTACATTCGTGAGGGGTTCCCCGAATAACCATATTTAGTATGAGTCAATAAAGAAGTACTTTACACACACGACTAACTCAAGATTGTACAAATCAATAATATGCGGCGCCTCGATTACTATGCGGGGGCTTCCTATAGGGAAGGCACATATGGTAAGATTGCAGATAAGTTGGAGAAGATATCTCGCAACAATAACGGTTGGAGCACTAGAAAGTCAAACAATAGGAGAAACACTTTTTCTGTTGAGGCTACAAACAATCCATTTGCACATGAGATTAGTGAAAAGATAGCAAAGATGGAATTTTTGGGTTGTTATTGAAGTATGTGAGCCGGCCCATAGAAAAGGTGAATGCATTGAAATATTTTACTATATCCTTACCACCAGCCGAAGAGTATTATTACGAAGTAGATGCATATGAAGTTAATATAAGATAAGGGATTTCTCACGAAATGCCCTAGGTTATAACATGGATAATTGGAGCAAAGGTCAAGGAAATGAAGGTCCAAACTATGGTAACTACAACGGAGAGGGTCAATATGTCTGATATGGGAACTATAACTGCGACAACAACTTCAACTGGAAAATCAGTAGTAAAAGGAAGGATCGTGTTTGAGACCGTACTGTTTCATACCTAGATCAAGAAGGGTTATCCTAAGGAAGGAGGGAAGAGGTAAAGTATGGCGGGGGAGTGGGGATTATAAGGATGTAGATGGAAGAAACATTAAAGCGATAATGTGTTTGAGGCGACTTATGAGATTGTCAAGGAGATGAGAAGTGACTATCTAGCATTAGGGACAAGTAGGCGGGATTGCACATGCGTGTCTTAATACCAAAGAGACACAGATCAGTGGAAGCGGTATCTGCCCAAGAAGCGAGACCAGTCATTAGTTGTTATTAACTATGCTGCCGGGTGGAATCCACTCAAATCTAACACTCCCAATCAACACTATCCTGAACCAAAATAACAATGGTCATTGCATGGAATTCACTACACGAGGAGGTAAGCAGACCACTGATCCATCTATATTATCTATAGTAGAAGGTTATATGAAAAAGGAAGATGATGTAGTTGAAGCTAGTGGAGATTTGGGTGGTGCAACAATGAAATAAGCATACTTATCTCAGAAAGTTGTCCCCATCCCTAGACCTCTACCACCATTTCCACAGAGATTAGTCAAGAAAAAGGAAGAGGGTAAATATCACCGAATTATCACTATGTTGAAAAAGTTTTCCATCAATCTTCCATTGATAGATTCTTTAGAGAAAATATGTGATTATGATAAGTGTATCAAGGATATGGTGACAAAGCATAGGTCGGTGAGTTTTGAAGATGATGACAGAACGCAGCACCGTAGTGCTATTGCTACAAGTTATCTTATGTAGAAGAAGAAGGATATGACTTCTTTCACTATGTCCATGTCGACTATGTGTTTCTGACTTTTTCTAAAGATTACGGGTGTGACTCTTGGTGAGAGCATTAAAATTCTCAGGGATTGTGGCAACATATCCTTATATGAATCTACGCTAAAGGGACCAAAAGCCTACTACGATGTGATTACTGATGGATGATTAAACTGTAAATAGGCTCATAGGTGTACTCCATGATTTGCTTATTTAAGTGGAATGGTTCATCTTTCAGAAATATTTATTTATTCTTAACTGTGAGGTTGATTTTGAGGTCCCCATTATTCTAGGGAGACCATTTCTTATCACGGGGCGTGCAATAGTCGATATAAATAAAGGGCTGATGATGTTTTAGTTTAACAATGAAGAAGCAACATTCAATATCTGTAGGTCTATGAAGTAGAGTGGTTAACCTTAAACAGAATTCTATATCCTACAAAGTTAAGAATGTATCCGAAAATATGCACAAATTAGAGAGGTCGGAGACTAAGTGTTGATGTTATGGCAATAGTAGCGGTCCATCATTTGAAGTTTTTACAAAACGATGTTATTGAAGGGAGTATGATTGCTTTTGGTTGGGGGGACTTGAATGGAACGAATATCGGTCAAAGCCGAAGAAGTTGAAGTTTGACATGAAAAATCACATGTTTCTACCTTCAAGTCATCTATTTTTGGAATGGACACCAAAAGAGACTTAAGAATTCTACCACCCGCCCAAATTTTTAGGTATGTAATTTGTTTTGGTTGGAGATTGCTACCTTTGCTAGTGATATTGATGAAGAAGATTTTATAAGAAGATTTTAAAAGTTTAACAAGTAGACTACTTAGTGGCTGTTATGAAGAGGTTCAAGCGATCCATGAAATGGGACAGCTATTGCATATTATTTTATTGATGATCTACCGGATATTTTTTCCAAAAATAAAAATCACAAAATGTAAGATGCCTAAACTCAGATGTATAGGAAGAACCAAAGAATGTTGACTCAACCAATGCAAGAAGTAGTGAAAAAGGAGATAATCAAGTGGTTGGCTACTAGGGTCATTTATTAATTTTATTTAGCAAGGGTAGCAAAATTTCAGTGGGGTGTGATCTATTCAGTGGGCCCTAAAATGGTTGGATGGACTGTTTGCTTTTGGTCTAATTTAAAGGTACGATCTTGTTCTGATGAGGCCAGTAACGTGTTGTAGTATTTGCATGGATTACCGGAAGTTGAATTCTTTGACTAGAAAGGACAATTTCTCCATACCATTTATGGACCAGATGTTAGAAAGACTTGTATGAGGGGTTTGCTGGTTGCGTAGTTGCTTTATTCATGGATACTGTCCGGGAATAAACAAAATACATCTCTATTGATGTCCTATAAAGATTTAAGAAAAAAGTATCCACTTCACATGTACCTTATGCGAGGTTCTCTGCATTCAAAAATGAAGTCGTTTTTAATTATTGGATAGTGCGTTCAACTACTTATAGCTAGTATGATGTCGATCATTCAAGATATTGTGGAGGAAATTGTTGAGGTGTTCATGGATGATTTTTCTGTGGTTGGCGACTCCTTTGATCGGTGCTTCAATAAGTTAGCTGAGGTAAGAGATATGAAGATTGTAATTCTGGTTACTTCAATTGTAGAGAAAAAAGGTAAAAACTTTTAGGGTGTGAATTGAAAGAAGGTATAGGTTTGAGACAGTGAATCTCTAAAGAAGGGATAGAGGTTAATTGTGCAAAGGTTGAATGTAGTGATAGGAAGCTTCCTCCAGCCAATCTTAGCAAGGTTAGTGAGGAAGTTTCATTAGGGACATGCTTGATTTTATCATAGGCTTATTACTGATTTCTAAAAATTTCAGCAAATCCTTTGTGGGGAAAAATAAAAAATACTGCTCAAGAAAAAAAAAAAAAATGTGATGTTCTATTTGATTTGTATCATGTTTGAAATCATTTGGAATTTTAAAGAAAAGTTTGTGTCCGCTCCCATTATTATTTCATTAAATTTCAGTGAGCCATTTGATGTGATGTGTGATCCGAGTGGGGTTGAACTTTATGTGTTATTGGAACAGATAAGGGATAAAATTGTTCACCCCATCTACTATATGAGTAAAGACATAAATGAAGACCAAAATAACTACACTGTAATGACCATTGTTCTATGCGATATTTGATGGAAAATAAGGATGCAAATAAAAGATTGATCAGATAGGTATTGTTGTGACAAGAGTTTTATTTTGAGGTAAAATATAGAAATGGGACTGAAAATCAAGTGGCTGAACACTTGTCTAGATTGGAGGATTAAGCTATGCGTGATTTGGGGGAAAAGGCTGAATTGATGGTACATTCCCAAATTAGCATGTAGTGTGTACTTGACCTCTCGGAGGTCTTATACAAGCCCATAGTTTTCATTCATCGCATTGTCATATAAAAATTATCGGGAAAATTTATAAATTTTCATAGCACATTCATATTTGTTAGATAACATCACTTCATTTATATATATATATATGTATATATTTATTATATTTTATATGTCATTAGATATAATATAATAGTAAATATTTACAGTTCAGAATTATAGTATTTAGCAACCTAAGTCTCTTTGCCAATAGCGACTTTCCTTTTTTTTTATAACAATTTAGAGGTAATTAGGGTGACACGACCTTCCTTTGTTTAAAAACATAAAACATTAATTCATAATAATTAAAACAATCTTATATCAGTAACCCATAGTTTAAGAGATCCATTGGAACTTTAAGGATTCTTTTCATTTGATCTTGGATATCATTCGAGACATAGTATATCACCAACTTAAAAAATATCCTTTTAAGATTAAGAATCCCTATAATCCTACACAAAGTTGTTGTAAAAAAGTAGAGAAGAATGAGGATTAGTACAAGAATGCACGAGTTATAAGATATGGGCAACCCATACAAAAAACATTCACTCAAAAGGGGACATTTTGTCTTTACAAATCATACATCAGACTTTTGAGTAATAAGTCATGATAAAAAATTGCATTATAAAATAGAATTGTAGATGTTAATTCAAATACTTTCAGAGTAGAACAGATTGTAAAGTCAAAACATTACATAAGATCACATATAGAATATATGACATTTTTGAGTCACATTAAAGTGAGCCTTTTTTCCTAAAAATTGAGCATTATTTCCTTTTATTCATTAACTTCCCAACTAACCCCCTGGAGATACATTGTGCAATGTATCACCTTAAGATCACAATAAATAATACATATAAATTACACAAGGCAACACATACCATCATAGGAGTTTAGTACAACATAGATATATTTAAGTCAATACCATAGGACAATTACAGTGAGCTACTTTCAACTTACAACTATAATGACTTTAATTTACATACCACATTATCATACTTTGTTGCAATGACCCCAAAATCTTTAAAGGCTCTACTTAGTGATATAAAACAGTAATGAAGACACCCAATCCCCATTAACATTATTCACTAAAACCCTCTGGACCATAAATAAAATAATTAACAGGATCAATTCAACTCAAAGACCAACAACGAAAGGTAACTTCATCACGCAAAGCGAGGCAAGACATCATAATCAAGACAACTTCATATACGACTCCATTACTTGCATTTCATCCAATAAGTAGGCCAACATATAGAGTCATGAATCTTGAGCCCAGTAAAATAATCATTACACATTAGGTCACCTTCGAGGACTTTTACTAATGATCTAATTGTGCACAGTCTACACGGTTCAAGTAAGTTCCACCTTTCTAAGTAAATTCCCATATGTCCTCCTAGCTTAGGATTCCTATTCATTTACTCTATTGTCCTATTTAGATTTACTGCGAAACTTATAGCCTTAAACATGGAGAAATTGGTTTTGTTGGAGAGTCTATACACCCAATATGTAAGGTTTTCCAACCTAGCCCTAGTTGTAGAAACATTAACAAACAATCTATAATCCTATGTGAATTAACTTTACTAGACTCATATGTGGCAAGCATAGTTTATGAACACGTAACACGATAGTGTTCCTCTTTCGTATCCACTGGAATAGGGCATCCTTCTAATGTGAAAACATCGGTAAATCTTTCTTAAAGAGAAGTAAACAATCATGTGGATCCACAGGTGAGTATCCCTAAAGGGAAGTTCACAACTTCTATAAGGGAAAAAAACAATAATGGTGAATTGAATCTTCCTCCAAGTGGAAGTGTCAACAATCGTTAAAATGTTCAAAGTACACTGTTGCTAGCTAAGTTCCTTTTATTGAAAAGCACCTTTATTACATTTAGTTATTAAAACTACCTTAGGATATTCGTTCCTCATTTGATTATAGCTTATTTCAAGAATTACTAGTTTTAGATTGATTCTTGGGCCACACCTCTTCATCTCCCTCCATTCCTAAAAGGGTAGATCATATCATGGGTGTGTGTGCCATTGAGATGTGAGTAACCTTTATCACATGCCACATAATGTAACCCAAAGTTCATATATCAATGCATAAGTCTATAGGGGACTATACCCGGATCTATCCCTTAGATCAACACTCAAGACACTATGCCACATTCTACGTAATCAATATCATATTTGAAACATCATTTTATCATAGAAATCATATTCATAAAACATTTTCATACAATTCCTTCAGGTCACTAGAATACCATCCTAGCTGGAACTATCCCATAAGGTAAACATGTTTGAATTACATAACGTATAGTCCCATCCTTTGCCAAGTTAGTACATCTATCACCACATTCCAGTTAATTATATGATCCACACCAAACATTCACAGAAAATTGGTTATCATAAACCCGACATAAGACTCATTTATTTAAGACTTACAAAATTCGTACAGGCTAAGCCTTAGTATTTATGCACATTATGTTAGATTTTACCCTCAACATATAGAATTTTATACGACGCCATCATACACTGAAGAAAGAGTACATATAAATCCTTAAAAATAGGCCAATTTACATGCTCATAACAATAGTAACATCACCTAGATTCACAACTAGAGAAGAAGGCAAGGCACAAGTTACACATAAGTGATCATCATAATCACTACTTCATATAATCATCAATTTGCCTTAAGTCCACGGTCAACACATATATAATGACAACAACGTTAACACCGCCACCATAAGTGGACCATACCACATAAAGACATACCAGGCTTCATCAACTACATCATTATCGAAAAGTAGAGGAGATAAGAGTTCTTACCAATTTCTGACCCTTTGATCAACATTGATCAGTACAACTTTTTTATCAACAATTCATATATAGAGAAGAAGCTATATTTACTTTAATCATAAAAGAAATTTGGTTCAAGTTGCTACAAGATCATACTATAACATAATACAAGGTATGTCATATGTACTAGAAAGTAGAGAGACTTATATCATCAACTAACCTCCCTAGTTTAGTTCATCACTGAAAGTTTTTCAATAATGTAAATTTAGGACAGCTGAGTGACCCTAAATAGATGTAACAAATCAAATCAAATCATGCTTCATCTATATAGAATTAAGGATCACTAATATTTCATTATCACTATATTCAATTAAGGCTAGAAGAAACCTAAGATAATTCACACCAAAGATCTCTTTCTGATGGGACCATCAAAGAAATTAGCCCATAACATAAGGCAAGATAGTAGTTAAGGAGGAAAAATAATTCTACGCAAAACCTCCTACATGTGCCATAACCTCTAGATCACGGTGAACATGCTATTCTAGACATCAAAGGAAAAATAGAAGATTCATGGGCTAATAGACATTGATCCATATGAATTACTTATTGAAAATTCATCAATAATATCCAAGTAAGACAGTAGACACAACCAACCCTACACAATCGAATATTAATTCATTTAGAGGCCAATGTCATAGTGAATTATCAAAACTAACTAAGCCTATTCAAATTTTCATATACCGATCCACATGGATTATCATCATCAATTCAACATAAATTCACGTCAATAACAGTAGATATAACTACTTCAACATAATAGAATCACAATTCAATCGATAACAAGTCAAGATCACAAAGCCCATGCAAGGACTAAATCGAGTTAGAGAGGAAACATGGGTTCATCATGCAATTGAATTAAAATCACGTTCAAACAAATACATTAACATCAATTCATTAATAATTTAACCATTAAAAACGTTTTGAGAAAGAACCCATGGCTAGATGTAGAAGAAGAACTTTGGTCAAATTTTCTCTTTGAAAACATTGAGATTAAATCTCTAGATGGAAGGATAACTAGAGATGAAGGATCATCATACCTTTATCTACATGATGATATCGAAAACATGGTGAAGAAACCATAGGAATCCATGCTCCAAGCTGTTCTTGAGCTTCAATAACAATGGGCATTTCTAAGGAGAAGATTTTTGGATGGAAAGTTCAATTTCATGTAGAGTGGAATGGGAATGGGTTCTTCACGTGTTTGATCCCTTATATACACCCAAATATAGGTAAATTAATCAATTAGAGTCAGGTTAGGATGTGGAATTAATTTCCCATTCACCCCTTAAATAAAAGAATACGCAAGCAACAACTGTAGGCCAGCATCGATGGACCACAATCATTTGGCCGTTGGTCAATTGACTGGAAGTCCTTTGGCTTCCGTTGTTTAATTGTTAATGATCACTTATGATTTTTAAGGAACTGTAATTTGACCATATAAATCATTAAGTGGTTGGATGTTAGGGTCATTTATCCTATTTGAGACAGAAATTGGGTGTGCCTTGTTCAATGCGTGCCTAAAAGGGTGGGATGATTGTGGAACCTCCTGAAAGGAACGATCTTGTTTAGATACGGCCCGTGACTGGATAGAGAGTATGCATGGACTATTGGAAGCTGAATGCTTTTACAACAATGGACCACTTTTCCATGCCCTTCATCGATAATATGTTAGACAGACTTGCGAACAAGGGTTAGTGTTTTTACCTTGATGGCTATTCCATTCCCAGCCAAAAAGAAATTTCTATCCGCCGGGGGGGGTGGGGGGGGGCGCTGGTGGGGCTAGACGACCAAGAAGGAAAACCGGTCTGCGTGTCAGGGGGCGGTTGCCCGTGCAGGGGAGGAGGATGTGTTGTGAGAACTTTGGGGGCATCAAAAGGATGACATTTGGGTTGTGTAACGCGGGTGCGCGGTGGGGGCAACGCGTCGAGGGGATTGGTTGTTAGGATTCGATTTTTGATATATCGTGGAAGACTCTATTAAGGTGTTCATGGATTATTTTTCTATGGTTTGTGACTTGTTTGTTCATTGTTTGAATAATCTTACCGAGGTACTCTTGAGATGTGAATATTGCAATTTCGTGCTAATTCTGGACAAGTGCCACTTTATGGTGAAATTTTTTGTTATTTGTGGGGGGGGTAAGGGGTCCAAAGTCTTAGGAAAGGGATAGAGTGTTATCGGAGATCAGCGTTTTCTTTGGGATAAGAAGAATTGCTTATCAAGCGACCTCTGTCAAGGGTGTGAGAAGTTTTCTTGCGCATGCTGGTTTTTATCTAAGGTTTAAAAAGGATTTTTCAAAAGTTGCACATCCTTTACGAAAATTTTTAGAGAAGGATACTAAGTTCTATTTTGATGAGTCCTGTCTTAGAGCAGTGTTGAGAGTTGAGGAGTGGGAAGTTATTTTAGTTGTGGCCAGGTGGTATTATGTGTCACAAAATCATGTAAGTGCAGGCTTTGGTTCTATGTGATGCTTATGGGAAGTTCACACTTTGTGTTTTAATGGAACAGAAAAAAGATAAAATCCTTCACCCTATTTATTATGTAAGCAAAGCTATAAATGAATCCCAAAATAACTACACTTTAACTGAAAAGGAACTTGTAAATTTTGATCCTATTTTCTTTGCACGAGGGTTATAGTGCATACTAACCATTTTGCCTTGATTTTTTTGATGGCGAAGAAGGACGCAATGCTTCAAAAGTTTTATTTTGAATAGAATGATATAAAAGGGACCGAAATAAAGTGGCTGACTATTTATCTTGATTCGAGGATGAAGATATGTGCTAACTGGGAAAAGGCTGATATTAATGATTTGTTTCCAAATGGCATGTATAAGCCGCTTCGCATGATCTGATCCTGCGGTACACATACTTTTCTAACAATTTTGCAAGCGATTTGGTCTCATCGATTTGAATTTCAACAAAATGAAGAAGTTTCTACACTATGAGAAGAAGTCATTTTGGGATGAGCTTTAGTTATATAATTTTTTTGTCGATGGGATTATTCATCATTACGTGATAGAGATTGAAATATTGAGTATTCTTAAGGCGTGTTATTCATCTCCTATTGGTGGGCACCATAGTTTTATTAGAACGGTGCACAAGATTTTGCAATGTGGTCCATTGCCCACCTGTCCCTTACGGCAGAGTTCCGGTGGTGGCGTCGATCATTTTTTTCCAATCATGTAATTTTTTCCTACGAGATGGATGAATTTCAAGGAGGCAAGAGTTTTTCATGAATCCCATTCTTGTGATTAAGTTGTTTGATGTGTGGGCTATTGAATTAATGGGCTCGCTTGGGAGTTCTAATGTGATGAAGTATGTTCTTGTGTCGGTTAACTATGCATCAAAATGGGTTTAAGTAATTGCGCTCCGCAACAATTAAGGGAAGTGTGTCATCGCATTCCTAAAAAAGAATATCTTCTCCAGATTTTTTACACCTAGGGACGTTATTAGTGATGGAGGTTCTCACTTTTGTAATAAGTTGTTCAAAGCGCTGCTATAAAAATATGGTGTTCTCCACAATGTGACTACTCCTTGGAACCCACATACAAGCATACAAGTTGAAGTGTCCACCTAGAAGATCACAAAGATTATGGGGAAAAGTATAAATGCCAATATAACAAATTATTCTAGGAAGCTAGATGATGCTCTTTGTGCTTACCACACTACATACAAGACCCCATCGGTATGTTTCCTTACCAACATGTATATGGGAAGGCTTGTCATTTATCGATTGAGCTAGACCATAAGACGATGTTGGCAATGAAGAGATTGAACTTTGATTTGACAGGAGCGTTAGATCAAACGCTAAGAGAGTTTAATGTCCATGAAGAACTACACCTAAAAGCCTATAAAATTCATGTCGTTTACAAATATGAAGATGAAGAGGTATCATGATCAAATAATTTATAAGCTAGAAGTTACGCCCGGTGATCTTGTCATTCTATTCCATTTTAGGATGCACTTATTTTCCAGAAAATTCATGTACAAATATACAGGGCCATTCCTTATCACCAAAGTGTTCCCACATGTAGCGGTTGAGATGGAGAAAAAGAAAAGCACAAGGTTCAATGTTAATGGACAAAGGATTAAGATCTATCTCGGGCAGGCATAAAGTGTTCATGAAGTGGTTGAGGCCTACCATCCTGATGAAGTCAGAGTAATTAAATTGCTTGCGTCGTGCAGTGACGTTAAATTAAGTGTTGCATGGGAGGAAATCCAAGGTGTACACTCTAGCCAATGATATTTTGTTTTTTGGGCTGAAACAATTTGTTTTTTGTTTCTCTAGGTATTTAATTTTATATGTTCCTTGTGTGCTAGTACTGGGTAGAGATTAGAATAGGGTCTGTGTCTAAAAAATGTCCAAAAAATATTAAAAGAATGGCCTAATTAATGTTACGTGTGTAGAAGGTTGAATCAAAATCTTCAAAAAAATTATTTGGTGCAGAGTGTTTGTAGATCCCAGGTAAGCCTCAAAACATTTTTAAGTTTAAGATTGATTAACAATCCTTAACGGACCTTTAATCAATCCATGGACCATCAGCAGTTTTTGGTGGATTCGTTGGGATCCGACTCGATCCGGCCGCCAATAATTAGAACACCACAATTCAATCCCCCCCCCCCCCCACCATTCAATTTTCTTAGCATAGAAATTTTCTCATAATTAAATTCTTCCCTAAATCACTCTCTAAATGATTACCACATCTCTAAAAATCCTCTACTTTCCCAAAAAACCCAACCATCTCTCTCTAAAAATATCTATCTTTTTAATCCCATAAGTCTGGTGATCTGGTTCAGTGAGCATCGCTACTTCTTTGGGTCACATAACATAGATGGCACCCAATCACACAAATCTTTATCACTAAAAAGGTACCATGGCTCCAATGAGTTAAGTGGTCTACTCGAAGAGGGGAAAATCCATGTCACTCGACCAATCCCTCTGGGTAGATCATGAAGACAGAGACATGTAGAGGGACCCATCCTACTTTTCTCCAACTACAAGACCACTGAGAACAATATATAGATTCACTCTAGGAACCCCTCAGAACGTGAACCCCGACATAGCCAGTGCCTCCCAGTATGAAGAGGAGCGCACATTAATCAACTCAAAAACTGTGTTTGCCTCCAGTTGAGAAGGGGGATCAATATATGGCTCTGTGTCTGCTAGTGCTTCAGTCATAGGGTCTGCCCAGTCTTCAGGGTCCAAGCCAGCAAACACATAAAGCTACGACTCTCGGAGAGAAATTGGATCGGGGGAACAAGAACAAAAGGCCTCATCTCATAAGGACACTAGCTCGAAAGTTGCACCTGCACACAAAAGAGATGAACCCACCCTGATAGAAGATGAACCAAAAAAGTGGTGTGTCGACGGACAATAAAAAGTATACAGAGAATGCCAACGGATAATGGTGAAGGGGGGGTGGTAGTGTGTGTTCCGGGCGGCGGGGGTCGGCGCGGACAGGAAAGGGCGAGACGAACAGCGTTGGGTGCTGAGGAAGGAAGTAGCGAACTACAGTAGCGCTCCAAACACAATAGTATCTACTAGGTTAAGCCATTCCGCACGACGGTTGTGGTGAGGAGGGTGATGGTACCGGGTGGGGGGGGGGGGGGGGGTGTCGCTATGGGCGACTCGAAGCTAGGGAGTAGATGGTCGGAGTGGGTGCGATGGCTCCATGTTCTTGGGGCCTGGGGGGGGGGTGGGTGGAGCGCTCAAAGTGGGGTCCGTGGGATCTATAAGCGAGCCAAAACCGCAAAACTAGACCCTCTCACTTATACACTGATCCAAGGATGCCGAGTAGAATTCTTACAGGACACCATCCACTGATTTCTATACGGCCTAACCGCTTGTCAAGATTAGGGCCCCAACATCGTGGTAAGTTTTGACACAGAGTGGACCCGGTGTTCGTGGATGAGGTGATTGGTGTCACTTGAGTGGTCGAGTGCCGGTATGCGAGGCAATGAAAATGTGGTAGCCTAATGCATAGAGACAAATGGTGAGCATGTTTACTGGGTTATAGCACCCCGAGGGATCATCAGGAAGTGCACTTTGAACTTTGTGGCCAAATTTTCCAGCTGTTGGTTTGAAATTGATTATCACCCACAAAGGCCAACAACTTACTCACGTGGGACAGGGCACTCATGTTTTCAGCAGTAGAGGCAGGATTGAAGATTGACTTTTTCCGGATGATGTTGGCGGAGATACACGAGAGGGCGTTTAAGACCTCCACTACTTACGCCTTTTCGCGTTTGATATTTCAGATATGCAAGGACACTGCAGTGACAATCTGGCATTGGGATACACTAAAGAAATTGATCGGGATGTTGGACATACGAATCATCAAAGATGAGGATAATATGGCAGCACCCCACAAACGGCCCAGTGAAAATAAGGAAGACACGGTGGGCTGACCCCTCCATACCAGAGCAGGCCGACCCCACCTGCCTCTTTTTCTTATGTCATTAGCAAGCCCTCTAGGTTGTTGAGGTCTACACCACAAGACGCAACGGTGATTCCCTTAGATTCTACAAGATAGAAGCTCAGATAGTTACCTTGCTCCATCACATATAATCTTGGATGCAGAATTCTATCGTGGGGGTTGAGGACCACATAAAATATAGGGTGACCAAGCAAACAGAGTAGAAGATTCAGGAAGTTGAGAAATGCCTGGACGCATTTGAGTTTTGAGTTCTTGCGGACCAGCTCCCACCATAGATCTCACTGTCATTAAGATAGAGTAGGCAATACTACGAGCGGATGTTGATTCTATATTTGATATGGGTGGACTGAACAAGAGCATGAACCTCTAGAGTTGCCAGAAGATACCATTCTTGAGGCTTTGTTCAAGGCATCTGCTGAGACACAACTTGAACAATGTGTTTTTAGCAACAAGCACCATTCTAGCAACAACTTTAAAACCGATGATGATGCTTATGCTAAAAAAAGGGAGTGGACGAGGTTGAAAAAGTTAGGAGGTCTTCGATAGGAGATAAAAGAATGTGCCAGAGGTTTGGTGCAAAGTTATTGATCCTGTCACGGGCACCATTTCTGGCCATGATGGAGCACTAAGGTACTATATGGTTATGATGGAGTGGGGTGGATGAACATTTATTGAAGGTTTCATCCGTTAATATGTTGGCACTACTAATGGTGACCCAAGTGCTGACCATGCGGGCTAGGTGAAACTGAACATACCTACTTATTGATAGGTCTTGGGTGCTATGTAGCACAAGTTTGCTTCACCTACCATTAGACTTTGTATGATTTCTTATGCATTGGGGGTAATTTCACTCTCTTTTGGTGGGGGTGGGCTAAATGGAATTTGAGAGGGTGAATCTTGATTAGACCAACTAACGATCCTCTATTGGGGTTTTCTTGCCTCTGTTCTTTTTCCCTATGAGAGTTCTCAAATTTCAGTTAATCTAGACTTATTAGTCAGGTGTAGTGTGTAACGGAAGCATAGACTAAGATGAATCATGAGGGGGGCTAGATGAAATAAATGAGACCGGCGTTCAAATTAAAGGATGGGTCTTGTCATGTATCGCGTCATAAAGCGTGTGTGTAAATATGTCGTACTAAGACTGACATAAGAAATTCACCAACGGGGTGTGTCAAGAATTTTAACTAAAACTTGAACTGGGAATTTTGATAATTTTATAGTGAAACAATGTGCCATGTGAGTGTGGGAATATTTGATTGTTCAACAGTTGGTGGCTAACTAGATCTTTCTCGGTTAATCCTGCTAAGGGAATTTTCTCTAGAAGCTAGGAAGTGATTATACACCCTTTTTTAGAATAGTCCACAAGTAGTATAAAAAGAGATGACCAAATGAAGTGAATGTACCCGTTGATCAAAATATGTTTAGCCTTAAATAGATAATTTCTTTCTAACTTACCAACTCTCAGTCATAGGGTTTAATGTTTTGTCTGAGTCCCTTCTTAGACATGTGCACTTCGACTTAGGCCAAAAGCATAAATTGAGGGTATTGTAACTCCTTGAAAGTCCAAGACCTCATCTAGATACTCGCATGATGAACTAAGATAGAGAACACTGCTTATAGGCCTAATATGATATGTTTGAAACATTTAGAAAGTGTTAGACTCAAAATGTCAAGAAATGTCCATGACTTTCGGTGAATTATGAAATGTACACTAGTGTTCCTTTGCATGTTTCATGGGGTTTTAAGAGTAGGAAATTAAAGAAAATTGGAATAATGGTGTTAAAATATTATTAGAGTATGTTTACGATTGAATCGCCCAGTTACAACTCTCCAAGGACAACAAGATGGTCTTTGGAGAGGACCCTCGCAAAGGACCCAAAACTATCATAGACAGTAGCCAACGATGAGAAAATCGACAAGCCATCTATTGATCGACGCTCTGCCGATTGTAGTCATTGTCCAACACTTACAATTCTTCAAAAGTTCCCCAATAACACTGTATTTGTCACAATCAACGACTTTTCATTACGGTGGCGTCCATGGACCTATAGACCGTAGGTTAAGGTCTAGTAGGTCCTTGTCTGTGTCGACTGCGTAATTTTAAGTAGACAGAATTAATTAGTTAGTTGGTTAGTTAATTAATAAAGGTTTAAGGGGTGTCCAATTAAGTAAGTTAAATGGTTATATAAGGCATAAACCTAATTAAACTAAACAAACACCTCACAATTCCCAAATTCAAATCTCTCTACCGTCTCTGTACTTTCTCTATCTTTCCCCAAAGAACAACATAGAAAAATACAAGGTTCTAGGGCATTAGAACTGCAGGAATTCAACTTTATCTACATCAATATTCAAGGATTTCTAAGGTATGGAAACTCTACACTCTTGGGATCTCCTTCCACACAAGGCTCCTTTAAATTAATTTAAAAATATCTCAAAAACATGGGTTTCCTTCTTATTCCGAAATGATCTTTCAAATTGATTTTTTATTGGTTTCCTTTGATTATTAATTATAGAATATGATTTTTTATGGGCTAATTGTTGTAGTATTTTTTTATCATTAACATAGTTTGTGAGGAATTGGATCCTTTACCCTAACTCTAGGCATGAATTGGACTTGAAGATAATTAGGATTGTTAGAATTGGTTATTTTATTGTTCAATTCACTATATTATGATGATGATGAGTGGGTTATTGGCTAATTCTGATGAATTGATGGTGAGGTTCTTGATGAATGTTATGTAGCCTATTTGCTAAAATATTTTGATCCTCTACTCTTTACTTCGATATTGATAGATTGAAATTGGTGATGATGTGATGCTATTGAAGTATTTTTTGTGATTATGTTAGGAAAATATGACATGATGGTTATGCTGATGGCATTATATGATTATGTTGAATGTGAGATCATATTGAGGCTATATCAATGCAAGTTTGAAGATTATTTCTCTTTTATGCCTTAGTGTTAAGATGATAATATTTTGATCAAACTAACGATAGTTGTTTGATGAAAGGAAGTTCTCATCATATGAAAAATGAGCTAAATGATATGCTATATAGAGGTTAGTCTTATATGACCTAAACTAAGCTATGATTATTAAAGAATTACCTAATGGAATTTCACAAAGGGACTTTAGTTTAGAACCAATTAAACTTGACGATGAGAGGTGTTGACTCCATATTGTCATGAGATGAGGGATCCAATTCCTAATGATCATGTAGAGGGTTCAAGACATATCTCCTAGCTTCTTATTTATGTTGCTTCTATTGGAATACTATCTAGTGAATCCACCTAGAAAGCTATGTTCACGTTTTGGTCCTACCTTGGCAAGTAGGAAACCTTATTTAGGTGTAGGGTTTCATGACACAAGGTTCCATGTTTAGATCACATGGTCTATGTCAATAAAAGCAATTGTTCCCCAAATTAAAATGAATGTAATAAATTAAATTTTAACTAGGATGACTTAAGAGGTACTTCTTACTAATTGTAGGGGTATGGGACTCTACCTATGCATTGAAATAGTTTTCCATAATGGATTTCCTAGTAGGATGTCTTTATTATCTTATGAATTTAATTATATGTATATTTTGACTTTACATGTTGATGATCCTATATGATCTTATGTTAACTGATGAACATATTATTGGTCTACATTTCTATATATGATGATGACTACTCGTGATGCTATGTTAAATGAAGTTAGGCATTATTTATGATCTCTTTCCTTATTTTCTTGACTATGTATCAATTATGAGACTTCATATGGATATTTCACTTGTAGGCTTTGGAAGGGGTTGTGAGTTAATGTCTTGCTTGTTATGATGATATGAATTGTTGTACATGTTTAGTTATGATGTTGGATTTGCTTTTTTATATGGTATTGATATGAAAATATTCATATTGATATAATTTTACGTTGATAGGATTCATGTTGACTTGATTTTATTATGATATTGGTCTTATGTTGGATATGGGCTTATATTGGGTAATGTTGTGCCTAATGACTTATATGTGTTCTTAATTGTGCATGAAAATTTTTAGAAGAGATTTATCATGATAATAAACTAAATGTCCCTTGAAGAATGATTTTTATTTTATATGTGCCTATGTTTCCCAACTTATTACAAATGGAAGTACAGACCTATATTTCTTTCTATTTTTCAAAGATAATATAGGTTCCGGTCGTTCAGATCTCAAGGACAATTGCTAGGAAAATTGGAAATCATTCCCAAGTTGATTGGTGAGTCCTCAATTTTCTACGATGGTGTCTGCTATCTAGCATAGTCGGATTTGATATAGTCTAAATACATTATTTTCTCTCTTATTGTTGAAGATATTATTGTATGCCCTAAGTCGCAATTATGAATTTTTATTAAGGGCTATGCCCGAATAATTTGACTTTATTTTACATGGATAAATGTGAGATGGTATATTAGTCTAATTCTTATATGTTCTGTATATTGTCTAAATGAAAATCCTATGTAATCTTCCACGAGGGGAGTCTAAGTAAACTCTGTATTTAGTATGCGAGAGGTCAATGTAAACCTCAATATATAGAAGTCTTAATTTTTCTGCATTTTAGTCCATTAATTGTAATGACGAATGCTAGGAGGCTAGTCTTAGTCCTCTCTGAGGATGACGACACTAGTTACGTTTAGGGGGTGCTCCCTTGTCCTGATAAACTTTGTATCATAGCATAATATTTAAATTAGCTTAGGGTTGATATCTCACTGAACTCCGTCTACGTAGAGTCTTGTTTAGAAGTGTGAAGTGCGCCACACTTATGAATGAGAGTTTATATGATGATTAGGAATTATCAATTATTGGTAATCTTGAAAGTCATGTCATTTGAGTTTATACTATATGTGTCCCTTTGCTTCTTATCCTTTTCTTGTGGATATTGGAGATGAATACTAGAAGGATGGCTTCAAGGACAATGGAGGAAGAGTTGTTTAATGCGGGAATTAATGCCCTAGAGAACCAAGTCCCTCCACAAGGCAACCAAGTGCCTCCACAAGACCAAGCTCCGGTCATTCCTCAACTTATGATAGCTAGAAAGAAAAGGTTAGAATTTTTGACCTTGGCTGAATGCATGACTTCCCAAGCTCAAGCGGTAGCCATTCAAGCTCATGCCATGGTGGTTCCAGCAAAGAGGGATGTTAGATCCTGTGTTTAAAAAAATCCTAGTACCACGACTTCCCTTTTGAATGACTTCACTAGGATGAACCCTCCTATGTTGTATGGGTTTAAAGTGAATAAAGATCCATAAAATGAAATTTATGAGGTCAATAAGATTCTTTATTCTATCAACTCAAAGATGTAGACCAAACATCGTACAGCCAATGGAGAGACAATAGGGCATTGAGAGGGGGTACTATCACTTGGGATGTGTTTAGATGGGCTTTCCTTGATCGTTTATTTCCTTGGAAGAAAAGTGATGAGAAAGTGGAAGAATTCATCAATCTTTGTCAAGGAGGTATGAGTGTTCAAGAGTACTCCTTGAAGTTCACTAAATTTTCAAGATATGCTCATTCAATGGTATCTAATCCTTAGGATGAGATGAGTCGGTCTATGATGGGAGTGTTCGATAACTTAGTTGAAGAGTACGATTCAGCAAGATACAATGAAAATATGGATATTACTCGGTTGATGGCTCATGCTCAACAATTTGAGGATACTAGACTCAGGATAAGAATAAGGAGTTTAAGAGGGTCAAGTCTTATGAAGGAGGTACTTCATACGGTAGGCTTGAGATTCAAGACAATCCTATGTTCAAGAAGAGGGTTTTCAACCAATTCCCTTCAAATTTATCTAAGTCAAACACTGATAGGGTATCTAAACCTAGGTCTCAAAAGGGAAGGAGTGGAAACTAACAAAGTGACAAATCGACTTGACAAAAGTGTGGAAACAAGAATAGCGGTGAATGCTTGGTGGCAACGGGAAATTGCTATGGTTGTAGAAAAGATGGCCATACGGTTAAGGATTATCCTAATGTTTGGAGTCAAGAGAAGGGGAGTGGTCAAGATCATAAAAGTTGTCCTAGTTCTGAAGCTCCACAGAGGAACCACTTTATGCTCTCCGCTCTAGGGTGAGCAAGAAGAATCGCCCGATGTGGTCACCAATATGTTGCATCTCTTCTCTATTTATTTTTATGCTTTACTTGATTCCGGTGCAACATTATCATTTATTACCCCTCTAGTAGCTAAAAAGTTTAATGTTCTACCCAATGTTACGCTTAAAGTTATTTTTTGTTACAACCCCGGTGGATGACTTCCTTATGGGTAGAAGAGTCTTTAGGAGTGTTCCTATATAATTACCCAATAGATTTAAAGAGGTGTATTTAGTAGAACTTTATATGGTTAATGTTGATGTTATTTTAGGAATGGATTGGTTGCTTGCTTTTTTTTCTTCCATAGATTGTCGAAAAAGAATGGTTAAGTTCAATCATCCTAATGAACTCGTCTTAGAGTGGAAAGGGGGTAACTCAATTTCTAAAGGTCGTATCATTTCTTGTCTAAGAGCTTGTAAAATTATCTTTAAAGGGTTTCTTTACGATATTTTATGAGTCAAATATCTTGACTCTGACATTCCTCCAATAGAGTCGGTCCCCTTAGCGAAGGAATTTCCACAAGTCTTTCCTGATGACTTGCCCGAAATTCCTTCAGAGCAGGAAATAGATTTTTGTATTGACTTGTTACTGATAGGAATCTTATTTCAATCCCTGCTTACAGGATGGCTCTTACGGTTTTGAAAAAGTTAAAGCTTCAACTCAAAGACTTATTAGACAAAGGTTTCATTCAACCTATTATTTCACTATTGGGAGCTCCGGTGTTATTTGTTAAGAAGAAGGATGGGTCCCCTAGGATGTGCGTTGATTATTCTCAACTCAATAATGTCACCATTATGAACAACTATCCACTTCCTCGTATTGATGACTTGTTTGATGAACTCCAAGAGGAGAGATACTTTTTTAAGATTGACTTGAGGTCTTGGTATAAACAACTTAGGTGAGAGGTGAGGATGTACTTAAAATGACATTTCAAACTATGTATGGTAACTATGAGTTCCTAGTAAGTACCTTTTTACTCATGAATGATTCAACAACTTTTATGGAACTTATGAATAGGGTGTTCCATAATTACATAAATTCCTTTGTGATTATCTTTATTGACGATATCATGGTATATTCGAACAATGTGGGTGAACACACGGGCCATTTGAGAGTGGTATTACTAGTTCTAAATTAACACCAACCATTTTCCAAGTATAGCAAGTTTGAGTTTTTGTTGAGATCTTTGGCGTTTCTTGGTCATGTTATAT
This sequence comes from Solanum habrochaites, assembly GCA_027704765.1. Lineage (NCBI taxonomy): Eukaryota > Viridiplantae > Streptophyta > Magnoliopsida > Solanales > Solanaceae > Solanum > Solanum habrochaites. Next base: position 19,319,049 of record JAKWJA010002496.1, read on the forward strand.
CGAGGTTGATCCAAAGAAAACAGATGGTGTTAAGAATTGGCCTAGACCATTGAATCCAAAAAACATTAGAAATTTCTTGGGTTTTGTTGGGTATTATAGGAGGTTTGTGGTTTATTTTGCGCCCATTGCTTATCCTTTCAGTACCTTTACGCAAAAGAGTGTTAAATTTGACGGTCAGAGGCATGTGAAAGAAGCTTCAAAATTTTGAAAGTTAGGATTACCTAAACTCCAGTGTTGACTATATAAGAGGGTGCAAAGGATTTATAGGTATATTATGATGAATCATGAGTGGGTTTGGGTTTTGTCCTTGTGCAACATGGGAAGGTAGTAGCCTATGCCTCTAGATAACTCAACGTGCGTCAGAAGAATTAACCATTTCATGATCTTGAATTAGCAATCATAGTGTTTTATTTGAAAATATTGACGCATTACTTGTATGGTATTTATTTTGATGTGTATAGCGACCATAAGAGTCTTCAATATGTGTTTACTCAAAGGAGTTAAATCTCCAACAAAGAAGATGGTTTTAATTATAGAAAGATTACGACATGAGTTTTCTCTACCATATTGGCTAGGCTAATGCGGTTGCAGATGCTCTAAGTCATATGACCATAGGTATTGTGTCTCAGGAAGAAGAATGGAAGATAGACCTAGTGAATGATGTTTTCATAGGTTGGATCGATTGGGTGTGGTATTATGGTTCATAATAGCTCCGACATCTGTCCGGATGTGATACGCCTTTAATTTGTTTAAGACGTGAAAAAAAAAAAACATCTGCAAGATGCTTCTTATACATCACAGTCTACAAAGCACACTAGCGCTGCGAGGTCCTCGTACCATGCCTCTGCGGCGTATTACGACATTCGTTATAGGCTCGTGTTGGCCTCGGACGAGTCGGTGTACGATCCTCACCTCGCTGCAAAGCGTGCGGCTGATCAGTTGGGGATTAGGTCCAGGATGTTCTGACCATGATCAGAGCTCTGGAGACACTGTACAGACCGGGTGTACGCGTCCGTGACCATAGTGTCTATCTTGGCATAGGGAAGGAGGAGAAGAGATATGTTGGGAGCTACGAGGCGGTATAAAATCATCATCATAGAGATGCTGAAGGAAGTAGCGGCAGAAGTGGTCAAACTAGGCATATGAGGAGAGTATTAAGGAATTCGGTCAAGAGGCGAGCGTGAGGAAGACTGAATCGTAGTGTCAAGCGCGAGATGGTAGCAGACAGAGAAGGGGGAAAGACAGGGGATAGTGGATGTAATAGCGACTCTGGGAAAAGAAGTGAGGGAAAAGGTTTTGGAAGAAGCGCCACGATTTTCCTCATATTCTATTCATCCAGGTGCTAACAAAATGTATTGTGACCTTAGAGAGGTATATTGGTGGGATGCCTTAATAAGGGACATAGCAGAGTTTGTATCCAAGTGTCCAAATTTCAAACAAGTAAAATACGAGCATCTAAATACTACTGTTTTGATCCAACAAATCGGTGTTACTACTTGGAAGTGGGAAGAAATTAATATGGACTTTATTTTTGGATTATCTCGAATGCAGAGGCAAAATGATTTAATTTGGGTTATAGTGAATAGATTGATAAAATCCCTTCACTTTATCCACGTTAAGTCTACTTATACAGCGGAGGATTATGCAAGAATCTACATTGATGAGATTGTGAGTCTTCGTGGGATCTCTTTGTCCATCATATCATATAGAGGTGCTCAATTCACTTCTCGTTTTTACAGGTCTTTTAAAAAAGGGTTCAGTACAGAAGTGAAGCTTAGCACTACTTTTCCTCCCCAAATGGACGGTCAAATGAGCATAATATTCAAACCCTAGAAGATATGTTGAGAGCTTGTGTGATAGATTTCAAAGGGAATTAGGACAATCACGCACTTTTGATTGAATTTTCCTACAATAATAGCTACCATTCGAGTATTTCCATGGCATCTTTTGAAGCACCATATGGTAGGAAATTTAGGTATCCGCTGTGATTTTTTATGGTTGGTGAGTCTTCACTTCTTAGTTCCGAAATAATCTATGATGTTTTGGAGAAAGTTTGAGTGATAAGGGATAGGTTGAAAACATCCTATAGTCGGTAAAAATCCTATGGCGACCATCGATGAAGATATCTTTAATTTGAAGTGGTTGATATGGTGTATTTGAAGATTTACCAAAGAAAGGGGTGATGAGATTTACAAAGTTAGGGAAAGTTAAAATTGTTGATTTGTGGGTCACTTTGAGGTTTTGCAATGGGTCATAAAAGTTGCATATGAGTTAAGACTACCTAATGAACTAGCTTTGGTACATCCTCTATTTCATGTCTTCATTCCAAATAAATATATTCGTTAAATAGTATCCATTACTCTTATTGAAAGGTTAGGTTTTGATGAAAGACTTTTCTATGAAGAGGTTCTAGTGAAAATTCTAGATCGTCAAGTCAATAAGATGAGATACAAAGATGTGGCCTCCGTAAAAGTCTTATGGAGAAACCACCTAGTTTAGGGAGCAACTTGGGAGGCCGAGGCCGACATGAAGTCCCGTTATTCTCATCTTTTTCCTCAAAATTCTAGCCAAAGTTCAGGTTCGTAAAAATTCTCTTAAGAATAAGTAATTTAAATTTGACTTATTTTGTTAAAATATGCATAAATATGATTAAAGGGTTCATGCTAAAATGAGTTTTCATGTGTGAGTGCTCTTTTTCTTAAATTGCACTTATATGTGTTTAATGTATTTTTCCCTTGATGAAATAGTATTAATCATATTAATGTGTTATAAGAAGTTTTGGCATGAGTTACTTCATGATCATGTTGAGTTGGTGTGATATTGAGAAGGTAGTTCCTCATGTTCTGATGTTTAGGTCTTATATGTGGTAAATTGTAATTTGAGTTGCCATGTGTAAATGCCATGTTGATATGTTGATTGAGTTGCAACTCATGTGGTTTTATGTTGTTGATTGGTTGGGCTACTATTCTTGAGTCGTCCTCTCCATATAAAAAGATTTTAGTGTCATTCGGGGACAAATGTACCTTAGGGGGAGAAGGGATAATGTAACACTCCGGAAAGTCTAAGACCTAATCTAGATCATCGTATGAAAAACTAAAACATAGAACATTGTTTGTAGGACTAATATAATATATTAGTGTTACAATCAAAAATTAAGAAACGTCCATGACGTCATGTGAATTTTGAAATGTACACTATTGTGACTTTACATGTTTCATAAGGTAGTAAGAGTAAAAAATTAATGAAAATTTGTATAAAGGAGTTAAAATAGTATTAGAGTGTGGTTAGGGTTGAAACGTCTGATTACGACCCCTCTCAATTAACCAATAATGTCAAACTGACAGTAGGCAAATGATGAGCCAATCGACAATCCATCTATGGTAGTCATTTTCCAACACCTTGAATTCTTCTAAAATTTCCCAAAAACACAGTCTTTGTGACAATCGACAGCTTTCTAGTTCGGTGGAGTCAATGGAACTGCGCACCGTAGGTCCTAGTCTATGTGGATTGGGAAATTTTAAGTTGTGGTAATTAATAAGTTAGTTGGTTAGTTAATTAATTGAGTGTTAAGGGGTGCCTAATTAATTAGTAAAAGGTCTATATATAACACCTTGAAAATTTAAGACATGTTGTAAAGCCTAACGGAGGTGTCATAAGCTCTAGGTAATGTTTTAAGTCCATTTTAATGAATACTAGTCATTTAGGAAGTTTAAGAACCAAAACGTCCAAGAACGTCAATGACATCCAGGAAGTTGGTAAAAAGGGGTTTTAGCGTGCCTTAGCCTGTTTGACAAACTTTTAGGAGTCAAAAATGTACCAAAATTAGTGGAAGGTTAGTTAATAGGTGTTTGAGATGTTTCATGGTTGAAACGTCCTGGTACGAACTCCCAAGGACCAACCAAGGGCCCTTGAGGAGGACCCTTGTTTTTGAAGAAATAGGGCTTGGACACTGTACATCAACGGGACCACCTACGGTCCATATGTATACTGAGGGGGCTTCAATGCCACCATATTCCATACTTAGACAAATTGAGGAAGGGCTCTGCCTTAACAACCTCTGAATTCATCGACAGAGTGCAGGACGTAGAGGTGTGGGATCGTCGACTCACTTAAACTAATTAGAACTTTAAGACACAAACTCTCTTCCTTCTCTCTTATTTCACTCTCTACTTGAACTCACCATTGGAGAGTAGCAAGGATAAGGGTTTTGGAGCTGGAAAGGGACTAATTCACCATAAATTCATTATCAAACTTTAAGGTATGGTATCTAATTCACCTTTGAGATTCTTTCTTCAAAGGGTTCCTTCAAAATAGATTTCAAAAGTTGAGTTTCTTATGGGTTTCATTCAATTACGAAATTGATGTTATTGATTGATTTGTTAATGATTTATTTAGGTTATATTGAATATATTAACATGAATTTCAACCTGATTATTGTAATTGTTAGTAGTTTGGTCTAAATTGAAGAATGTGATCCTCCATCCCTAACCCTACCTTGTTATATTGATCTATATTGTATTATGATCATTCCATTTATTTGGTTGTTGATTATATTACTATCCTATGGTGTTATTATGAATAAATTAAGACGAATATAGGACTGTCATTCTAGTTCTTGAGCTGTGATTTAGGTTATAAATTGTATGGAAAAATTAGCCTATGTATTTGTCTTAAGTTGTGATCTAGTGTTGAATTGTGTTATCGAGATGAAATTAGCCTTGTTATCCTATTTATTATCATTGTGTGATGATTTTACTCCCCAAATTGTGTTGAATTATGGTTTGATTGTAAAACCTTGATGAAGAACTAAAAGGAAGACTTGGTAAGTCTAAGAATCCCTATCTTTAATTTAAGTTGTGATAAATTGTTGTTAAGTCATGATGTTGCATTTGAGTATGCCTTATATTAGGATTATAGGGTGGTGAGATGTTGAATTGAAATGTCTTGACTAAGTTTGAGGTTTATTAAGGTGTATAAGATATAAGGATGGTGAAAACTTTAAATGTGCCTTGATATGCTATGGCAACCGTTTTTCATCCGCAGATGGTAAACCGGAGCATACGATACAAACACTTGAATATATGGTTAGGGCGTGCATTATTTATTTTAAAGGGAATTGGAATAACATTTACCTTAGGTGGAGTTTGCCTATAATAATAGTCTTTGTTCATCCATTTCCATGCTCCCTATGAAGCCTTGTATGATAAGAGGTGTAGGTGTCCTATTGGATGGTTTGAAGTGGGTGAGCCATCTCTTCTTTGTCCTAAGGTGATTTATTAAACTCTTGAAAAGGTTCATATCATAAGGAACCCGTTGCAAACGGTGTATAGTTAGCGAAAGTCTTATGCCAATCATAGGAGAAGGGATTTGGATTTTGAATCATGTGATAAGGTGTATTTTAAAATTTCACCAATGAAAGGGGTGGTTAGATTTTACAACAAAGGGAAATTGAGTCCTCATTATGTGGGTCCCTATGAAATCTTGAAAAGGGTTGGTAGGGTTGCCTATGAATTGAAACTTCCTAGTTAATTAGCATTAATAAATCTGATTTCCATATTTTTATGTTGATAAAGTGTATCAGTGATCCCAAGTCCATTGTTCCTATAGAGAGTCTTGGTGTCAAGGATAACCTCTCTTATGAGGAAGTCCCGATTCAAATCTTGATAGGAAAGTCAAGAAGTTGAGGAATAAAGAAGTGGTTTCCATAAAAGTGTTATGGAAGAATTATCTAGTTGAGTGTGCAACATAGGAGGCCGAGGCCGACATGAAGTCCTGTTACCCTCATCTTTTTGATAATTAATGTTAGTTATTCTTTTTAATAAAATGAATATGACTAGAATTTAGTGTTTCTTGATTTTTGGGTGAAATTTTGAAAATTATGCATTTTTGAAACTTTATGGTGAAGTTACTGTATTATTTCTTTTGTAAAGCTTGAAATTTTGATTTTTGCTTGTTTTGACATATATGGTGCATTTTGATATGTTGAGTCTTCATGAAATAATGTGTATCATGTTTTTAAGTTGAGCTTTGTGTAAATTGAGTCATGTAATGTAAGTTGAGCTCTTAAGTGTTGTGAGAAGGAAATGCCTCATGATGAAGTGAATTGAGCCTTATGTGTAGTACTATGAGTTTTGAAATTGGCTAGTTAAAATGATATGATTTATGTTTATTTTATATTGTTGAGTGGTTGTGCTGCTAGTCTTGAATCTTTTCCTTCCTTCAAAAGAGTTTTTGTGTCATTCGGGGACAAATGTACCTAAGGGGGGGAATAATGTAATACCTTGAAAATCCAAGACGTGTTGTAAATCCTAACGTAGGTTTCATAAGTTAAAAGTATTGTTTTTAAGTCCATTTTAATGAATATAGGTCATTTAGGAAGTTTAAGAAAAAAAATGTCCAAGAACGTCCATGACATAAGGGAAGTTGGTTAAAAGGGTTGTTAGCGTGCCTTAGCCTATTTGTCTAACTTTTAATAGTTGGAAATGTACAAAAATTGATGGAAGGGTAGATAATAGGTGTTTGATTTGTTTCATGGTTGAAACATACGAGTACGACTCCCTAAGGACCAACCAAGGTCCCTTGAAGAGGACCCTTGTGTTTGAAGAAACAAGGCATGTACAGTGGGCATCGATGGGACCACCTACGGTCTGTGTGTTGACTGACTGGGCGTCAAAGCCACCATATCCCATACTTAGAAAATTTGAGAAATCCCGCCTCCTTCACAGTCTCTGAATTCATCAACGGAGTGCAGGACAGAAGGGTGAGGCACCGTCTACTCACAAACATCCCGTAGTTCGAGGTCTCGTATGTGAGGGTCAAACTTCCTGCATGTTTTTATATTGATTTATTTAATTAATAAGGTGGGTTAGGGGTTAGTTAGGGCTTAAGGGGAGACTAATTAACTAACTTTAAACACCATATAAAATACCCAACCCCAATAAAACTTATTAGAACTCTAAGACACAAATTCTCTTCCTTCTCTTATATTTCTCACTCTAGTTGAATCCACAATTGGAGACTATTAAGGATAAGGGTTTGGGGTATGGAAAGGGATTCACCATAAATTCATCATTAAACGTTAAGGTATGGGATTTAATTCACCTTTGAGATTCTTTCCTCAAAGGATTCCTTCAAAATATATTTCAAAAGTTGGTTTTCTTATGGGTTTCATTCAATTACGAAATTGAAATTATGGATTGAGTTTTTAATGATTTCTTTAGGTTATATTGAATAAATTAACATGAACTTCAACTTGATTATGGTATTTGTTAGTGGTTTGGTCTAAATTGAAGAATGTAATCCACCATCCTTAACCCTAGGTTTTAATATTGATCTGTATTGTATTGTGATCATTAAATTTATTTGGTTGTTGATTATATCCTATGGTGTTATTATGATTAAATAAAGATGAATTATAGGCCTATCATGCTAGTTCTTGAGATGTAATTTAGGTTATGAATTGTGTTGTGAAATTATCATATGTATCTTGTCTTAAGTTGTGATCTAGTTTTGAATTGTGTTATAGACATGCAATTGGCCTTGGTATCCTATTGATTAGCATTGCGTGATGATGTTACTCCCAAAATTGGGTTGATTTATTAGTTGTTGGTAAAACCTTGATGATTGAAGGAAGACTTGGTAGGTTTTAGAATCTCTATTTTTTATTCCAATTGCGATAATTTGTTGTTAAGTCATGATGTTAGATTAGAGTGTGTCTTATATTAGGATTATAGGGTGGTATGATATTGAATTTAAATGTGTTTTCTATGTCGTGAGGTTGATTAAGGTGTATGTGATATAAGGTTTATGAAAACTATCAATGTGCCTTGAAATGCTATGAAACGCTAATGAGTTAACCTCAATTATGTGAATTGTAATGAAGGGATTTATGCTCATACAATTCTTATTGATATATTGATGATGATGATTATACAAGGGGTGTAGCCTATGACCTAAACTAAGGTATGATCGATAATTAAAGGATTAAATACATTTCAAAAAGGGACTCTAGCTTACAACCGAGGGAACTAGATTGAGGACATAGGGAAGGTAGGAACACTTTATTCCTCTTAAGATTGGAGAGCGCAATGCATGTCACATAAAGAGGGTCCCAACTATATCTCCTAGTTCTTGAACTATGTTGCCCCCATAGGATTACTAGATAGTGGATCCACGTAGTTGCTATGTTTCATGTTTTGGTACTACTTTTGCAAGTAGTCCACCTTCTTTCGGTGTAGGGTTTTATGACACTGGATTCCACCCAAGCTCATGTGGTCTATGTTTTTTAGTGCAAAATGTTCCCAAAATGTAAAACGAATTAAATAACTTGAACTCTAACTTGCATAACCAAAGGGGTCTAGCTTAGTCTAAGTAGGGGTATGGAACTCTACCTTAAAATTGCACTAGTTAGACTTAAGGGGAGTCTTAGGAGGAGGTTTTAATATATGCTTATGTTAAGATGATATATGATGTATATATTATGACTATGGCACATTGTTGATACTATAAGTTGGGTAGTTTACTTATTAGTATGCCTTGGGTTTTATTGTTAGTATGTGCTAAAGTTAAATCTAAATGTTATGTTATGTAAAGTTGGACGTTTTTCATGTTTTCTTGTTCAGGATACTTGATTGAGTAAGGTTATGGGGATTTGCTTGGTTAATGCTCTTGTTAACTTGATAAGGATTCATGGGTAGTTGTCTTTCTTATTGTGATACGACTGACTCTTATTCATTCTTATGATATTATTCCTTGATGATATGGTTGTAGTAAATCATGGTTTTAAGTATGTTGGGATAAGTACTACATGTTGAGATAGTAAGCATGTTTGGTTGGTTGATATGACTTGTTTGTCTTTGCACTAGGTTCTTAAAGCGGTAAAATGGCATGTTTTGACTAAAAGTCCCTTTTTAGCATGTTTTACTTGTACATGTGCATAATGTCTCATACTTAGTACATGTGGAGTACAAACCCCATTTTCTTCCCCTTTTCCCAAACATTTTAGGTTACGATCATTCAAGAGTTTGCAAGGCAAAATTATTGAAGGCTTGGATTCTTCCTTTCATCCAAGTGAGGTATGTCCTCAACTTCAGAGGGCAATGCCATAATATAGCTTACGTACTTGTTGTGATCCTCAAGACACTTTTATTTCTTTCCTTTTCAATTGAGTATTATACGTTTGTGTGACCTATATGTGATTTTTTTGGATTGATGTAAGGGATATGCCCATATTGTGATAATCGTTTAGATGGTATGAGATAAGAAAATCTTTGAGAATATTTTTATATTTTATATATATGTATGTTCAATAAAAGTAGAAGGCTATGTATCTTCCTATACGAATGGTCAATGTATACTTGATATGAATATATATTATGTGTATGTTGAGGTCTATGTAAACCTCCAAGTAGTGATAATGAAAGTTTTAAATTTTTCTTCATTTTTCAACCTATGAATGTAATGACATGAGACTAAGATGCTAGTCTTAGTCCTTGAAAGGACGACGAAGCCTGTTACGTCTATGCGGTAAACCCGGATGTGACAAATTTGGTATCAGAGCATGAGGTTGAACATCATTGAGTTATGTCTCTCTCTCTACTATGTCTATGTAGGTTTGTATTCATAATTTTTAAATGCCCCACACTTATAAGTAGGAACATATATGATTATTAGGAATCTCTCTCTTTCTTGGAAATCTTATATCATGCCATTAGAGTATACTTATGGTGTGCTTTTGTATCTAATAATATTTTTGTTCTTATAGAAAGCATTAAAATTCGAAGGAATGTGACTCTAAGACTTGAAGAGGAAATGTCCAATTCAGGAGCTCCTCCTCGTGGTGAGCAAGTTCCTCCACTTGAAGAAGATGCTAATATGGAGCAACCAACGTACAATTCTCCTCCTTTGACACATGAAAAATATAAGGACCTATCTTCTTCAAATGGCCTAAGCTATCACTGCTCAAGCACAAGAGACCACAACTCAACCCCAAGCAATCACGGCTCAAGCAAACCAGGAGGTTCTGTCTTGTCCTCATCAACAGTTCACTACTATGGCTTATCATATAAAGAACTTCACTCGAATGAACCTTCCTACTTTCTATGGGTCTAAGGTTGATTAAGACCCCCAAGAATTCATCATATGAGGTCTCTAAAATAGTTTTGGCTATGGGGTTGTCTAGAAGTGAGAAGGCCGAGTTTTCCCTTATCCACTCAAGGAGATGGCGCAAGCATGGTATGTGGAATGGACGGACAAAAGGACATCCTGGTGACTTAAGAATCTTTAAGGCGGATTTTCTAGATCGGTTCTTTCCTAGGGAGATGAGGGAGAAAAAAGTAGTGGAGGTCATCAACCTTCGCCAAGGAGGAAGGAGTGTCCATGAGTACTCCTTGTAATTCATTAAGTTGTCCAAATATGTTCCTTCTTTGGTCTCCTATCCTAGAAATCAAATGAGCAGTTTTGTGATTGGGGTGTCAGAGGACTTACAAGAGGAATGTCATTCGGACATGCTACATGACAACATGAACATTTCCCATCTTATGGTGCATGCTTGAAGTGTTGAAGAGGCAAGGGCTAAGCGGGAGAGTAGAGATTCTAAGAGAGCAAGGTGAAATGATGGAGGTTCTTCAAAGAATAAGCTTGAAATACAAGACAAGCCTAGATTTAATAAGAGAGTTTCTAATCAAGTCCCTTCCAAATTCTTAAAAGCTAGTGGTGATAGGATGTCTAACCCTAAGTTCACGAAGGGAAAAGGTACTAATTCACCAAATGGGAAGACAACTTGTAGAAAGTATGGTTAAGACACTATGGTGATTGCCTTTAGGGGACGGATAATTGCTTTAGTTGTGGCACGAGTGGTCACAACATGAGATATTTTCCAAACTTGAAGAGTCAAGACAAGGGTAGTGGTCTAGCTCAAGCAAGTTGTTCTAGTGATTCTCAAAAGAAGAACTGCTTTCATGCTCTCCGCTCTAGGGGAGCGCAAGACACTTCTCCTGACTTGGTGACTAATATGTTAAAAGTCTGCCCTTTTGATGTATATGCCTTTATTTATCCCGACACTACTTTATCATTTGTTACACCTCTAGTACCTAAAAAGTTAGACATTTTACCCGATATTTTGCATGAACCTCTTATAGTGTCTACTCTAGTTGGAGATTCGGTTGTTGCAAAAAGGGTGTATAGAAATTGTCCAATGATGTTCCCAATAGTGTTTTGTATGTTTTTCTAGTAGAACTCGATATGCTTGACTTTGATGTTATATATGTTATGGATTGGTTACATGCATTTTTTGCCTTCATTGATTGCTTTAACTTTCAAAATGAACCCGTTGTTGAGTGGAAGGAGGGAAATTCTATTCCTAGAGGTCATATTATTTCTTGCCTAAAAGCATGTAAAATTATTTCAAAAGACTGTCTATAAAATGAAGTAAGAGTCCAAGATCTAACTCTGAAGTTTCTCCCATTGAGTCGGTACCCGTAGTGAGTGAGTTTCAGGAGGTCTTTCCTAATGTCCTTCCGGTATTCCTATTGATTTTCTACGGATACAAATCCCATATCAATTCCTCATTATTGGATGGCTCCAGCCGAGTTGAAGGAGTTGAAGGCTCAACTCAAGGATTTACTAGATAAGGGTTTTATAAGGCCTAGTATTGCTCCATGGGGTGCTCCAATTTAATTTGTGAAGAAGAAAGATGGGTCCTTGAGAATTTATATTAATTACCGCCAACATCAATAAGTCACTTAGAATAAAGTACCCTCATCCCTCGAATTGACGACTGTTTTGATCAACGCCAGTGGCCGAGTTACTTTTAAAAATTGACTTTATATTCGGGGTAATCACCAACTTAATTGAAGTTGCGGATATACCAAGAACGGTCTTCGGACAGGTATGGGCACTCTGTGTTCTGGTCATGTCTTTTTGTCTCAATAATGCTCCAGTTGGGGGTGCCATTTAGTATCCCCCCTAACTGAATCAGTGTTTTCCAATAACACAGATTCATCTTGTCATTGTCTTTATTGATGCCTATCTTTATATATTTGAAGAATAGGGTGTTCATATGGGTCAATTTGAAGGTGGTATTGCACAAACCTTTAATAACATTATTGTTTGCCAAATAAGCCAATGTGAGTTTTTTTTTTTGGTTGCGTCCGAAATTCTGGCAACTTCAATCTCTATTGAAAAGTTGAGGTAGACCCAAGGAAAATGGAAGCGGCAAAAAATTGGCCTAGACCATTGAATCCAATCGACATTATGAGTTTGTTTGGTCTAGCGGGTTATTATTGGAGGTTCATAGATGGTTTTGCGTGTATTGAATCTCCTTTGACTATTTTGACCCAAAAAAGTAAAAAGTTTGAGTGGTCGCAGGCATGTGAGAAAAGTTTCCAATTATTGAAAGATAGGCTCACTGCTCCAGTGTTGCCGGAGGGTACAAAAGGTTTTGTTGTTTATTGTGACACTTCCCTAGTGGCTTTGGGATGTGTGCTTATGCAACATGGGAAAGTGATATCCTATGCCACTAGGCAATTTAAGGTACATGAGAGAAAGTATCCCACTCATGGCCATGAGTTAGCGGTTGTGGTGTTAGCTTTGAAAATTTGGAGGCATTACTTGTATGAGGTTCATGTGGATGTCTTTACCGATCACAAGAGTCCAATATGTGTTTAACCAAAAGGAGTTGAATATCCTACAAAGAAGATGGCTAGAGTTGTTGAAAGTTTATGATATGAGTGTCCTCTATCACCACGACAAGGTTAATCTGGTTGTGGATGCCCTAAGTCGTATGACAATGTTATGTATCCCCACTTTCCCAAGACAAGAGAACCTATTCACGGGGGGGTGTGAGGTTTTGAAAACTCTCCAATGGGGTGCCTATAGTTTCAACATAACTCCAGTTCATCCTAATGGTTGAGGTTAATTCATAACAACACCTTGATCTAGCCTTAATTAGTTAAACAACTCATTTTCTCGTCAAGAGTTGGAGTCATTCCCCTCCTTTAGGGGGGGTGGTACTATGGTACCATGGGAGATTAGTGTTGTTCCCGATGTAAGATATGTATATGGGGAATCAATCCTGGAATAAGCCATGGGTTGTCCCCGCTACTACAATTCACTCATCACCGGTTCAACGAAAATGTACCATGACTTAAGGGGGATATATTGTTGGGAAGGTCTAAAAGGGTACATAGCGGAGTTTGTGGCTAAGTGTCCCAATTTCCAACAAATAAAGGCCGAATACCAAAAGTCGGGTGGCTTACTACAAGAGATATGAATTCCTACTTTGAAGTGGGAAGACATCAATATGGACTTTGTAGTAGGTTTACCTCAGACTCAAAAGTCATGATTCCATATTGGTGGTTGTGGATCGATTGACTAAGTCTACTTGGTTTATTCCCGTCAAGTCTACGTATTCACCAGAGGATTATGCAAGAATCTTCCTTGATGATATTGTGTGATGCAATGCCATTCAGTTATCCATCATATTGGATCAGGGCGTATAATTCACATTTATATTTTGGAGGTCGTTCTAAAAAGAATTGGGTCCTACGGTGAAGTTAAGAACCGTTTCTCATCCCCAAATGGATGGTCAACCGGAGCATACGATACAAACCCTTGACTATATGCTTTGGGCGTGCATTATTGATTTTAAAGGAAATTTGGATATACATTTACCTTAGGTGGAGTTTGCCTATAATAATAGTTTTCGTTCATCAATTTCCATGGCTCCCTATGAAGCCTTGTATGGTAGGAGGTGTAGGTTTCCTATTTTATGGTTTGAAATGGGTAAGCCATCTCTTCTTGGTCCCAAGGTGATCTATTAGACTTTGTAAAAGGTTCATATTATAAGGAACCAGTTGCAAACGGCGTAAAGTCAGCAAAAGTCTTACGCCGATCATAGGAGAAGTAATTTGGATTTTGAAGCATGTGATAAGGTGTATTTGAAAATTTCACCAATGAAAGGGGTGGTTAGATTTTGCAAAAAAGTCAAATTGAGTCCTAATTATGTTGGTCCCTATGAAATCTTTCAAATGGTTGGAAAGGTTGCCTATGAATTGAAACTTCCTAGTTAATTGGCTTCGGTAAATTTGATTTTCCATGTTTTTATGTTGGAAAAGTTGGGGTTCGTGATTACGAGTCCATTTTTCTATAAGGGTCCTTGGTGTCAAGGATACCTCTCTTAATGGGAATTCCCGATTCAAATCTTGATAGGAAAGTCAAGAGTTGAGGGAACTACAGAAATGGTTTTTCCGTAAAAGTTGTTATGGAAGAATCATCTAGTTAGGGTGCAACATAGGAGGCCGAGGCCGACATGAAGTCCTTTTACCCTCATATTTTTTAATAATTAAGGCTAGTTAGTCCTTTTAATAAAATAAATATGACTAGAATTTAGGGTTTCTTAATTTTGGTGAAGTTTTGAAAATTGCATTTTTTGAAAACTTTAACGGTGAAGTATTGTAAATTTCTTTTGGAAGCGTCAAATTTTGATTTTGCTTTTTTTTATTATTTATTGGACATTTTTGATATGTGTTTTGAGTCTTTATGAAATAGTGTATCATGTTGTTAAGTTAAGCTTTGTGCAATTGATTATGGTAATGAATTTGAGCTCTTAAGTGTTGTGAGAAGAAATGCCTCATGCCCGAAAGTGATTATGAGCCTTATGTGTAGTAATATGAGTTTTTTTTTTTTACAAATTTGCCTTGTTGAAATGATATATTTATGTTTATTTGATATTGTTTTTGATTGGGGGTCTAGTCTTGTATTCTATTCCTTCTTCAAAAGGAGTTTTTGGTGTCATTCAAGGACAAATTTTTCCCTAAGTGGGGAATACTGTAATCCTGAAAAATCCATGACGTGTTGTAAATCTCCTAACGTACGTCGGCATAATTATAAAGTATTTGGTTTTTAAGAGTCCCATTTTATTCATATAGGTCTTTAGGAATTTAAGGAAAAAAAGTCCAAGAACCGTCCTATTGACATCCAGGAAGGTATTCATTTTTGGATCTAAAAGGACAAAAAGGGTGTTAGCGCGTGCCTTAGCATCTCCTAACACTTTGTAACTAACCCTCTGTTAGGAGTTGGAAATGTCGAAAATTTTTGGAGTTATGCGTAATCTATAGGGTGTTTCAGTTTGTTTAATGGTTTTAAATAATCCGCGGTAGCAAAAATCCCTAATGACCCAACCCAACCAAGGGCCCTTGAGGAGGACCATTGTGTTTGAAGAAACAGGGCATGGACAGTGGGCATCGACGAGAGCACCTATGGTCCATGTGTTGACTGACGGGGTGTCGAAGCCACCATATCTCATACTTAGACTATTTGAGGTAGGCCTCCGCCTTCACAGTCTCAGAATTCATAGACGGAGTGCAAGACAGAGGGGTTAGGGACCTCGACTCACAAACGTCCCATGTTGTTCTGGGGTCCGTTTTGTGGGGCAAACTCCTCATCTTTTTATATTTATGTTATTTAACAATTAGGTGTTTAGTAGAGTTTATTTAAGGTCTTAAGGTAAGACTACTTACTAACGTAAAACCCCGTAAAAAGACCCCACCCCAATAAAACTAGGTAAACTCTAAGACAACAACTTTCTTTCTTCTTTCTTCTTCCTTCTTTTTTTTTTCTCTCGTCTTAGTTAAAAAAAAAACCCACCATTGAGATTACAAGGATAAAGGGTTTGGGTTAGGAATGGAAGAATTCAAACATCAATCCTCATCAAACTTTAAGATATGGGGATCTCTCATTCACCTTTGAGATCTTTCCCCTCAAATATTGCTTTCAAAATTTACTTTCAAAAGTTGAGTTTTCTTATTGGTTCCATCAATTACGAACTTAAAGCTTGGGATTTTGAGGTTTTAATGATTTTCTTTAGTTATATTGAATAAATTTCAACAATGAATTTCACACTTGATTAATAGGTTATTGTTAGTGGTTTGCGTCTAAATTGAAAGAATGTATCCTCCATCCCTAACCCTAGCTTGTGATATTGATCTATATTGTATTGTGATCATTAAATTGATTTAGTTGTTGATTATATCATATGGTGTTGTTATGCTCAAATTAAGATGAATTATAGGCCTATCATGCTAATTCTTGAGATGTAATTTAGGTTATGAAATGTATTTTGAAATTATCATATGTATATTGTCTTAAGTTGTGATCTAGTGTTGAATTGTGTTATAGAAATATAATTGTCCTTGGTATCATATTGATTATCATTGTGTGATGATGTTACTCCCAGAATTGGGTTGATTTATTTGTTGATGGTAAAACCTTGTTGATGGAAGGAAGACTTGGTAAGTCTTAGAATCTCTATCTTTAATTCCAATTGTGATAATTTGTTCTCAAGTCATGATGTTAATTGGAGTATGCCTTATATTAGGATTATAGGGTTGTATAGTATCGAATTTTAATGTCTTGACTATGTCGTGAGGTTTATTAAGGTGTATTTGATATAAGGTTTATGAAAACTATCAACGTGCCTTGATATGCTATGAAATGCTAGTGTGTTAACGTCACTTATGTGAATTGTGATGAAAGGATTTATACTCATACAATTATTATTGAGCTATTCATGATGATGATTATACAAGGTGTATAACCTATGACCTTAACTAAGTTATGATCTAAAATTAAAGCCTTAATGATATTTCAAAAAGTGACTCTAACTTAGACTCGAGTGAACTAGATTGAGGAGTTTCCCTTCCCACATAGGGAATGTAGGAACACTACATTACCCTTTAGATTGGAGACTATAATGCATGGCCCATAAGTAGGGTCCCAATTATATCTTCTAGTTCTTGAACTATGTTTCCCCCATAGGAATACTAGCTTGTGGATTCACGTAGTTTCTATGTTTCATGTTTTGGTACTACCTTGACAAGTAGACAGCTTTTTTTCGGCGTAGGGTTTTAGGAAACCGCATTCCACACTAGCTCATGTGGTCTATGTCGGTTAGGGAAAGATGTTCCTAAAAGGTAAAATAAATTAAAGAACTTGAACTCTAATTAAATAATCTAAGGGGTCTAGATTAGTATAGGTGGGTAAATGGGACTCTACCTAACATTGCACTATGTTAGCCTTGAGGGGAGTCTTAGGAGGACGTTCTTAATGTTTTATGTATGCTGATATATTATGTATATAATGATAACTAGGCACATTGTGATAATATAATGTGGGTTAGTTCACTATAGTAATGCCTTTGGTTATCACTTAGTATTGATGAATGTTAAACCTTAATGTTATGTTTGTACAGTGACATTAGTCATGTTTTCTTTCTTGTTCAGGACTTGATTGAGTAGGTTATGGAGATTTGCCTTGGTTATGAATTCTGCACTTTAATAAGGATTCAACCCGGTAGTTGTCCTTGCTTATTATGATATGATTGACTATTATTCATTCTTTTGATATATTCCCTTGATGAATAGGGTTGTAGTTAATCATGTTTCAAGTATGTGGGGCTCAGTATTACCTTGTTGAGATATCAGCATATTTGGGTTTGTTATGAACTTATTTGATTTGACTAGAGGTTTCTAAAGGGGTAAAATGCATGTTTTGGGGACTAAGTCCTTTTTAGTCATGTTTTTTCTTGTAGTGCATAAGGTCTCATACTTAGTACATGTGGAGTACTAACCCCATTTTCTTCCCTTTTTCCCAAACATTTTAGGTTACGGTCGTTAAGGAGTTTGGAAGGCGACATTGTTGAAGGATTGGATTCTTCCTTTCTTCCAAGTCGGGGAGTTCCTCAACTTCCGAGGGCAATGACATCATCTAGCTTACAAACTTGTTATGAGCTTAAAGACTCTTTCATTTCTTTCCTTTTCTGTTGAGTACTATACTTTTGTAAGACCTATATGTCGTCTTGTTGGATTGATGTAAGGGATATGCTAATATTGTGATAATCATTTAGATTGTATGATATGAGACAATCTTTGAGACTATTTTTATATTTTATTTATATGTATGTACAATAAAAATAGAAGGCTATGTAACTTTTCTATACGAAGGGTCTATGTATACTCGATATGAATATATATTATGTGTATGTAGAGGTCTATGTAAACCTCCAAGTAGTGATAATGAAAGTTTTAAATTTTTCTGCATTTTTTAACCTATGAATGTAATGACACGAGACAAAGAGGCTAATATAGGACGACGACTCCGGTTACTCTACGGGGTAAAACCAGATGTGACACTATATAATACATAAACCTTATCTCTTTGCCTTCTTTCTACTTTCACTCTCTTTCCCCAAAGACTACTTGTGAAGACTAGATTCAAGGGCATTAGGTCTGCAATAATTCAACTTTCTCTCCATCAATCTTCAAGGACTGTTAAGTTATGGGAACTCTTCACTCAAAACATATCTTTCCCCAAGAGGCTTCTTCAAATTGATTTCAAAATTTGTCAAAAACATTTGTTTCCTTCTTATTCTAAAATTGATCTTCAAATTGAATTATTATTGGTTTCCTTTGATTATCAATGATACAATATGATTTTTTATGGGTTGATTATTGTATTTCATGATCATTCACCTGGTTTGTGATGAATTGGATCCTTTACCCTACCAAATAGTTATGAATGGACCTTGAAGATGATTAGGCTTGTTCATGATTATGTTTGGTTACATTCACTATCTTTGATGATGACCTGAGTGGGTTCAATTGCAATACTTGAATCGCTGAATTGAGGGTGATAATTTCCTAGAAGGCTTGTACATTATTTTATAAGACATTGTGTATCCTCGACGCTTTACTTTAAATTATTGATTTGATGTCATTGTTTATGAATGGTGATGCTATTGAAGTATTGAGGATTGTACATTAGGATATATGACACAAGAAATTGTTAATGACATGATATGATTATGTTGAATGTGACATCATGTTAAGTCTATGTTAATGAAAGTTTCAAGATGATTTCTCTTCTATGCCTTAGATGATAAGACGATGATATGTTGATCTCGCTTATGATGGTTCTTTCATTAACGCAAGTTCTCATCCTATGCCTAATGAGATAAATGATATGCTATACAGGGGTTAGTCTCATATGACCTAAACTAAGCTATAATTTTTTAAGAATGACTTAATGACATTTTACAAAGGGACTTTAGCTTAGCATCGAGTGAACTTAACAATGAGAGGTGTTGTGTCCCCCATAGAATGGAGATTCAGAAAACATTCTCATGAGATGAGGGCTCCAATTGCTAATGGGTATGTATAGGGTTCAAGACATATTTCCTTGTTCCTTAACTATGTTACCTCCATTGGAATACTAGCTTGTGGATCCACCTAAAATGCTATGTCAAATTTTTGTCTACCTTGGCTAGTAGACCACCTTCCTTCGGTGTAAGGTTTCATGACACCGAATTCAATTTTTAACTCACATGGTATATGTCAGTTAAGAAAATTATTCTCGAAAGTAAAATTAATGTAATAAAGTGAACTCTAACAAGGATGACTTAAGGGGTTCTTCTTAGTGTAAGTAGGGGTATGGGACTCTACCTATGCATTGCACTAGTATGCCTTAAGGGAAGTCGTAGGACAATTTTCTTATGCTTATATGACTTTAATGATATGCATATGTAAACTTTACATTATGATGATCCTATATGATGTTAGTATAACTTATGAACAGGTTATTGGTGTATATTTTAATATACGCTGATGACTACTCATGATGCTATCTTAAATCAAGTTAGGCATTATTTATGATCCCTCTCCTTGTTTGGTTGAATATGTGGGGTTATGGGACTTCATATAGAATTTTCTCTTTTAAAATTCGGAAGGGGTTGTGAGTAATTGCCTTACATGATATAATAATATGAACTCTTGTACATTGTTTATAATGATGTTGGAGTTTCTTTGGTTAAATGGTCTTGATATGCAAATATTCATGTTGATATGATCTTTCGTTGAATGTATTCATGTTGACTGGACTTTATTATAATATTGGTCTTATGTTGGATATGGGCTTGTATTGAGTGATGTTGTTCCTAATGGCTTAGATGTGTTCCTAGTTGTGAAATAAAGCTTTTAAAAGTGATTTAGCATGATGTTGAACTAAATGTCCCTATAAGCATGATTTCAATGTTCTATGTCTATATGTTTCAATACTTAGTACAAGTAGATGTAATAAACCAAATTTCGGTTCCTTTTCTCAAAATAATGTAGGTTGCGGTCGTTTAGGTATCAAGGCCAATTCCAAGGAAACTTAGACATCTTTACCAAGTTGATTTGTGAGTCCTCAATGTTCAAGGATGGCGCCTCTTATCGAGACTAGTAAGATTCTCTATAGTCTAAAGACATTCTTTTCTCTCTTATTATTGAAGTTATTGTTAAATGCACATTAAGGGGTATGCCTGAATGATTCGTCTTCATTTTAGATGGTTAAATGTGAGATGGTATATTATTTTCTTATATGTTACGTCTATTGCCTAACTGAGAATCCTATGTAAGCTTCCTATGCGAGGAGTCTAAGTAAACTCCCTAAGTAGTATGCGAGAGGTCTATGTAAAACTCAATATATATAAGTTTTTATTTTTCACATTTTAACGTATGAAATGTAATGACGAATGATAAGAGGCTAGTATAAGTCCTCTCCTAGAAAGATGATGCCGGTTACGTCTAGGAGGTGCTCCCCACCCGTCACAGGTGGCTAATGCAAAAGTGACTTCATCTTGGCCTTAACCCAATACTAGGTATAGTGTACCTCGACTCATTGAAAGCCATGGGTTAAGGGTGTCTATTATGAGAGAAGACCCAAATATGGGTATGAAAAGAGTTGGATGTTGAAAAGAAAATAATAAGTAAGAGAAGGATGTAACATGGCAAAAATGAAAGAACAATCAAAATTAATTTAAAAAAAACAAAAAAATAAAGAGAAAAGAGTTTTTTTTTTTTGAGAAAAAGATGCAAAAGTTAAAGGCTCACCTAAGGTTGAATTGAGTCAAAGGAAATAAGACAAGAGAAATAGGGAGTCAAAAATAACAGAGGTGAAAGGCCTAAATTTAATGTCAAGGAGGGCACATATTCACTAAATGAACCAAAATGGACCAAACTTTGCCTTGAGCCTACATTACAAGTCAAGAAAGTCCTACCGTTATCCTAGAGTCTAGTTTGGTGAACCTAAGAAGCGAAGATAAGGGCAATTCTGTGGAGTGGAGCAATAGCTGTGTTTGAACCTATTCCTGAGCATGAGAATTGAATAAGATCCTTGAACCCAAAATTCATAATCACTGTGTGAAAATTGAGGATTTTGTTTGAAGTGAGGGTACTAGTAGAATTGTTAGAGAATTGATACTTTGATGATAGGAATAGTAATAGAGGTGTTTGTTGACTTTTGAATTTGTGTCATGGTATGATCCGCATGATTTCGCTTGTCAAGTCTGAGGTGTAGGTCAACACTCAATCAAGAAAGGATCGGGATAGATAGCCATGTTTTTTCTCCAGAGCTTACATTTACTTATTTACTATACTACTTTTATAATGCGTCGTTTAGGGTTCATATTGCATAGTTATGACAAAAACAATTAATGAGTTGTATATGAACCATGAGTTTACGGTATTTCTAATGCATTTCATTTAAGGGTTGTGTGTGTCTAGAGACTTTTTGTATTGGTTTAAAAAATTTTGTGTCTTGTTTTGCAGGAAAGATATTCAGGCATAAAACGACGTAGGCAACTGAGAAATTGCAGTAAAAGAACATACGGATGCAATCGAAGGTCTGTCATTCAATCAACGCCCCATTGATGATGATCGTAGATGAGCAGCCCAGACATTGGACGAAATCAGGGATTTTTGACCATGTGTGGAAGCACAACAAGCATCAATGGATCGTAATGGTGAACTGCTTCCAATACCTCATACTTGAAAAATATAACTTTGGAGTCACAGATGAGCATCAACGGACCGTAGATGGATCGGTGGACCATTTTGTGGATTAATTTTTTTATTCAAAGATGTGCAATCGAAAGGATAAAATATTTTTCTAAGTCCTAGATGACGGAAGCAATACACGTACCATCAATTGATCGATGGCCCGTCAGTGATCTTGTATATTAAAGTCGTGTGCCTAACCAAACTTTCCTTATTTGAATTCCTTTATAATTAAATTTTTCTATAAATAAGGTGTTAAACCTTGTTTTTGTGGTTATCTATAACTACCAATATTCTATTTTATGTTTTTGAGATTAGTTTTTGCAACTTTGGAAAATAATTGATATTCGGATTATCTTTTAAAGCTTTTGGTTAGCAATTCAAGTGCAATTTCCGGGTTCACTATTCTTGTTACCTGAGTTCATGATTTCTTCATCTATTAAAATGAATTGTGTTCTAGCTAACATGGGTAACTAAATCCATAACTAGGGTTGTGAGAACCATGAGTGATTAACAAAGTAAAACTAGTTAGTAAGCAATCCTTGCATAGTATTTTGCATGCATTGGTAATTCTTTCATTTGGAAGTCCTTTTAAAGAGTGTATGTGTTAGAATTATCTTTGTTGCTACTTTTCGGACCAAGGAGGTAATTAATAAGAAAAAAATTATCAACATCTATTTATTGTGATATTATCTAATAGGCTAGTTTCAATTAGTGTGAAGTAATAACTGCGTCATACTTTGATTATGATGTTAAATATGAGGTATTAGTAACGGTTAATAAATTATACACAATGAGTCGTACCAAGGTGCGGGGTGAAATTCTCTGAATGTCGAACCAAGGTTTAGATATACATAACTTATTACGTTGTATTTAATACACTAGGAAAGGATTGATAATACTAGGAATGATGCATTATGAACATGTGGGGAATACACACACCCTAGTTACATTCTCATCATGATAGTAACCAAAGTTCCCTCTTGTTCACTTTCTAATAATGCATATTAATGAATTTGTTACAAAAACTCCCACCCCCCTTTTACTTGATTGTTTCGGAAATACCTTGACTAAACAGATATAATCATGGATTAAAGTTAACACTAAACCATATTCCTCATGGGATCTACCCCAACCCACTAGTTGCGTTCTTAACCTGATAAAGATCACTTATGCTTATTTAGGGAGGTGTAATTTGTGGGTATCAGATCACCTAGTATTTAAACATTTGTTTTAAATCGGTGATAAAGGTTACTTCTCCTAAACCCCGCATTTAACTTTGTATTTTTACTCTTGTGGAAATGATTTTATTGTGTTGATGTGTGTTTGGCCTCTCTAATAAGATTATTTGATTTAAATGTCTTGTACTAATTTGAATTTGTTGCTCGTGTCATTTTTGTTTTTGAAATTCCAAGTGACAGTGTGATCAAATGATTACTTTTTGTTGGGGATATGCTTACTTTTCATATATTATTGGTGGGCGAAGTTTTAGTAGCCCAAATTTGTTCCAAACGATTTAATCTACCTAAAGGATGAGATTGTTAACTTTATTTGAATGGGTAAAAATGGTTATTTGACTAAATTTAACAATCTCAGAAAAGTTGTAGTATCCTGAAGTATTAGATTTTACAGGTCTTGTTTTAATTTTGGTACTGCATTTTTAATTTTGTTTTTCTGTAGTTGGTAGGTTGATTTTTACATGATCGGTTAAAAAAAAGGCACGTAATGTTGTTTGGCGAACTTTTCCAAGCTCGACGAACCACACTCGAGTGTTCACAGAATTTTCCCATCTCAACTTTAAATTAATCTTTTATGTGATTGTTGATTATGAAAATTTCAGTGAGAATCCTAAGGTTGACGAATGCACTCAATGTCTCTTTGAAATCTTTCTTGATCACCTTTTATATGCACCCTGGACCCTGATTCATTGTTACTCTCGATCTACAAACTCTTCCTCTCTTAAAGTAGTCAAAAACTCTCTAAATAGATCTTCCCATCGCCAACTTTTATGGTGTCTCAGCCAATATTTTCAGCAAAACTGATGTTGCTCGATATTTACGATTGGCGACTAACAGAATTGATGTGCTATTCTGTATGCAACAACTTCTATGTAATCTGGAACAAATATATTCTTTCTCCTAATAAATTGCAGGTATGGCTAGACAAACAATAGTGGGAATGAATATGCCACCACCACATATAAGAGAAAATTGTTTAAGTAGAAGCACTAAGGAATAAAAATCATCAAAAACACCCAAATTTTAAGCTATAGAACTTCCACTCCGAGGAAAAGCTAAGGGTATCATCATCAACAAGGATGCAACTATATCCAAGACTTAACTATCAAAACTCCCTACATTTGGTGAGGAAGGCAATGGTAAATTTAATAAA
Organism: Solanum habrochaites; assembly: GCA_027704765.1. NCBI lineage: Eukaryota > Viridiplantae > Streptophyta > Magnoliopsida > Solanales > Solanaceae > Solanum > Solanum habrochaites. The sequence goes on from JAKWJA010002496.1 coordinate 19,343,309, forward strand.
TCGACACTGACGGAGGTCAGCTTTGAAATGAAAGGGTATATGATACTTACATTACTGCTTTAGAGAATGAGGGTGAACAACGAGAGACTCTAATTCTAGATTCCAACGATATGGAAATGGAAGTAGTTGAAAGCATAGAATTATGCACACAAAAAGAGGAATAATCCGTCTATGATGAGATATCCACTGACTACGACCTACCCTCATCCAGTTCAAGAATACGTAGTGGTTCTCACACCACCGGTTTAAGGCCCTCCTCCAAAGTCAATGAATATGTTCAAAATTAAGGGACTAAGGACACTTATTGAGAAAAACTTCTGTCCAAAGATGTGGTGATTAATAAATATCCAAAAATATGAGTTACCTCAAGTATCATGATTTCAATATCTTCGCAAAGCCTCGTGGCCCAAACATCCAAAATTGGGTTTGGGAATTCTATGCCTTGTAAAGTGCCTAATTCTATAAACAAAGAAGCAATCAATTGCACCTAAACCTATTGATCATTTGATATTCAGAGAAAGAAATTGTTGTCTGAAATAAACACAATAAATGTCGTCTTAGGTTGTACGACCAATTCTGCTGGTGTTCACCAATACCGGATAAAGTCAAAAGCATTTGAGAACATAATAGCCTTGTTAGCTTCTCTTATTTGAGATGGAACTCTAGAGTGGTTAGAGGCGTGGGTCCCAATAATAAAAAGGGACTTACATATAACTATTAGGTACTAGTTTTGCTTTATCAGCAATACAATAATACCAAATCAAAATGAGCTCCTCCTTCATTACTCCAAAGAGTCTTGGCTTGTCACGATCATTAAATAGCACCAGATAGACTTGGGTATGATCAGTTTGCTTACCAAGAGAGCTAAAAAGTACTAGATCTCCCTCCCATTTAAATATGTAATAACAAAGTTGTGCAGACGAGCTCGAATGAAAAGATATGCCAAGAAAAATATGGAAATAATACCCATATCCTCACTGATATCCGTATTGAAGTTGAGTATCTCTAAGATAAGGTAGAGAATAAATAGAAGGAAGGTCATGTGAATCCTTCCTTAGGTGTGGATTTGAACTCCATACTTGCAGAAGTATATTTGTATACTTCGACCCTTGTGCTTTCAGGTACGTTGACTGTTGCTGCTACTCCTTCTGACATTCCAGGTCCTCTGATGGTTGCACTGCCTCCTAGACCATTTTTTGTTGTTGCCTCGTGGGCTTTGATTACCCATGCTTTATTATTCCTAATGGCATGACTATCCTAATAAGTTTATGTGTGGGCTACTCAATTGGAGAAATACATCGCATGTATGATTGAGAGTGTTAATCTTGATGCACTAACATCCATTCGAACCTCTATTGATGATATGGCTACAAGAGTCACAACCTCTTGGAACAGGCAGTGGTAGAAATCTAAGATTTCGGCTTTGAAAGATGAAGTAGCAATCATATGGAAGGACGTAGAATATTTTAAGTCTACCAAGTTGACGTCATCTATTCAGGCGACAGAAGACTCAGACACCCCTAAGACCTTATAGATTCCTTAGAATACCACCGGAGATACATGTTGGGAGGAAGTTGTAGTTGATGAGTCAGATGTTGAAAAATTGGAGAGGATAATATAGATGTGCATGATGCGATCATCTAAAGAGATCTTCCTACCCTTAGGGAGACTAAGGGAAACCTTTGAGATAATGCAGTGACCTAGGAGATCATGGTAGGTGTTGCGGTACAAGCTTCATTCGTGGATGCCCCTATTGCTACATTTTATAAAGTTGGTCCTTCTTAGGAGACTTCAGGTATTGTATCCCAAATCTAGATGATCCTCGGCACTGTTGCCCTATTTCATAGAGTGGCATAGGCTTCTGAGGATTTGACATATAGAGAGACTACATATACATGATCTTCTATTTACCTCACCATACGTCTTATTTTGATTAATTTGTTGGCTTATTTTTATGTCATTTGCATTTGAGGACAAATAACTTTTTTGTAGTAGGGTAAGGATCATTTTTTTGTTTGTTTTAAGTGAATCGTGTTTTTGTAAATATAATTGGACTATATCTTAAATTGTGTTTCATATTACTTTTTGAGGATGTTTGGGCTTGTGGCTCATTAGTTTAAATTGAAAATAATTTGACCTGTCTGGAAAAGTTTTTCTTCTTTTTGCCACCTCTTCCATGTACTTGAATGTTGCTATTCTTCGGCAAATTTTAGCCTCAATTTTATCAATAGCTATTACTTGGATGGTTCTTGCAATCGCACAAACATGAATGTGCAGCTACAACGAGGCCAAATGATGTTGCATAAACAATAAGTGAACTCTTTGGATCTTGTTATGAATAGCTAATTATCAAATTGAACCACGTTGTGATGAATATTGCACACTTGCGAAAGTGTGGAGTCTTATTCGGCTTTAGTGTCAATGCCTTGTGTCATGAACTTACTGTGAACCATACATGATGGATCCAAGAATTTTCTGTTACTCCGGGTAACTAAGTGATGTTAACTCATGTTTCGATCTTAGGCACCGTTGAAATAGTGTGAACAAATTTTACTTATAAAACTTCTATGGGTTACATTGTGACTATTCGAATGTCTTTTGAACACTCCTTGACCCTAACCTTTCTTTGGATGAACTTAATGAAACATGACTTCTCTTAATCCTCTACCCATAATATTTTTGATTTGTGGTTTATTGAATAGCCAACTTAGCTCAAAAGACTATGTTGGGTGTGGTTAAAAGAGAAGGCAAGTAAAAGAGAGCATGAATAGTCTCCATTTCACCATGGTATTGAGAAAAATGGGACCTCTACAAAAAAATATAAAAAAAAGAAAGATTAAAAGGGAAGAAGAGAATGAAAAAGAGAAAGTCGTGGAATAAAGTTATGAAAATATAAAGAGAAAGGGTGTGTTCCAAACAATACATGAAAATTGAATAGAGCGATGACCTATGAGCAATAGAGTAAAGAATGAAGTAAGCAAAAAGGAAATTTTATGAGGACCACATATCATGAGGGTAAAAGTTATTAGAGTGATAACTTAACATAACTTTTTGATCTTGAGTGAGGTGAAACAAAAGTTGATTGGAAAATACAGGCAAACATATGGGTTAAATCATGCACTGTGTTCATGTTATTTAGTGTGAGCATTGAAATTGACTCTGGAACTTTAAATTGTGTAATATTGTGCGGGTGGAATATGATTCAACTTCTTATGTTGGTGGGCATTGATACACCTATCTTGTGGTTGAGCTTGAACTCGATCGCATTTTAAAGAGAATTATCGTCAACCTTTAAAAATTATTGATAATGGTGTGTCAAAACTTTAGTCTTTGAGTACATATTTGAACTTTGCATGAGTAAGTTGAGTATTATTACGTGCATTCATTAGTGAGTCTTTTCTATCACTATTTGAGAAATCATTTTTGAACTGATAAACTTAAGTATTACTTGAGGACAAGTAAAATTTTAAGTTGGGGTATTGATGAGTCCACTATTTGGCCTTATTTAGAGCTATAATTTGATAGGTTTAGTTTCCTCAAATACATATTTTATCTCGAAAATGGATAAAATACCTTGACTTAAGGTATATATACTTGGAGAGAAAGCATGAACACCATCAATCAAAAAGCAACAAAGGTAACCGAAAGAAAAATGAAGTGAAGACCTAAGGATCGTCGAACCCATTCAATGTACTTCCAATAGGTCTCATCCTCGCCATTTAACTAGTGAGCTAAGTGTTTAACTAAATGATCAAATCGAAAGTGAAAAAGGAGCAGTTGGCTAGTCTCCGAGAAGTTCCGTGGTAAACTACTATGTTACATAATGATCCAAAAGAAGAGAATGATATAGTCTAACATAAGGCAGTGAAAAATGTACCAAAGGGGGGATCGCGGAGTTGATCGACTATCCTAACATACCACACGGAGTGATCCTTCACAAAAAAACTTTTTTAAACTGTAAATGTTATTTTGTATTTTATAGCTTAGTATCTAATTTTGTAGTTTTGAATAGTAAATTTTATACTTAGTTTCTATTTTGAGTTTTTGAAAGCTTTTGGGATACTTTGCTCTTTATTCTTTGAGATTTGAAGATTCTCATCTATAAAAAATTCAAAGAGGGTGTTAGAAATTCCTCATCCTACACTTGATTGAAGAGAAAAAAAAATCCTACCCAGTTGATGTTACTTTGATTTTGTATCATTTTTCTACTTCTCTTTATGTCTATCTAAAACCTCGATTCTTGGATTGTGATTTTGTGGGTATAAATTATATTTATTGTTGGGTGATGCTTATTGTTGGTACATTCACTGTTTAAATGTGATTTCAATTAGTTGTTGTGTTTGAACTAAATTAGATTGTAATTTGAAATACGACTTCACCTTAGTATTTTTAGAAAGCGAGAGAGAGGTTTTAAAAATAAGTCTACTAAGTTGATAGTGGGTGTTTATTGCATCGTCATATTTTTTGCTCGAGAGAGTGAATCCTAGTGCCTTTACTACACTATCAGCTCGAGTGAATGATAAGGAGGAGGTTACGCTTAAAGGTTGTAATTTGTTGTTCGAGAGAAACCGAGTTAAGATTGAATTTACCCACACTAAAGTCTAGCCTACTCACATATATTCAGCGAGGTAGTATCAATAACAACTACCCTTCTATGTCTTTAATCAAATATTCTGGTCACATCCCAGGAATCTTTTTTCCCAATTAGTCTCTTTTATTGTTTTTACTATTTTAGTGGTAATATAATTACCCCTCCCCCCCCCCCCATGTTAATTGACGTTTGTGTCACCCCCTTAATTTTTTATGTTTTATTCAATAATTTCTTATAGCTATGAATGGCATAACTTTATTTATACTTGGCTAAAATATTCTCAGTATCACTCTCCTTGGGAACGATTCCAACCCTGTGTTGGGTTATATACTGATTGACTGACTGTGATACTAAGAATGGATGAAGTATCTTTGATTGCATGAGCAATCAATATGTTTTAACATGGACAAAGCTTTTGTCCTTCTAGTATTTTTAAGCAAGCTTAATTTGAAGTATACGAAAGAAAAATATTCTAAATAAAAGGTATATTTTAAGCTACAAAAGATATGTCTAATAAAATGGAATTATTTTCTTTATGTCCGATGTCATTACAAAGCATTTCGTTATCTAGGTTAGATTCTTCTTTATATATTTTTTTGGTTCGAGAATTAATCTTTAACATAAGTCAAGCATAAATCATTTTAATTAGCTTGGACTTTCATATTGCAACTATTATGCATACATAATACTGAAAAAATCATAAGGTTGCATTGATAAGGAATCTAGAAGGGCCTTTTAGAGTAACAACTTAATAAAGAATGAATCTATAAAAGGGTCAACAATATTATTTCGTTGTTGTTTCAAAAATATTTTTCTCCTTCTATAAATTTTTCTTGAGTAACAAAGTTATAATAAAGAAAAGTGGTAAATGTTTTACCTCAAACAATGTCTCTATGAAAATTTATTTATGTTTTTCTGTAGTACATTTTTTTAACGTTCTTAACATATTAATAATAAATATTGAATATAGAAAACTTTTACATAATTTTCTTATCATAACGAGTTATTCTATCCATAAAATTATCATGTTCTGTATTTTTCATTAAACCAAAAATACAAAAAGTGATGTTTCCTTTATAGAAAAAAACATCACTCAATTTTAGCAAGACAATTACATCATCAAATATATTAAATAATAAATAATGTAAACTATAAAAATAAATTCATATCAAGATTTTTAATAATTCATCATATATTTAAAATTCTTGATATATATGACAATGTCAAACATTTAATTTTATGTTGAAATTCTGAATTGCCCTTTTAACGTACAAAAATTTACTATATTATTTTTTATTATAATAGTCGATTATTGGTATGGTAATTGAAAAGCATAGAAATATTACTTATCCCCGTGCAAAGTTTGGGTAAATTAATTACTTATATATATTAAATATTTATATGAAAGAATTCCAATTGGTTTCTTTGCTTCCACGTGGCAATGGTGAAGACGACAGGATCATTATATTGGGAGGTGGTTCGGCAGTGAATTCACTCAAAAATCAATTCCTTTGCTTTTATTTTTTTCAATTTGTTTTGTACTGGCTTATTTTATTTATGGTTTTCAAGATCAATAAATAGCCCAGGAAATTAATTATTAGGAGATATAGTTTGTAAGAAATATATATTGTGTAGGAAAATTTTAATAGTTTTTTTTTGTTTTGTTTTCTTCTTTTTCATTTCTTAGACATTATAGCTAAAGACCCTTGTACTAGGGATTTCCTACGAATAATTATAGAACACTTAACTTTTTGAATTAATGTTGGTCAAAACATAAATTTCTTTTGTATTCTTGCACTAGTATTTCAATCTTGAAAAGCATGGAGATTAATATATTGTCTATTTTTGAGATATGATACATGAAACCGTAAGAATGCGGCAGCCCTGGAATTTACAAACATTGTAAGTAATTTTATTATTTCATTGTTGCATTCTTTGTATTTAAATTTAAATGAAACACTTCCTTTGGCTTCAATAATCCATTTCTTTTAGTGTCACTATGTTACTTGTGTTGTCGCGGTAGCTAAGGGCATGTTCAATTGAGAAACACTCATGCCTCATATAGTTGATGAGTTATTCTCAAGTAGTGATGAAGAGAGAGAGAGAGGAGATCGAGAGGAGAGAGAGAGAGAGAGAGATATATATATATATTATATATATATTATATATATATATATATAGTATATAGATATATAATGTAGATTGTATGTATAACAACAATACTTTTTAAAATTTAGTATAAAAAAAATACAAAATATTTACCTCATTTATTGATCAAAATGAAGGTGTACTACATTCCCTTTAAAAAGCATCTCAAATATTCAATAAATTTATGGAATATTCATAATGAGATAAAATTAAGATCACACATATTCGGGAAATACGATTCAAACGACACTCAAATCATGGAGAGTTTTTATGAAAGAAGAATCATGTAGAAAAAAAAAATTGTATCTCGCACTATTTATCAATAAACTTATATTTCTTCATACTTTATTTGTGAGTTTAATTTATTTTCTTTGAAATTTGTAGTAAACAAATAAGCATGTCTAGTAGGACCAAATCTGTTATTTATCTCTTCTTTCACATTCAAATCATTAAATCTAAGATTACAAAAACATAACGGTTTAAGAATGAGTACTTCAAGCATCATGTTTTAATTTCAACAAATCTACACTCTTACAAACCATGAAGATGGGGGCATTAGTAGAAAAATATATATATCTTTCTAAATGTGTATTCAATTCCTGTTCAAACACTAAAACATGTATTCAGTTCCAATTAGGATTCTTGGAGGCTACTTAAATCCTTAGACTTACTAAATTACTATATAAAAGTTACTATATTACCTTAAAAATTTACCTCAAATATTTTGCAAATTCATGGATTATGCATAAAGAGATAAAATTTTGATCATCCAAGTTCGAGAAATATGTCACTAATAGCCGTTGAATCATGCCTGAAGAAATCTTATATAGAGGAATAAAGCTTGTAGAGAATTGTACCCAACACCATGTATCAATAAAACTACGTTTCTTCATATTTTATTTTTGATTGTAATTTACTCTCCATAACTTTAAAATTTATTGCAAGCAAATTGACACGCCTAATTGGACAAAATATGTTCTTCATCTCTTCTTTTTTAGATAGAAATTTGTAAATCTGAAGCCACAAAACCGCAATGTAGAAGAATGAGTAGTTCAATCATAAATCTTCAGCTTCAACGAATCTACAGTCGAACAAGTCCTGAAGCTCTAGACATTTGTAGACATTAAAATATTATGCGAATCTAAAAGACAAATTATATTCGAGTTATCAAAGTACATGATTTATTAAGTTTCTATTAGAATTTTTTGGAGGCTACTCAACCCTAAAACCGTACTTGATGCACATTTAAAGGGTACTACACTCCCTTGAAAAACAAATTAAAATATCCCACAAATTCATGTTATATTCATAAGTAGGTCAAATTTAATTCAACCTAGTTCGAGAAATACACCCCAAACGATCCTCGAATAATGAATAAATAAAAAATGAGCGGAAAATCAAGGGACGAACAAAACTATACATGCATTATTTATCAATTTTTTTTTTAATATTTTAGTTGTGATATCAATTTACATTCGATCACATTAAATATTATTGATGTTACAACCTAGACCGCCTTGATTGACACCCACACTAACCCTATGGTGGGAGAACTACTACTACAATCCGACTAAACAACGTAAAGAAACTAAAACATTTAATTATACGAAATCATATCTGGGTAATGAAATAACTACTAATTTCCCCATAAACTCAGAAGCCTTAACAAAATAACAAAGGCTTAACCTCACGAAATTTACACCCTTAAACATGGAAGACATTGTAAAAAAATTATACACGGCAACAAGTCTAAGAAAAAGGGGTACAACCTTGAAAACTAAATAGAAGTAACAGTCTAAATATATAGTATGGGTCCGAAAAAAATGGACTAAACTAATGATGGATCTATGGAAGCATGAAAGAATTGTATCACCCTGGAATCTAGTATAGATCAATGATGTCAAGACTAAGGTGTGATAGTAGCCTCCTCAAGATTCCTTGTACTCAATAAAGAAAGAGAAAGTATAGTATTATTTTACAAAACCACAGGGTATAGGTAGGAGCACGCGGCTGATCAAGTAAGTTAAATATAAGAAAGTAATTACAACACAATAAAAACACATTTATAGAATTCATAATTGAATTATCCTTTTATGTGACATAAAATTTCCCAATATCAATGATAGGTAGATAGAAAAATAAAATTACAAGTGATCATCTCATGGAACCCACACCGGAACTGTTAGTGTTTTTGAACTTGGCAGCACACACACACACACACACACACACACACACACACATATATATATATATATATAATTATATATATATGGTCCAATATATGTGTCGGAATGTGATACTTACTTTTAGTTAACAAAACCACAGTCATAATCACAATCATAATGAACAGTGCACATAGTTAGACTGTCAAGCAACAAGTTCATAAAATATTTTTTCGTATATATTCATTTCCTTAGATTCGATTCATGTTTCTTTATTCACATACATGCATTTTACAATGGAGAGGACATGTATATATAACATAATAGGAAGTCAAATCATAATCTACCTTGAAACTGTCACGCGCGCCCCAAGGCTATATCCTGAGCAGGACTGGCACTCACAAATCGTTGATGGACCCAAGCAAACCCTTGAAAAGGCTTAACTCTCAGTGGAAGATTTACTCAATAATGAAATGTACTAAAAATAACCATAACAAAACTTTCACAATAGATAAACTTAGAATATATTAGAAATAAACATTCAATTAGACAAAGTGGAAAATAAAATCTTAGATAAACAACTGGAGAATGACTAATAAATTATAACTATCCATCTACAAAGCCTCTAATACCATGAGGGTTGTGAGAGCATGTCCACCGATCATCCTAACAACAAAAATTAAAAAAATATAAAAGGGATACTTTGAAAAGCAAGGAAGTTCACCAAATGACATTTAAATGATAACTAATAAATGAAGCGCTAGATGTTGATCCTGTTTATCTCTATATGCAAGCGAAATGACGTCATTACATTGAATGTAGAAGCATCAAAGGGTAAATCAAAATAAGACCTAAGCTTTGACTGAAATCTGAAAGAAACACTTATATCTTCTCAACTCAACTCATCTTCAATATAACGCAGTAATAAAGATGCAATGTAAAGAAAAACAATGAACCATGTCGATAAAAACTTAATGCATAAAAACACACAACAATAACTTATTTTTTAATAATAGACTACAAATAACTCTGTGGGAGATTTCACTAACCGACAACCATCACTATGAGCTATGTCATGAAACATCATCTAAAACACACTCTGTGAGTTATCCTATAATTCACTGAGGTATAGAATCTACTAGTAAGTGGATCCACTAGTCTTTTCTAATCATCTAAAAGTGGTATCCTTTCTACCAACATTAGCTACCTGATTTACAAAGATTACATTATATGAAATTGTACCCCTATCGGTTCATAATACTACTCCCAAAATGTAATTAACTCACATGTTTAAAAACATAACTTTCTCTCTCAAAAAAGATGGTACAAAACAGCTCATGAAATAACTTTTGGAAATCGGTTTTTACTCTAATCTTAAATGTGAAACATGTACTCTTCAGGAATAATTAGTTCCCATGTGTCATTTTAAATAAATGGAATTGTATCTACCCTTCTTCAAATTCTACGCATAAGTCTTTAAAAAAATCCAAAACCATAGTAAAAGACTTTTCAAAAGACTCCATGAGAAACTCTAGAGTTGACTTTTAGTTCTACCTTGAATTTGAATTATAGACTAAAAAGATATTATCTCATGATATGGATGATCTCATGATGTTAGAGTACTTTATGTTGTTGAAATAAACTATAAAATATAGCTATGTTTCTAGGGAACTTAAATGGAAGAAAGTGGGAAAGGGTAGAGGATGTGTCGACCCTGTTGTACTAAGAGTCCAAGGGAGCCAGATCTTATCTACATAAGTAATGTTATTGTTTACTAATTGGAAAGGTTCCCTAGAAAAAAATCACATAAGCAAAGTCATGGAAACTAAGTGGCCTGGCTCCCCATCCCTTTTCTAGTAAACTTGATGAATTTTCTTACTCGTTTCTAACCCTAATTCACCTAGAATCGAAAGCATTCCTCCCCAATCGCTTTGTTTTGAATACCCAAAATTATTGTACAAGAATCTAGTCAAAATAAACCTTAAAACTCATACAATTATCTCAAGAACATATAATAAATCTCAAGAAACAAGATAATGAAGGAAACTTTAACAAGACTCATGAAGAACTCAAATCCTTTAATTTCAAGAATGTAATTTTGGTTAATTAAATCATTATTAGGGCGTGGGTGAAGTCACAAACTTCTTAGGGATTAACCCTTTGATAAATGTGTAGTCGTAATCTCAAGATTGTGACAAGACCTAGGCTTTTCTCCTCTCTCAAAGTCCTAGTGTAAAATATAATTAAGTAAACTCAACAAAAATCATTCTAGACCTATAATTAAATAGTAAAACAAAATTAAACATTACAGGGTAAGGAAAATAACAAAATGCTCTCTAAAATTTGGGTGGCTTTACTTAATTGGACATTCTGACTTCAAACCGGCGTATCTCTTTAATAGGATCTAAAAAATTAGCAAACTCGATGGAGTTGGAAGGAGGATTCCAAGAACTTTCATTTACCATTTTATTTCACTAGAAAATTAAGTATTTAGAATAATGTATTTTCTTTGTCGATATATCGGGGACTAATGGGATTTGGTGATGGGTGGATATGTCAATAATGCATAATTTTAATAATGAAAAAGGGATAATTACAGGAATGTGACTAATTTTTTGTTTATGATGTGTCTAGAAAGGTTAGAATGGTTTATTAATTAATTGTTGATGTTGTATCACAATTTTCGTGTTGTGAATTGTGGGATGAAGGAAATGTGGATTTAGTTATTTGTGTTGTGGGTCTTCCCTGCCCGCCTCATCCTCTCCGTGGCCCACTTTAACCTGCTCCCCACTCTTTTGTTATCCTCTTTTCCTTCTTACTCTATTTCCTCCCCGCCCCCCCCGTTCTCCCTCTACCTGTTTCCCCCTCCCCCCCCGCTCTCCACTTTTAATCCCACTCTTCCCCCCATTTCTCCCCCTTTCTATCTGTTTACTCTTCTCGGTACAGGTGTATGGTGGGGAGAATGATTTTTAAAGGTTTATTGATTTCTTTTTGAGTTTATATTACAATTGTGTCGTTGTGAATCGTATATTGTTATGAAAACAGTCATCTACTAATTATTTGTGTGAACATATCATTTGAATTTATTTTGAGACATGTTTTTTACAATTTTTAGTTGAATTAAGCAAGATGTATCATTTCGAGGGATGTGTTGTGCGCTGCAAAAAAACTATGATTTGAGGTATGTGTCGCATGCTACGACAAATACTACTATTGAGGGACGTGCGTGTCCGGAAGAACCCAACTTCTGACCCACCCTTTATCTCTTTCACCATCATGCCCCTCTAGGTATCATTACTTCCTTCTTATATTCGTTTTTCTACGTCCCCCCGCCTTCGTTTTCTTCCCCATTTCTGTGCCAGATTTGAATATTAAGGGTTGGATTTCACTCAACAATGGATTCATGAACAAATATGTCCCCATGGGTCCCATACAGAGAGACGAACAGTGTGTATAATTATGTCATACATGCACCCCTATAATTGACATTACATTTCATTGCATTGCATATCTTGGTCATTTGTAAACTTGATATTGTCTGTTACTTATCTTGTAAGTGCCTCACTATAAAATTTGTGCTTGATGAATATTGAGCTTCTTATTGAGGATATGCAATTGTTAATAGTGTTATTGTTGAGCTGTGTGCTATGTAAATTAATAACTATTAGCTTGGGATTATTTTATGCAAGTAGTAGTTGTGGAGGTTTGGTTGGGGTGTAAGGAGTACTCGTATTCTATTCTTTTATCTTTTTTTTTAGAAGTTTACTTGATAAGTGCCATGCGGTTTGGTAAACACCCTTTGTTACTATAGTTTTCTAGGATACTAGCGCGGATCTTCGGGATACTCTCTATTGTCTCATTATGTGAGGCTTCCTGTGGATATTTGTGATGTAGGTATTTTTCATCTGAATAGACCTTCTTACACCCATTTATGATCTTGTTCTATTTAAGAAAAATTTCATTTGAGATACTTTAGAGACTTATACACGTGACAACAAAAATTTGGGGGGTTATAAGGTGACTTAGTATTAAACATTGATAATTTAAAAATGTCAGTTCATCTTATTCTAGCATCTAGTTCTTCATATTTTAGTTTGAGGTTGAATTTGTCATGTGGGATAAGACGAGTTTTGAATCACAGGAACATTTTTGGCCGTTGTAATATAACTTCACACTACACGTCTACCCCCCTCAGGCCTATGTTCAACACCACGTAACGTGTAGCCTCTTTTAAAATAGAAAAAATGGTCCTTTTGATAAAAGTCTACACTTTTGGACTTTCAACAACACTTTTTAGGGGCTGCCCAAAAGAAGCGTAACCTTTGACATTAGGCAACACTTTCTAAATGTTGCAATCTTTTGCTACACGTATAAAGCGTTTCCAATGAGGTGTAAGGGCACGCCTTGAAGACGTGCATTAGCAACACCTTTTTTTTTATTATTATTATACTAAACTTAGAAGTGTTGCCTTTTAAGAGTTATTGGTCACACTTAAAAGTTGTTGCCTTTTATTGGCCATCTAGAGAAACACTTATAACGTGTAACTTTATAACTCATCTAGAGCAACACTTATAAAGTGTAACTTTATATCTCATCTAGACAAAAACTTATAAAGTTGCGAACTTTTTATAGCTATATAGATTCCAAAAATTTGTATAAATGTGCAACACTCTATATATCATCTATAGTCAAAAACTTACAAAGGTAACTTTATATCTCGCTAACGAAAAAACTTATAAAAGTGTAACTTTAACATTGAACGGTCCTACTATTGTAGAACAAATAATTATATAATCGAGAGTATAATTATATATAGAAGAGATGGTATATAGATAGATAGGAAGAAGAGAGAGATGTATAGATATATATAGATATATTATGGTATACATAAAAGTGACCTAAAGCACAAAGTTAACTAATATTAAAAGCGAAGCTATTATATTTAAAATACCACTTCGAGAAATCTTTCATGTACAAACAAAACTTAGAAAGTGATTGCTTAAAGATCTCTAACATCAATAAATTCCAAAAAACCAGATATGTCATTCAAACGTATATGACAATAGAATAAAAAAAATTCATCTTTCACTACAATAGATCGAGTTTACTTCTTGCCAAATTCAAATTCAATTACCGACATTTTCTTGCACATTCAAAATAAAATATTAAGTTTGTGAAATAATTGTTGGAAGTTCATAATCGGAGAGTTATTCACTTGTAAGTCACCAGTCCGAATCTAAATTACACTTTCATATTAAAATTACAACCCTATAGTTGGGGAAATAGAGTATGATTTAGCATAATATGTGTACTAAGTATGATAGGCATGCATAAAAATTTTGAAAACAGAAAGGACATTTTCGTATATTGTTATGAGTAAACTAAGACATGAATGTAAGAAGAACAGATAATTAACAAAACATGGTTAAGGAAAATAGATATCATTTTACTTCACGTGTGATATACTTCTTGAAGTAACCTTAGTTCAATCATAGATTTCTTGTGGTAAGTAGCCTTAACTGAATTATAAGACCATGTGATCTATCAACTTGGAATCTGGTGTCTCCCGCATCGAAAAGGGGTGTCCCACTTGACAAGGTGAGGACCATGAACTTCTAGCTTATGTGGACCCACTATCTAATGTTTATAAAGATTTGTCCACACAGTGCTAAGCGTAAATTCAATGGAAGAGTTCTTAATGACATTCAAGTTATATTTTAAAGGAACATGGGGAATTGCCTTTTGTCTTTATAAAATGTGACATGGGTAGTTGCCTCTTGGCTTTCATTTTTAGATCATGGATAATTTTACCTTGCCTCATTATTAGAATAACGCCAAATCTTTGACTCATTTAATTAGGTGAGCAGATCTTTAAACCTTAGAGTCCTTTATGTTATATAACTTTTCACATTCATTTATGAGGTAGTTAATTATATAAGCAACCCTTTCACAACAATTAACTACTATAACAACATATATGTTTTTACTATCAAAGAAATCTACATCATATATTATAAATTCTATAACAACATGTATATTTCCATAATTCAACAATCATAGTTCAAAACCTTCTTCTACTATTCAATATCTATAAAACATGGGTTCATGGGAATTCATGATCAAATCATGTAATTATATCAATTCATGCTTGATATATCATAAAACAATCAATTAAATAAATACTTAGAAGAACCGATGACATGGAAAAAAAACCTAACTCAATTTGGGGAATTATAGCTTTGTAAATCGGATAATTTGGGAACTCCAGGAATGAAAGGTATCCATGGAATGAAACTATCATATCTTATTGCATAAATGTTACAACCCTCAAAATGAAATAGGATGAACTAGACTCAGTTAATACCTTGTTAAATTAATGAGAATAGTTTTGGAAGTTAGTTTTAAAGAGTTTTGAAGCCAAACGCCAAGGGACGACAAAAAGTTCAAAAACTAGCATTTTACATGATGGAGTGTTCTAGATGTCAAACATGTATTACTATGTTGTTTGGAGTTTAAAATTAATGTAGGTGACCCTAAAATATGGGTAGTCGAGTTTAGGGTCAAAACGTCTAGGTACGACTCCACTAGGACAAAACTACGAGTCCTCCTCAGCTTTGGCAAAGAGGCTGCCAAGGCAGTGTTTAGGCAGCACCCCCTTTTTGGAGGTGCCTGCGCGACACGCACCACCACTTAAAGGCAAAATATTCCTCCACATCGCGGCCTCAACAAAAAACCTTTCTGCCTCAAATAAATTTTCAGAATCAACATTCGGAAGTGCCTCCGCGACGCGAAGCCATATCCCAGATTTGGTCGCGCATTTAAAAAGTCAAGTTACACTTAATTAAAAAGTTCCAAATAATTTAGGGGTGTTTTGAGTATTTTTGGGGATGTATTATTTTAATTTATTTATACCTTTTTTGCCAATCTAAAATCTCAACCCTCAATTAGAATTAAAATAATATAAGCTCTTCTCTCTCTCTAAACTTTCTCTCCACTCAAATCCTCCATTTAAGAAGCTTGAAGTTCTAAAGAAGAAGACCAATTCCAAAAGTTTTCAACCCAAATTTTGTCGATAGATCATTGAAAACTTATGGTGATTTCGTCATTGATTCGTCTCTTATTGAAGTAGAAAATTTTAAAGGTTTTTCAAAATGTCTCAAAAATCCTAAAACCCTATTTAAAATTCTAAGATTGGGTTCTTGCATTAAAATGATTAAATAGATGGTTTATGAATTATTTTATGTTATTTGATGGTTTATGATAAAAAAAAATTTCATGAAGCCAAGTATCCTTTAATTCCTCATTTTTGCTCTAAAATAGGTATGATGATTATGACTTAATTATGTTAAATTTATATATAGATTGATATGGGCTACTGAATTAATTTTTCATCATTATTGAAATTGTTCATAGTTGGATTTATAGTATCTATATCTATCTTGGGTTTTGTTGAATCATTGATATGGATAAATTGGTGGTCTAATCTTATGGAAGTTGTAATTGGTAAATCCTATTAATGTGTAATTGTTAAAGATATTGAGGAATGGTTATTATGTCCATTGGAAGGTGGTAATTTCACCCAATTCCCTTATTTATTGTTGAATTGATACCAAATTTCTATTGATTGGTATGGTCAAATTCAGGCGGCGGTATTTAATTGTTATAATGTAATGATCATGCTCTTCTCGGTATTATTATGTGATTTGTAGTATTATCATGTTATCGATTATATGTGTTTTCAAAGTGAGGGATGATATAGTATATGTGAAGGAATAATGTAAAACGTACTTATGTGATGTCTATATGGTCTTATATGGATGCTATCACGTTATGATGCTATGATGTTATGATTGACATTACTTCTCCTCTGATTGATGATATATGATGATGAAGCACTGAGAAAAATCATTATTGAATTATGTTGTATCTTATGTTTGTAGACTTAGTTGTCCCTACTTTGTACTTGCATTATATTGAATAAATAATATGATGAATGTTGTCTTGATATGGTAGGTTTAAGTTGTTATTCTTGATACATGAAAGCTTATTGAATGTGATCTTTTGACTTGTAAGGCCTAGGCACCCTTGTCTTGAATGAATGAAGATAAAAGTCTAGAATCGGTAGACCTAAGGTAGGTACCCTTCTATGAAAAAATAATATGGAACCTTAAAGATGAAAAGAAGGTTAATACAGAATTCTTGAAGTAGTAGACCATAATGGTTCCCCCTTGTTTAGTTGAATGATTTACATAGAGGTAGGTTTGTTGGAATGGCATGAAACCATCTCTAAGAAAGTCATAAGATCTATTCTAATAAACATTGATCAGAAGCCCGTGTGGACCAATTCTCGATAGTGGTATTAAGAGTTGTAAGGACATAGAGCTGGTACCTTCTCAAATACTATTATGTGAATGAACTTACTATATAAGAATCAAGGCAAAGCACCGAGTCGATATGTTTGTGAAAGTAGCTTTACTCGAGAATGAGACTAGAGTTCAAAGAAGCCCTTGATATACTCTAAAACATGGGCCTACATGGGATGTGTCCTTAGTTCTACCTTTGACAAGTAGAACACCTTCAACGGTTTGGGTGTTATAACAACTGATTACATACCTAGCTAGTGTGGTCTATGTCGGTTAATGCCTATTGTTATCATGTGGGATGTGCACTCTATATTGGATAGGTTCTATAATATGTGGGTAGTGGAATTGGAGGATATCTACATATGGAACGAGTAGGCTCTGAAAATGCTAAAGTAGGTCTTCCAAGACCATTACATGAAATCCCTGAATTGTATGATTGACTTCTAAAATGACCTATGTCATGCATGTTATCATAATGTTAGTATATTGAATTACAAAGGTCCTTATATTTGGTAGTCTTAAGGAACACCTAGGTGAGTATTGAAGAGATTCTATGGGCGTTCTCATCCTGTCTTACTTAGGTAGGAATTACGATAACCTTAGCTAGAGGTTCTATATGGTTAAATGGTTTGCTTAATGATTATGGTATTACCTTAAAGATTATGTAAAGATTACCTTATATGTGAATATTGACGTGAAGATGTTTCTTAGACTTGTCTTATGAGATTTCTCTATAAATAGCATGAAAGGAATATATTTAAGAAAATGTCCCTTTATGCATTTTTTTCTTTCATGCCACCATAATTAGTGCTAAATTGTACTAATTCCATATGTTTCTTTATTTCTACAACTGTAGGTGTTGGAAAGTGACGATTCTTAAAGATGAAGTTTGAACTTTAGATTTTTCTCTCAAGACTCGTGGTATGTCCTCATATATTGGAGGACATAGATGCTATCTCCAATTTTCCATCAATTAAGATTTTTAATTAGACATATGTTTCATTTCATTGTAAGGGTCGTGTCTCTAGTATGAGGTTGTAATCATTTGAGTCTATGTTGGTTTATATGAGACTAGATTTTCGTTGTCTATGAAAGATTTCTTTTAAAAGTGTTTTCATCTTCAAGCCTATTGATTTGTTTGAAAAGTTTTAATTTCCTCACTATTTCTATGACAATGTTATTAATGAATGATAAGGGCTTGTATAAGACCTCCGAGAGGTTGAATACGCCAGTTACGACTATGAGGTACTCTCGAGTCATGGAAAACTTTGTATCAGAAGTCCAGGTAAACAAGTCCATTAGGTCACCCAAGAGAATAGGTTTTGGTGATTCCCCTAGACAAGAATAATGTGGAGGTTAGAGGGGTTCCTCTTACCCTAGCCCGATCCATAATAGCTCAAGATAGAGATGTGGGTCCTAGGTGTAATGCTCTTGAGAGTACTATAGCCTCTAGGTTGAGGGACTTTGTGAGGATGAATCCTCTTATCTTTCATGGTTCTAATGTGAGAGTGGATCTCCAAACCCTCTTGGATGAGGTTTATAAGATAGTCCATGCTATGGGTGTGTCTTATAGGGAGAAGGCGGAGTTAGCTTCATACTAATTGAAACAGGTTGCTCAAGTGTGCTACACACAATTTAAGGACAATTAGCCGATTGAATTGGGTCCTATAGAGTGGGAAGAGTTTACGGAAGCCTTCTAAAGAATGTACTTTCTATGTTAGAAAAGAGTGGTTAAGGTGGAGGAGTTTATAAACCTTAGGAAAGTAAATATGAGTGTGGAGGAAAATTCTTTAAAGTTTACCTTGTTGTCTAAATATGTTCCATCTTTGTTATCTAATCCTAGAGATGAGATGAGTAGGTTCTTGACCGGTGTTTTTGATGTTGTGAAGGAAGAGTGATGTACGACAATGCTCCATGATGACATGACTTTATCTGGTCTCATTGTGTATGATCAATCCATTAAGGAGTCTAATCTTGGGAGGAGAGGTAGAGATATGAAGAGTGGAAGAACCGATTAGAAAGGTCAACCTATTAAGAAGAGGGCTCCAAACAAAGATGTTCCTTGTACTCCGAAGGCTAACTATGAGAGAGGTTGTGGTTCCCAATTTGATACATGTAGTTTCTCAAATTGTGGGAAGAAGCACTCTGTGAAGTATCTAGTCGGTACAAGTGGATGTAATGGATGTGGAATGAATGATCATAAGGTCAGAGATTGTCCTAATATTTAGTCTAGGGTAAGATATATAAATCCAACTCCTTATAATGGTCCTGGTGTTCGTGAACGAAACAAGAATCACTTCTATGCTCTCCAAGCTAGTAAAGAAGCAAATCCGGATGAACGTGCCGGTAAGTTATAATTCCTTACCTTAGTGAAGAGAGTTTATCGTGTTGTTCATTATAGATAAGTTTTTTCCCAATTGGGGGAGTAAGGTGAATATTTGGGTTGATGGATTTTTCCTCTTCTATTCTATTCTATTCAAGGTTGTGATTTGGAATTTCGTAGTAACATGATGCATGTTATGAGAATTTCTAGTGAAAAGTGAGTTTCATAGTTCCCTTATAATTTTACATGTTTAATGAATTTATGTTTACATGATAAAATTATCTTAAATGATTTTGTCTCTCATGTTGATGTGCATCTATATTAAATTGCCTAAATATTGCATGAGTAGACATTTGAGCATGTGCAAAAGTAACTTTTTAAAATGTTGCATAATTGTGTATTTATGAGAAAATGGCATAATGTGCTTAGAAATGTTGTGATGAGCATGATGTATGTGACAAAAGATGTCCCTTCAATGTAAAATGGCATTAGGTGGAGTCTTATTAGATGATGAGTTGTAGATGTTTTTCCTATTTTCTTGTTTTTTTTTTTTGAGTCTCCTGTATATTTTCTTGGAGTCCAGACCCTTGTGCGGCACTCCTTCTCATCGGAATATCAACTTTTAGTCAAACAAATACTCCAAGATTTACTTGTTAAGCCTTGCTCAACACTTTTCTCTCATGTAGGGATGTCGTTTACAATCTCTCCATGCTCAATTGATTCTATCACTTTTATTCATCCAATTCCTAAATCTATAGACAACATAACAACAAAGGATTCATAATCCTTCACTTCAGTCTATCTTCATTCATATGTAGATTATATGACTATCAAGCAGTAGTCTTCCTCTCACATTCTTCATTACTATGTGAATCTAGCCATAATTCATATTTAGTGTTATATGGGATCATAATAAGTTAATATGAATCCTAATCAATAAGGTCTAGTTCAATTCATATCTCAATGATCCTACCATGATAAATTAGTATTCAAGACACTTGAATTAAGAAGATCAATCTAGAGCCCAAAATCTTACCTCTAATGGCCAAAATCACCATGATACCTTCATCATCAAAACTAGAATTATTCTAGGAAACCACATGCAAACATCACATAATCAATATATAAAAATAATCGAATTCTACCCACTTCATTGGGATCGCAAACAAGCCATACCCACAATAAAATCCTCAATCTAAGCTTGAAAACTTTGTTAAATTCTTCCTAGATGTTGCCTGCTTTTTCTCTTCATCTTCAATAGTGATCTTGAGAGAGTTTTGGGAGGGAAATGTTTTGTTTTGGAGTTTTGAGTCTTAATAGCTATTTTAATTCTTAACGATACTTAACATACCCAAGATACTTAAATTAACTGTCCATGATTTAATTGGAAGATGGGATGAATTTCCCATATTACCCTACCCTTGGCCGAGATGCCTGCAGAACAACAGGTGCCAAATGACGGTTGGCAACTACTGGCTGTTTTTTTATCAACAGATCATGTTGTATGGGTGTAGTTTTGGTCGGAGGTCAAACTTTGGAGGCTAATATGCCACGACTAAATGTGTAGATAGCACTCCTAAGGAATGGGCATCATATGGACTACGGTTCATTGACCTTGGTCTTTGTTAGAGACTTTTTTAGTAGTCTTCTAGGAAACGTTTGGGTCCTCCTCAAGGACCCCTAGGGTGGTCCTTCGGGATTCGTACCCGGGCCTTTTGATCTGAAACACACACATTAACATACCAGGGTACCCTCTATAATATTATCCTCCAAACAAAACATCAAAACCCAACGAAACATGCCAAGGCACACTAGCTCACACCTAAGACTAGTTTTCGGACGTCTTGGTCGTCCCTTGACGTTTGACTTCAAACCTCTTCATGCGAACTTCTATAATCTTCGACAC
This sequence comes from Solanum habrochaites, assembly GCA_027704765.1. Classification (NCBI taxonomy): domain Eukaryota; kingdom Viridiplantae; phylum Streptophyta; class Magnoliopsida; order Solanales; family Solanaceae; genus Solanum; species Solanum habrochaites. The sequence continues at coordinate 19,364,802 of JAKWJA010002496.1, forward strand.
ATCTTATACATAAGTATTGACTCTTAAAACACATGAGAGGCTCTATTTCACCTTATTTCATTTTGGGGTCATGACCCCCTTAACTAAAGAGCTTTAGTGATATCCTATACGAGCGGAAAGAGAAGGATGGATAGGAGATAGGAATAGGTGCAGAGATGACGCGGGGTTGTCCTGATAAGAGTATGTGGATCAATCATGAATCAGTCATAAAATCCAAGAGGACACGAGTCATAGTATGACAACATCACGATCAATGGAAGACCTGTTCATGTTATGGTCGACACAGGGGCGGAGTCCAATACTAGGACCAAGATGGCATTGAAAAGGTTGGAGCTGAGTTATATTCCAAGTAATGTCCAACTTAGGATAGTCAATTCACCATCGACTACTATGTGTGGAGTTTCACATGGAGTAATCGTCACATTAGGCAAGGGGAAGGTGAGACAAATTTCAGTGTTGCTCCTTAAGATCTCTTTCAGATAATACTTGGGAAACAGTTCTTCCAAAAGTACCACGTGGTGATCGATTCTTACCTGCAATATCTCTTAGTCATGGAGCAACGAGGATCATGCATGGTGAACGTTGGTAAGGTACCAATGATGAGAGGGTGAGTTTGACTAATGGACATGCAGTTGAAGAAAAACTCTAAGAAGGAGAAGTCGACATTCCTAGCCACCATTGAAAGTTTGAAAGAAAACAATGGTGCTAAAGGGTCATTAGGATAGTAAACGAAGAAGGTTGAACAGAAGAACAAGGTTGTGATGCCAAAAGAGCCGACGAGGCACTTGCCCCTATAAAAGAGGTAGATCATAAGAACGAGCTACATATAAGTAGGATGGTAAGAGAGTTTCACAAGGGTATCGATCGAGTCAGCAAACTATTGGTTTCTCATGCACAATGTAACATCTCACAATTTAAAATATCTAGGAATAAGCGAAGAAAATAAAAAAATTGTTCTTTAGAAAGAAAGGAGAAATATGTGGAAAATTGAATATGTCAAGAAAGGTAGTTTTGTTCATTTTCAAATGACCATAATTTCTATACCTTGGAGAGATCATTCAAACATGCTGACTTTGTGCATTTTCGATATCCTATGATGGAGATATGGCCATTGGGAGTAGGGTTGTCGAAGTAAGGAAAGTCCAATACCAGATTTAAGGAAGGGCAAACTATTCTTTTCACTAGTTAATTTTCTTTTTCGATTTAGAGATTTATTTAGGGTAAAGACAATTTTAAGTTCAAATTCGAAAAAATAAAATCAAGCATAGGTCTTGGAGAAAAAAAATGAAGAAGGAAAGGGAGAAAAGTCAGGATTTTCCAAGAATGTCAAGAATTTTCGAGTGGATATCGTTGGGGGTGGTCCCTATCAAGGAATGTGAGATCTTTTAGTGTTGGATTAGTTCACCCGCACACCAATCTTGCTTCAATCCATTGTTTTCGAAATTGGTTGAATGAAAGTAGTGAAGTTCTTGAAAGACGTGGTTTAATTCTTGTTGATTGAGTTGTTGAAATGCCTATTATTTCTTTGATTTGTAATTCCGGGGTTTTTTTTTTAGTTGGATTTATTCCGTATTGAAGGTAATTATAATCCTAAGGGTTTGGGAAAAAAATTATGGAGGTTTAAGCAATTTAGGATCATAAAACAAAAGGAAAAAATGAATCAGACACACTTGAACAGAACCAGGCGTGGCACGGCACACCCCCAATTCCACCAGAGGGCCTGGGGAAGCGTGCTTGAACGCGCCAAAGTCGACATTTTTATCCATTCCTTGTAGTTTAGTCTGATTATTCCCTTCTAAGGTGTTTTAACACTTCCTAATGATTCTAACTACTCTAAATAACTTCTAATCATATAGAAATCATCAATAAACAAGAATTTACAACCTTAAATCCATAACTTAAAATTCAAGGAAAGTTTAGAGCCAAGTCTAGAGAGCTCTTAGAGTTCTTTAAAGAAGTCTTTACAAATGCTTTTAAGTTTGTTTTAAGACTCAAGGATAAAGTTGAGTAAAGTGAAAATATAATAATAAGAAGCTCATTTTATGTTTCATAAGCCTTTCAAAAACGTTTTACGTGTTGTTTTAAGGCTTAAGCTCGTGTTTATTTTAGAGTAAAGTGAAGTATTCCTTCATATAGTATATGAGAACTCGGTATTCCCAAAAGGACACAAATTGTTTTCACATTTAAAAAGAAGGGAATATCTTTCTAAATGAAGCAAGCAGGGAAACTAATATTTCCAAGATAGCCTTTGAGCTAAGTATTTTCAGAACTAATCTAAAATCATAGAATCAATATGTTTTAAAGACATAAGAGCCAGTATATTTTGGGAGTTGTACTGAGCACCGATATTGGGGAGAGTTCAAACAACTAACTGCCCCTATAAAATATGTAGCCACCATAAGGTTGAAAAAACTAACGCCTTTTAGATAATACCTTTACACAGTAGACTAGCTGATCAATTAGGTAGTTCAGGTCTCATAGCTTTAGCCGAGTATAGGATGCGCTAGATGTTAGAACAAAAATACTCAAGAAACTGATTTGAAAAAATAAAAATAGAGTGAACTTATGAAATTCTTTGTGTACATTTATCTGCAGAAAGTGGGAATTTATTAAGAAAAAAAATATATACATAAAACTAAAAAAGAACATTGCCACTAAAAGGGGGCCACAACGTCCATAATGGGGCCATTCTAACTAACTTCAGAAAGGTTTAGCAAACGAAAAGTTGACTAAGTCGAGCTAAAAATAGGAAGCACTAATAGAAATAAGTAAAAAACGGTAAAATAATAATAAGCTGAAAATGCCATTGGCCCTGTCACGACCCAAAATGATTTCAGGAGTGGCAACCCCACTTCACCTCCTTTAGGTGGGCGAACCAACACATCTAAACCCAACATATACCAATATTGTTTACTATAAAATAATACAAATAAAATAATCGACTCAAACGATACTAACAACCAATTTAAATGTAAGTTCGAAGGTTTAATACTTCTCATCAAAAATCTGATAGTCATCACATCAAGGACATCTATTTCCAATTTTACCAGTCTAAAGTGTTTAAGAAACAAAAATCAAAAAAAGAGGTCCACTATCCGAAATTCAAAAGACATCAGACGTAATTAGAGAATCCAGCTACGAGCTAGCTTAATAGCTCACCCTGAACTCTGAGTGCTGGACAACTGCCTAGAGCTGAGGGCGATTTCGAAGTCCGATGTACACTTGTTGCCCTCCACAAAAGAGCATAGAAAGAATCCCAGCAGGGGCAGTACAGGAACACGTTTCTGAGTAGGTATCATCGGCCCAACCTCAAAATAGAAACCAATATTGTTGAAGAATAACATAACTCAACTACAATACTTAACACTGTGCAGCAACAACAATGACCATGACAACAAGCACTATAATAAGGTACCATCATCACACTCAAGCACACCTATGAGACTCATGCCTCCACCACAACCATACGTCATTTGGAAAACAGGTTCTTTGAGAATAAGTATATTTAGTTATTTCAAGATTCCTTTCCTTTACTGTTATTGTGTCATAACGTGACACTCCTCCCATGTATCATGTCGAACGTGACAACTCCGATCCCATACATTTCGTGTCGAACTGACATCCGATCCAATTATCTCATTATTTTATTTCATCAAGCCTTCTTTAAGGCCGTCATTTTATAGAGGGGTTCGATTAGACATTCAACATCTCAAATTTTAGGCCAACGACAAACCACAACATAAATATACAGACCACACAATCAAGTACAATGAGACTTTACAATATCACTTCAATACAATATCTATCGCTATTTAGAGTTTATCATCACATAGAAATAAACCATAACCCCACCTCCACCGCAGACTAAAGTCAAGAAAAGCTATCTCCACAACTTTCCCTTCCTCAAGCTTTGACCTTTTAAATCTATCAAAGAGATTTACATAATTAGTAATGGAGATTCTATAAACATCAATTAACCTTTTGTTATCCTTAGCCTACAAACTCGCTATTCTATAATTAATTTTCAAAGTTCAAACTAAGGATACACATTAATTCCTCCGATATACTTAACCTTAATGATATTAAATTAATATAATATACTTTATATTTAATTACCTATCTCAATACATAATAAAATTTCATTAATAATATGAATAAGTTATGAAATAATAAATTTGAAAATTAAACAGTGCATAGTACAAAACAGTGGCACACTAGCGTATTCCAAAGGTTTTCAATTACAAGTATAAATCCATCCAATCATTAGCCATAATCATTGTCCAATCATTAACCATAATCATTGGACAATGATTGCATAATCACTGGAACAATGATTAGGCATGAGAAACAATATGTATTCTCATGCGTAAACTTCAATCCTCTTCCATTTTTTTAGTATAACAAAATAATAATAATATTAACAAGGATTAATATTCATTAATTCTAACATAACACCAATTTTAGTAGAAGCAATCAACCTATATTAGCTTTAATATTCACAGGAAAATAAGCACTTATGAGCAAATTTTGGTACGCCTTTGATATATTTTATTTTGTCCCCAAAAAAAATATGCACGGTAAGAATTATTAAAGAAGATTACCAATGCGAGGACACACGGTTGATCCTTGTAGGATCCGTCACAAATAAGACTTCTTCTCAATTTGTTTTTTGTTTTTTTTTACGCTCAAGCATCTATTTTGTCTTCCTTCTTTCAACGGATTATTTACTAACCTAATTTTTATATAAGCAATTATAAAAGTGATAAAACTGACCCACTATTTATTTTAATGTTATTTTCTAATTTAACCATAAAGTAAGTATATTATTAAAACTACCCCACTAATTTCATAATTATAAGGGATAATGCCCAGTACCCCCCCCCCAACCTATGCCCGAAATCTCAGAGACCCCACACTTCTACCTATACTAAGTCCCTATTACTCTCCCCTGAAATTATTTTAATTAATAATTTATTACCCCCCTTTTCGACAACGTGGCCACTGATCTTTTGGGCCCATGATGGTTGACTTTTTTTTTTCAAACTATGCCACTTAGGCTAAAAAGGGGTAGAATAATTAAATCTACATAATTATTGCTCCCCTCAAAAGTCACAAGAGGGCATGACTATACACCTTTTCCACATCACACAGACTCCCCACATGAGTAGAGAACGAATAGGCATGTTCAACAATCACAATATAAATCAAGACCATGGCAAATGAAGGAAGATACATATGAAAAATGTGGATCCAGGATCAACAATGCATAGCCATCAATCACAGACCAAAAGAGTACCTGTGATACCAGCATCAGATGTCTCTCGCTTCAGACCTCCCGGGGAAAGCATAACAATGGGTCCAATATCACCTTTCTGTCCTGGCCCTACCGAAGCTGGCGCTCAATTGTTCAACTTGCCCGCCACCCCGACTGACACTGGTGACCACCATTACCCTTGGCGCACACACGTCCTCCATAATGGCGGCCTCTACCATGACCACCTCTACCTCTAACTACTGGGGTCTGTAACTCTGGTTTGGACTTTTCCTAATATTTTCCAACTTCTCGCACATCACCCCATACAAGTCAAGGATCAAGTATAGATCTCTGTAAAAATGACGAAATCTGGAGATACCCTCCAAACTCAGAAACAAGGCTGACCGGGCTGCGACGAACCCCCCAACTGAAGCCCTGCACTGAGACTTATAGGACGGGCTGGAAAACCTCCTGAAGTCTTCCCTCTGCAGTAAAAACACACTAAATCACCTCCCTATACGAAACTTTTTAATTCGAATGCTATGGTGATGTCGTCTTGCTTCACCCCGTTTCTACCTCTATCACACGAAATCCACCACTTCTGAAAGGATTGCTGGAGTAGCTACCTTTAAGTATCGGAATCCATGCAAATTTTGACCTCAATCCTTTCACAGCGGCGAATATGCTATTTTGGACTGAGCAAACCTGATCGCCATACCTGGATAGTGCAATGAAATTTGGCCTCACCAGCAAGCAACAGAGACCTTCTTCCGTGCCTCTAGGCTCAGGAACTCATCTCTCCTCCTTCCCTCAGTCCGGTAATATTCTGTCTCCATAATAAGCTACAAAATGATGCCAAGTCATAAGTGGTCCCTTGCTGGTTGAACACTCAACATACGAGACCTAGCCACCACATTTTTGCGTCCCCCTGAAACTGGTAGTCACAAACTCACACACTGATCTCTCTACTATGTCATCTTATGTAGCATCTTCATGGAATCAACCAGAAAATCATATCAATCTAACTTCAATTTAGCACCTTGAAGACTGGAGTTTCACGTTAAGAACTTAATGAAAAAGTTCATATTGACACTGTCATATAGACCCTGTAGTCAATCGAGGGAAACACGCCTACTTCCAATGATGCATCCATGTGCAGCCACGTGCTACATGTTGTACTCCCTAAACTTGAGGTGCTGGTGCAGAAAACACTGATGTTGTCTGGACCTATCAGTAACCCGCTAAGCTACGTAAGAACCTGATTAATCCTCTCTGGTAGGCTGGGTGTACTTCCTTATCCTGAACCCTGCTCATTTTCCCCCCTTCCTCAAGCCTCTCTCACTACTCATCGTTGGTTGTGGAGTCACTGCCCTATTCCTAGCTGGACCAGGGTGGTTTTTTCTTTTTTTTCTTTCCTCTTCCTCTATGGGCGTCCTCCTGTTGACCTCTACCCACGGCCTTCTTGCCACTCTCCGCCTCGGTTACATCCCCAATGGTTTGGCTCAGACGCACCCTGTCTTGCCGTTTGTGTGTTTGGAGTTGGTATTGGTGTTGGCTCTAGTTCTTACCATCTGCGAAATAGAGTGAGAAATTTTAGATACCAATTTGTATCACCTAGATACCAATTGGATTCCAAGTAATAGGCACGAGAGAAAGAACGAATGGATTTTTCCCTAAAGTCCTATAGGCCTCTCGAGCAAAAGTAAAGAATCCTAATACCGTCCTCAAGACTCTCCTATACTTGTCCTTGGGTGATGAGACCAACAACCTATCTCTCTGCACCAGGTTTTGTCACGACGACCCAAAACGAGTCGTGAGTGGGACCCCCCCACGCTTCCTTCTTGTGTGGGCGAACCAACACATCTAAATCCTAACCATACAATAGTTCAACTAAAAATAATAATAAATAATGCTGAAGCTCCAAAAAGATACTAAACCAATTTAAATAAGTTTCTAAGGTTTAATACTTATTATCCCAAAATATGATGTAAGCACATCAAGGACATCTATTTCCAAATTACCAAGTCCTAGAGTGTTTAAGAAACTAAATAAGGCCAAAAATGGTCCATGTCCAAAGTCAAAGACATCAAGACGTGAATGAAGAGAATCCGCACGACCTAGAATTAATAGCTCCACAACCTGAACTAATGATTTGCTGAGGACTGGCTAGAACTGAGGGCGAGTCGAAATCGATGGTACAGTTGTTGCATATCCACAAATAACCAGAGAAGAAAACACCAGTATGGGTCAGTACAGGACACTTACTAATTAGGTAATCATCGGCCACTTCAAGTAGAACCCAATATATTTGAATATAACATAAAATCACTACAATACTTAACATGTGGAGCAACAAACACATGAAACCATTGACAAACAATACAATAATAGGTCCATACCATCAATCAAACATCCAAGGCCCACACCTATGAGACTCATACCTCCACACACCGTACTCATATTGCAAAACAGGTTCTTTGAGAATAAGTATTTTAGTTGTACTTCCAACTTCAAGATCCTTTCCTTTAATGTTATTGTGTTGGACTGACCCTAACCGATCCATATATCTGGTCGGAAATGTACACGCCGATCCAATTATCTCATTATTTTATTTCATCAAGCTTCTTTATTCAAAAGGCGACATTTTTAATTTGGAGGGTTTCAAGATTAGAATTCACAGTCTCTAATTTTAGGCAACCACAAACCCACACATCAAAAGCATCCAACCACACATCAAGTGCATTAAGGAGACTTTACAATATCACTCAATAACCTATCGATCCACTATTTTGAGTTTATCTTATCAAGAAATAAACCATACCCCCTCCACACCGAAGAACTGAGTCAAGTAGAGCTACTTCTCACAAACTCCTCCCTTTCCTCAATGCTTCTAACCTTTAAATCGAGGCAAATATATATATACATAATTTGTAGTGATAGATTGATACTAACCAACCGTCATATTAACGCTATGTCTTGCATCCTTAGGACCTCTTTTTAATAACGCGCCTATTCTAGAATTAATTTTCTAATAGTTCAAACCTTACGGATACTACATTAATTCCTCCGGATATACTTAATCTCTTAATGATATTAATTAATATAATATACTTTCTATTTTAATTACCTGATATAAAATATATAAAAAAATTTCAATTAATAAATATGAATAAGCTAAGAATAATAATTTGAAAGCTACATAGTGCATACTACAAACCAGTGGCACACTAGCCTATTCCAAATATTTGCTAATTACAAGTATAAATGCCATCAATCAATTAGCTGCATAGATCATGTCCAATCTATTACCCATAATCATTGGACAATATTGCATAATCATTGGAACAAATGGATTAGGCATGAGATACAATAATGGTATTCTCATCCGTAACTTCAACTGCCTCATTCACTGCATTTTTTTAGTATAATAAATAGATAATAATAATAACAAGGATAGAAAAACTTCATTAATTCCTAAAGATAAACACGGCAATTTAAGTATGAAGCACTCAACCTGAATATTAGCTATAGATATTCAACAGAAATTAGCACTTATGAGAAATATTTTGATACGCCCGTTGATAGATTTGTTTTGTCCCATAAAAAAAAAAATTTGCATGGTAACATTATAAGAAGCTTCCCGCATAATGTCCATGCGAGGACAGGCTACGTTGTTCCTTGTAGGGGAGACCGCACTAAATAAACCCTTACTCTTAATTTGTTTTTTGTTTTTTTTTTTAAACTGCTCAAAGCTCTAATCTGTCTTCCTTCTTTCAGCTAGATTATTTAGGCTAACCTAAGTTTTATATAATCCATTTATAAAGTGATAAAACTGACCCACCCTATTTATTTTCAATTTATATCTTTCTAATTAAGAGAATAACGCATCAACTAAGTATATTATTAAAACTACCCCATAAATTTCACAATATAATTATGATAGTCCAGAACACCCTCTTTAAATCTATTGGAAAGTATATTCTACAGCAAAAAGTTCTAGTGTCTCAAAAGCTATCAATGTCGTTACATGCCTAACACTCTGCTTTGCATTACTTTGTGAACACGGCATATCTTTTGACTCAGATCTTCAAAAGACTTTTCCTTTTGGGCATTATGACTATGCGAATATGGTTAGCTAGCTGGGTTCTCTCAGATGTAACATGACCAAGCAACCGCTTCTATTAGATTTGTTGCGAGCTTCTCTATAAATGAAACTTGATCTTGTATTTTTTATTTCGACATGAAACACTAGCTTTTTTTTTAGATTGAAACTCGCTGAACTGTTGTAAGCACATATCATTGGTAGCTTCTGTTTGTCATGGCCTAATGCCTTTATCTATCTCTCCATTATCCGGTATCCAGATAACTTGTATTCACACAGATGCAAGTCGCTATGTCTCCAGCCTTCTACTGTGTTATTGAGCTCTGTAGTTTCATTGTTTTCTAGAGTCATAAGCAACTAAACAACTTGTCCCTCAACCAGAAAAGATATCGCATATGTCTTCAGGAATCATAAACTCCACAACGCCAATCATCACTATCAGACGCGATAAGGTTCATGTTACTCTTCGGAAGATGTTGGGAAAAAATTGACAAACTTGCTTAGAATCCTTTAATATACCTTAACACCCTTTTAGCAGCTGTGAGATGTGGTGTCTCTAGGCGAATGCATGATAACAGCTAGAAGCTAACTACAATGAAAGAAAATGATAAGGCCTCGTCTGTTGATATAGATAACTGGCGATTAAGTTTCTATACAACTATTTCCGACTTTTTTCGGAGATCTCATCCTTTCCAAGCTGGAGAAGTAGTGGTGTGTGGAATATGCCGTATGGTTTATAGGGGGCTAGTTAGGAAGGGCGTTGTAAGGAATTGAGTGATATAGGTTCTCGGGTGTGGGTAGTTGAGTATTATTGGAAGCGGATGAGCTGGTATGTATAGGACTTATCTCTCATTGAATAAGAGAGTTTTATGGTGGGGAAGGAGTAAAGGTGGAAATAATGGGCGGGGTGAGTGGGGTGAGTTTGGTGAGATGGGGAGGTTGATGGCGTGGCGAGAGGTGTGATTGTGTGTGGGGATGTGAAATTATAGTTTAGGAGATGAAGCGGAGGATGGATATTATACGTGAATTGGAGTGAAATGTGGGTTGGTGGATGGGATGTCTCTGTGATATAGGGGATGGGTCGGTTGATAATGGTGAAAGATGTGGGGGGGTTGGTGGGGTATGGTGGTGTTTTGGGTAGTGTAGGAGGTGTGTGTAGTGCGGTTTGCGTTTGTGAGGGGATATGGTTTGAGAGGTTGAAGGTATTAGGTGTTGTGAAAGTGGATTGTGAGGAGTGTGGGTAGTTTGGGTGAGTGTGGGAGGGAAGCGGGTGTGTATGCTTATAGTGGATGGGTTGGGGGAGGTGGTCGGTTGCTTTGTCGTAGTTGGTGGTGGGTTGGCATTGGGAGTGGAAGGGGTGTGGGGGTTTGGTGGGGGGTGGTGGCTGGGGTGTGGAAGTATGGGGTGGTTGTGCGATGGGGGGTGGATGTTGAAGTGGTGTTAGGGCGTCTTGGGGTGGGTGCGGGGGTGGTGATGGTGGATATGTCCATCAGTAGATTTGGATGTCTTCACAACATCACAGGTTTGGGCATTCTTGGCATTTGAAGCCTGGTTTAAAATTCCCAAAGATGTATTTCTGCTGGCATCAATGAAAATTCTCATCACTGGACTGGGCATAACACTCCATGCCTAGAACTAACTGTCATGAGCATCGCTAATATCAGTCATTGCAAAGATTTCTGTGCTCCATTTCATCGCTTTAACGCTTTGGATTAGTTCAATTTTGCTATCCTGTCACGAGAAGCATGTCCATCATGCACTATAAATTGAGACAATTAATACTCACTCTTGTCAGCATTGACTTTCATCATACAAAGTATGGCTTGCACTTTGACTTCTACTAACCGCCAAGGGTTGATGAGCATGATTGTCCATCCTCTCAACTAGATCGGCCCTTGGGGCTGTTTAAGTCATACGTACTTGATCCTCTTGTTCCCTAGGATTGAGAACCCATCAAGGTGCTCTATGGTCAATAATGAACTCTTCAGCCAAAAAGGCGTAAACAATTCAAGAAAGCCGATTTGACATCAATTGAGGATTCTGGCGCAAGAACTATGAGTATGCAAAAAATACAAGATAAGGCTTGATTGTGTTCATACATTAGGGCTACATGAGCAGATGTTTTCGCTGGTAATTTCACACCATATTGTTGTGCGTACCGCTTCACGGCACCAATCTATCCTTAATCCTTTATGTTTTCCAAATGTTCCATCTGATTGAGTTTTGTTCTGAAAAATCGCTTAATTTATCACCTAATTACGGCTTGCGATTTCTAGGATCTGTCAACAAGCTGCCAGTTTCTCATTCTTCTGCGATCGAGGTCCTTAGTTCTTCTTGGCATAGCTCTCCTCCATGCTGAAAGTCTTGTGCTTCAGCATATAGCTCGTTGGTTCAAGAGCTAACAAAGTTACACTGGCTGATAGGATTAATCTTTTAGATCGAGTTGCCCTCATTTGTTACATCTATGCAACTACTTCGATGCTTCTGAAAATGTAAATGCATAGATAAGATGCCATTTTCTCATTTTTCCAATCCCATCCATAGCTGCTCTCATCAAAGATCACTTCTCGCTAAGAATTAGTTTGTCGCATTTTCAAAACGGAATACTATAATCCTTTCGTGAACTATAGGCATAATATGCTTTAGTAGCCTTGTTATCCAGCTATCCTACTCGCTTTTTTTGTTCTCGGACTCTCGATAATAACATAATCCTACCTACAAGATTCTGAATGGTGTATTTATGGTTTGTTTCGCCACTTGCACGGCAAGATTTCTTGGAGTGCATGTCTCCTGCAAGGCGCTTAGTAGGCAATATGTTCAGCCAATACTAGCATAAAAATAGAGGTATTGACTGCCTCAGCCTATAACTGATTTGGGGATCTTTCTTTCTTTCGAGCTAAATACTATTGGCGTCATGCTCATTATTGTCATGTTTTTTCCTTTCGTCTACAACGGGGCACACGGCTATTATTGGTGGAGTGTAGGTAAGTTGCATTGGCGTTCAATACTATGGCCTATTTGCGAACACTCCATAATATTGAGAAAAGTGTATTCGCCTCCGATTGTCAGACTCTTAAAGCCTTAAATAGCTAGATTACATTGATTTTCTCTGTCTTACTACGAGCTTTAAATTGTTACAAACATCAGGACGTCAGACACTCTTGTCAAGTCTTACTGAATTAACCACCTAACAGATTCTTGTATAGTGCCTTAATAAAGAGGAGAAAGTATTGGTAGGCCGACTCAGGCGAATTTTGTTTTCATATTGGGTCTCGCAAATATTCGTATGAATGTAGCTGACTTTCCTGGTTATCTCTCGTATTCGCGTGATTAGTTTGAAATGGGAAATTTGTTGGCTCTCTTCCGCGTTGGCTAAGTTTCCAAAACTTGAGGCATTAGAAAGAAATTCAGGCAATATTTTTCCACTAGATCATTTTTTTTCAATTCTGCGGCGATTCTTCTCAGATTAAGTGATCAATAGCCTTTTGTGCCTTAATTGTTTGTACATGTTTGTGTAAGTAATAGTTTAAGACCTACTCATTATTTTCTCACCTTCGCTTATCACTGAAAAGCTTTTTGTGCTCATTATTGACAAAAAACACTCACAGAAGGGTCATGAAACGCACGAACATTCCGATCTTAAAATGCAGAGAATAAATTATTTTTCAGAGCAGTTGTCCAACACTCACGAATCTTATGACTCCTATCAGGTGTGTCACAACACAACGAAATAGTGTTGATACCTGACTATTGTTGAGATAGACATTGTTTATTCTTTCTTGCCTTTGTACTTCTTACTAGCTGCATAATAGTCACCATTTCCCGCCCCTTTTAACTTTAGATTTGTAAGTATCCATCTAGGAATTTGAACAATTCACATATTGCATGCTCAGTGATTATGTGCATACAACTGTCAAAATCTCATGAATTAGAGGATTCATCTGATTGAAAGTATGAACTCCGCAATAGTTGTTTTCTTGCATGTACTATCGTCAGCTTCTGCTACTCTGTGCTTGGCAAAGGGCACCTAGGCCTTGCTTGCAGATTTGGCAGCCTTGGTTACGTGTCCCGCGTCAGGCTTACAGTTGGTCCAGGCGTATATAGTCATGCGACTCTCCACTCAACAATACTTCTCTCAGATGTGTATTTTCTTGCTGCAATGTTGCTAAGGAGGGATATCTTCTGCTGCCACATCTCACTATTGGTTTCTGCTCCATCTTGCTATTCCTTATTCTTTGGTGTGGATTCGTTTTCTTTTGTTTTTTGCTTTTGTAGCAGAGAAATCTCGCTTCAATAGACCACACTATCCAACTCCCGTCTCATAGTCGCTTCTTCTGGCTCTTGTGCTTGAAGATGCAGCCGTCATTAGTTTCCCTAATGAAAGTTCTGGGTCTGCAGGTCTTGGATTCCTTCAAGAGATGAGAATCTTAGAACTCAAATCTCTCAGGAAGTATTCATAAGAACTTTCCTCCACATTCAATTATCTGTAAATTCTTCATCCCGGAAGAAACTAATTGTTATAATAAAAACATTAAGGATATTCGTCATCATATATACTTACTGATCGTTTAATAATCCTGTGCATATTCAAGGACTCAAACTCTCTTTTAGGTTCCAGAAATCACTTGCATTGACAGTGTTCTATTGGCCTGGCCTTTTATATTCCTTCTTTCACCTGATCTCTTCCGACGTGTCTCGTTTGCAGGTTTACAAGCATGATTCCGTAAAATCACACAGTATCTACCACACAGTATTTCTGCATAAGCAACTATTTCTTTAGATTCTTTGCGCTTAATCTTTGTTTTGTATTTGATTGGAGCCAAGGTAGGATTTGTTGTCAGAGCAGCAATTGTTTTATCTTCCGTCACAGTTTCCTCAAAGTTGCATAGGCATGCCAAAAAGCATTGGCATTCTTCACAGATACGGCTAGATTGTGTATTTTCCACACTATGAAGTGGAATGGTGGTATAAAAAGTAGTTGTTTGATTCCATTTGTTTTGTAGGTTAAAACTTTTTGTCTGCTGTAAGGATCAACTAGAGGCTCTGCTGAGCCAGGCGTTAGAACAAAAATACTCAAGAAACTGATTTGAAACAAATAAAATAGTAGTGAACTTATGAAATTCCTTGTGTTATATAAATGCTATCAGCAAGTTTGAATTTATACAAGGAAAAAACATATACATTAAAGCTAAAACTAATAACATGTTGTGCCATCTACTATACCGCACAAAGGTAGCCACTCCAGTCTATAATGGGGCGCACTACTTGCAGAAGTTGAGCAACTAAAGTTGACGTACGTCTAGATAGAAATCGGAAGCACTAAATTGAATATAAGTACAAAATAGTAGTATAATTATATACGCTAAAAACTGTCAGATTATCTAACACTGGCATCATAAGGTAGATTGTTGTATCTTCACAGTAGCTCTTAAGTGATGGTCGTCAGTTTATTTGTATTTTTACATATATCTCATAGTTATTTGTATCCTTCTATACATTCAGAACTTACAATATGTTTTCAAACAAATTTTTTTTATATTGCACTTGCTTTTAAATTGATTTATACTGAAATGGGTTAGTATTATTGAGTCATATTGTTCATGAGTTGAGCAGAGCTAAGGTAAATCTTCCTTCTTACTATTTTCAAGATTAAGTCATTTTTGCATTCCAACTCACATACTCGTATATTCAATGCACGGATGTCAGTTGGCCTACATCATATTATCCATGGGTCATCATACACACTACTTTCAGAGTTTAGGCTATCAATAGCAATGCCTCGTTGATCTAAAAATCTTTAGGGCTACTGCGGTCCTCTAAATGTTGAGCCTCCTTGCATTCTGGAGCACACACTTATTGTATTTCAGTCTTTCCTTTTTAGGGTGTTGTGGGTCTGTCCCAACATCAATATCAGTATTTTAGAAGGCTTCATATATAGACCGTACGGTAGTTATCATTGTGTCTCTCATTGTTTTATTGCTGACATTTTTTTATTAAGACTTAAGTGTCATGTATGACAACTTGTTTACTTAAGTTATTAAATGAGACTATTTCATTGAGTTAAGTCTTCCGATGAGTTAAGTAAGTCAGTCCAAGGTTCAACTCCAGGCAATCAATGATCATTGAGTGTTGACCACGTCTAGGGTGTATGCTCGGGGTGTGATACATAAGACTTTGATGCTTATAGTTCGGTCATGAGATGAGGTCATTGCATCATTTCATTTGGGAGAGTGTCATGTCCCACCAATTCTCAGTACAATTTTGCATTCGAATAGGGGCTGAATAGTCCAGATTTTTGGAGAGGTTTATAGAAAACTCTAGAAGCCCTTAGATTTTTCAAGAAGACTTTGGAGAGTTCTAGAAGAAGGACTACAAAATTTCTAGTAAATTTTTAAATTCCCTAGAAACTGTTGATAATTCTTGAAATGGACAAACGTGAAATATTTTTAGGGACTTGTAAAGTAATTATAATTACACTTTATCCCCGAGGTGTTTGCATAAATAGAGGTGTCACTCATTTGTAAGTCATCCAACAAGCTGGAAAAAATCTTCCAAGCAATATAAAGCATTCTTCAAAATCTTTCTAACTCTTTCTTTGCATTATCTATGCGATCTTAGCATAAAAAGCATATGTGAGCTTACAAGACCGTGAAAGATTTGTAAGCAAGTTGTCAAGTGTCGTACGGATCTTTAGTAGGACTCTAACTCCGTGAAATATGCTCTTAATTTTTTTATACTAGTCATTCTTACAGGCACCTACTTTTTGGGGTAATTATGTTGCGACTAATTGGTAAGCCTCGATTACAATATTAAGAAGTCATGGCATATAATGACATTACATTGATACCTTTGTCACATTGTTTCTAGGAAAAATTTCAGTTATAAATTTTTATTAAAACAATAGAGATTAGGTTTTCTTATTCCTGTTTAGATTATATTTGTTATTGTTCTAGTCATAACAAAGTAATGTTTTACAACTAATATGAATTCAAAATATTATCTTTAACCTGACCTTCAATGTACATAAGATGCTTTATAAGCTTTGAAAAAAAAAAAGTAACATGGAGGAATTTTATATCCTCTGTTGCTGACAAATGATAGGAACTTGGAATTCTCATATACTTACAAAAATAAGTTAGTTTTTGATACACCTAAGTTGTAATTGTACGAAAACTTTGACCCCTAGTTTTTATTTGTTCTTCTATCTTGTGTTGGCTTCTTAGCTTTATAGCTACAAGCAGAAGGTATGATCTTTAAATTTTTCCATGCACTAGGGAATAGAATGGCTGAATTTTCATAGACTGATGCAACTTTGAAACTTGGCTAGCTTGAAGCTTGTTTCAATCTAACTGCATTATTAAAAAATTCTAGTTCTTCTTTTTATAGGAGATTTAAATATTACTCGCATCGCTCCAACCAGGAACAATGCATACTCCACTTACTCAAATTTTGTTTTTCTTACTTTTCTTTTGAGTTCGTTCTAACAATAACGTCTCTTTCATCTTTCTTTGTTAGCAACTCTTTAGTTCCATCTATCCATGTGACATGTCTCTGATCACTAAATAAAAGGATATCTTAATACATACTACATATCTTTTTGTTTAAGATCATAATATTCAAATGGTTTGTGTTTTATATCTTAAGCTCCATGTCAATTAAAAACTAGAGAGTTTTGTCTTTCACACTTAATAGGTTCACTTTCCACATTCATTAGAAACTCAAATCGCTCTCTTACTATACCTTTCATTATTTCATGCTCTAACAACATCTGTCTATTGTTTCTTTCATTTATTCTCATTCATCCACTTGAATCCGTTCCTAGTATCACCCCACTAAGTGGTTCATATACTGATGGATGTGGCAACATTTCCCTAAAATTTCTCTTGGGCTCTGGTTTTGGTAGTGGACATCCTCTATTTTTGATTTTCCATTATTCTGGACTTCTTCAATTTTCAATTATTTCTGGAGTTCTTTAAAATTTTCACTACCTCTGGCATTTACACTATATCCTCACTAGACTACTCAACCAACACATTTGTTTTAACTGACCCTTTTATGTCCACATGCTCCTCACTGAAGAATTCAGGCAGTTTTACGTTGGATCATGATGATTAAACTCCCTTTAGTATTACGTAACAAAACATGTTTATTTTACAAGGATGTTAAATAACATATGTTGTTTTTAATACAAAAGAGGACTTGTCTAATATCGGTCTTGGTTAATATGTGTGCAGTTTTCATTAACTTTTTGCATTGGGTTAGTAATATTCTTAAAGCACCTATTGTTTCTTTTCTTGAAAATTGACCAACAAATACAAGACGGAACTAGATTCCACCATTTTTTGTGTGTTTTACTCTCCCTTCTTCTCATCCAACCAAGGATCTTGAATAATGCTTTAAAACATATACCATATCTAGGCAGTCACAGTGAAGGAACAGATGACTATTTGTTTCCTCCATCTCATGGCAAAAGAAGCAATCTAAAATCCTCTTTTTAATATCTTTATTACCCATGCTATTCCCTAATCATTAAGTAGCCTCCAGAAAATCATATTCCATCATTGTGATGTCCATATTTCTTGTCTGCCACACTCAGGGTTAACACATCCTTTTTTTCTCCAAGTATTTTTTCTTTCATTGAAAATGGATAAACTCTTTGAAATAGCAATATATATTATTGGAAAGACTATACTGAAATTATATCTATATGGTTTCATGTGACTTGTTTTTTTTTTTTATGATTTTTATTGAATTTCATATTTTCTTTTCTGTGAAGTGTATCTCATGTTTACATGTTTCTTTCTTGGTTGTTGTAGGCTTTAATTCTGAATTTGTAGATGGTGATGCTTGTTATTGTTGTTGAAAGGGTCTCAAAAACTATTCAATTCAAGGCTCTCTATTGATACCTTTTGTAAGGTATGTTGTTTTTCTTTTCCTGAACTTTTCTTCTTTACTGAAGTGTTTTTGAAAATATTTCTAGTATTTGTCTCAATTTTTGTATCCATTTGTTTTGCTATAGTATTTAATCTAGTTTTATTGGGCATTTTTTAAGAGGTATTGTTTGTTGCGATCTATTAATGTGTTTCATCGATTTTTGAACAATGGTATGAGCATTATAAAGTGTTGAACTATAAAGCACTATCAATGCTTTGATGTCTTCAACATGGGTAATAAGAAAGTGCACAACTGTAACAAAATTTAAATGCTACAAACAAAAAAGTATAAAATATTTCACCTTTTTTTCTTAAGTCTTTACATAGTCTTATTTTAATATAATTTGATAGATTTTAGGACTTCTTTGACCTTTGTTTATAGTTTTATAAATTAGTTGTGAACCTGCTTTGTATATTTTTCTCATAACCATAAACGTAGAAATTATTTGGTCTTTTACTATTGACGTTTAAAATATAACTGAAAAAAATTATTATTTTGACATGTTTATTTGGTCTTTTACTATTTTATGTTTGATTTTCTTGAAATGCTAGTCTTTTATAATGTAATTTTGACTATTCCAATTTTTGTAACCTTTTTATTACCATCTAGTGAATATTTATGTGTGTTTCTTGTTTTAGTATTGATTAAATGTTTGTTTCTTGATTTTTTGTTGTAATACGTGTATGCATCTATTGTGTATGAATCTAAAACTCTATATATAAATATCTTATTAGTACTACTTTTTTGTTGTGCTAATGGATTATTATATCTAACTTACATGCATGGAGATAGTTGCGCCTAATAAAAAATGGATGCAACTCATTAAAGATAGACTTGATATAGATGGGTTGAAGACTTTCTTGGATTATGCTTTTAAAACATTAGGAGAACCGTAGTTGATACGTTTTCCACTTATTAAATGTGGTAATGAAGCTTTTAGAATACATGTTGTAGTAAGATCACATTTAATATTACATGGGATAATACCAAGTTATACTATTTGGTATCACCAAGGGAAATGTCAGGTGAAGAACAATGAAAATTTGAAAAAATAAATGTTAATGGCATTGAAGAAGATGATGGTGAGGATGAAATAGATGGTTCGCTAAGAAATTTGTACCCTGATTCTAATGGAGATAATATGAATAATAGTGGTGATGATTTGTTGGAGGAAGAACCAAATGATGAAACCAAAAAAATGTATAAGCTAGTGAAAGATCTTGATCTACCATTATATGGAAGTACAAAAGTTTCTAAGCTTTCTACTTTGGTTAAATTGCTTCACCTTAAAAGTATTTGCCATTGGAGTAAAGAGTCATTTACGATTTTGTTGAAGTTGTTCAAAGATTATTTATTCTTTGATGGAACAAACTTGTCGAATTCATATTATGAGGCAAAGAAGGTAATTCCAGATCTTGGGCTTACTTGTAAGAAAATTGATGCCTGTAAGAATGATTGCATGTTATATTGGAAGGATGATATTTGTCTTCAATCTTGCAAAGTTTGCGGTGCATCTAGATGTAAGGATGGTTAATATAATAAGGGAAAAATTGAAAAAGGAAAAAAGATACCATTCGAGATTTTACATTATTTTTCTTTAAAGCCAAGGCGTCAAAGACTATTTATGTGCTCAAAGATATGTCCTTTGATATCATGGAATCATGACAAAAGATTTTATCATTGAATAATGAGGCATCAAGCTATTCAATGGCCTGGAAAATTTTTGATGAGCTTCACCCATCTTTTGTAGCTTAGCCTCGTAATGTACGACTTGGACTTGCTAGTGATGGTTTTTCAACCATTTGGAAGGTCAAAAACTCCATACAACATTTGGCTCGTGGTACTTATTACTATAATTTGCCACCTTGGCTTTGCATGAAGCAAGAGAACTTTACTTTGCCAATGCTTATACTTGGCCCTGAGAGTCCTAGTAATGCAATTGATGTCTATATGCAACCTTTTATGCACGAGTTGAATGAATTATGGGAAAGTAGAGTTGAGACATTTGATGGATCAACTAGAAAGAATTTTTCTTTACATGTATCTTTGTTGTGGAACATTAATGACTTTCCAGCATATGCAAATTTGTCTGGATAGAGTACAAAAGAAAAATTGGCTTGCCCATGTTTCGATTAAAAAAAAACACTATACAAGCCTAAAAATTGCCAAAAACATCGTTATATAGGTCAAAGTCGCTATCTTCCTCTTAATCACGAATGGATAAATGATAAAGCGTCATTTGATAACACTACTGAGTACACACTACCGTCTTAAAAATTACCCGGTGATGATATTCTTGAATAGGTTGCTGATTTATATGGGTTACCATTAACAAAGGATCCACAGAAGAAGATTACAATATCACACAAGAAAAGGGGTGATAACTGGAATAAGAAGAGTCTAATATTTGATCTTCCATATTTGAAAACCTTAATTTTGTGATATAATCTTCATGTAATGCACATTGAAAAAAGAATATATGTGACAGTATTTTGGAGACAATCATAGATGTCTCAGAGAAAACAAAAGATACCTTGATACTCGGTTGGATTTACAACAAATGAAAATACAATAAGAATTGCATCCAGAACAAAATGGAGATGAATATGAGTTGCCAGCAATACCTTACACATTATATTATGACGATAGACAAATGTTCTTCAAATTTTTAAAGAATCTAAAGGTCCAAGATGCATTTTCATCAAATATTTCTCATTGTGTAAATCTTAAGGATAAAAAATTTAGGACTAAAAAGTAATGATTGTCATATAATTCTACAACATTTACTTCCTCTTAACATGTGTGGTATGCTTTGGAAATATTTATCTGAACCATTTATTGAGTTGTCTATTTTTTCAAAGTTCTTGGAGAAAAATGTTTGAGCCTAGAGGTTTTGGAACAAATAGAAGCTCAAATAACAAAAACATTATGCAAGTTAGAAAAAGTGTCATCTACTTGATGAAGCTAAGATGGTCGAACCAATTCAATATCAATGGATGTATCCAACAGAGAGATACCTGCACCTTTTGAAATGTTTTATTGGTAATATGGATCACCATGAAGGTTCTATTGTAGGGGGATATTTAGTTGTTGAATGTATGACTTTATGTCAAGGTATTTAAATACAATAAAGACAGAGTTTAATTGTCCGAAGAGAAAGTATGAAGGTGGTGTAATTGAACCTGAGGGTGGTTTGGTAATATTTTATGAACATGGAAATATTTTAAAGGGTAGCACACCAGAAAAACATTATTCACACGATATGGAGGACTAACATTTTATATTTTAAAGAATGTTGATGAAATCCAACCATTTCTCAAATAAGTATTTATTTAATCTAATAATGTATTTA
Source organism: Solanum habrochaites (assembly GCA_027704765.1). Lineage (NCBI taxonomy): Eukaryota > Viridiplantae > Streptophyta > Magnoliopsida > Solanales > Solanaceae > Solanum > Solanum habrochaites. Next base: position 19,386,444 of record JAKWJA010002496.1, read on the forward strand.
TACCTTAATTATATGTTTAATTTAAAATAACATGTAAAACTTCAATTCTCTGTTAGGGAATTTTCAAAAATTTATAGTGAGACCTCTCCAAAAAGTTTAGATGTGGAGTGAAATAGAAAATTCATTAGTTGGGTACAAAAAAATGTTGTAACAAACTAATTGGTTTTCTTAAATCATGAATGCAATAAATATTGTTTTCTGAAAATCTATTTGATGTTGCTAGGCTGCAGGATTATAGAAATATGATGATAGTAAGAGAATGGAAGATTTTCTATCTTACTCACGTGGCCCTATGCCATATGTCACAAGATTCAAAGGTCATATTTTTAATAGATATAGGCTTCATGTGAAAGAGTATTATCAGTATTTTAAAACTTAAAATTGTGGAGTGGTTGTAGTAAATGAAATTAGTGAAGAACAAAATCATATGAATTAGTATGATGAGTTAACCGAGGTTCTTGAATTGCAATTTGTTGGGGGAAGAAGATTGGTTTTATTCCAATGTATGTTTTTTATGTGTATGATCAAAAGATGGGATTTAAAATTGATGAATATGGCTTTGTTAGTGTTGACCTTCGATGATATTTGAAAATGAAATAGCAATTTATATTTGCTAGACAAGCATTACAAGTATTTTATGCTATCGTTCATTCCAATAAAGGTTGGAACATAGTGCAAAGGTTCAACCTCGTGATTCTTTTGATAATTTGGAAAAAATGAATGATGACTTAGAAGATTTAAACAACTCTACACAAGTAAAATGAAAAAGAACTCCTTATGGTTTTGAGCTTTGTCATGCTTTCCTTTACTTTATTAATTTATTTATGGTAATGATTCTTTATAGCATTTATATGAATATTTATTTGATGCACTTGGTCTTTAATGTTACCTTTATCTTACTGTATTAGTAATGGTTCATTCTAGGAACCTATATTACATGTACATGTGTCTCTTTTTTAAATGTGTTTTCTATTCACATTTATTCTTATGAAAAACTTCCAGACCTCTTTGAACTTTTGTTTTGAAGACTTTGCTCTTATTTTTTTGTATTATCTAGGTTGACATGAATCCCTCAAAAACTTTGCAGTATGAAATGGGAGAAGCTTCGAAAATTCCCAAGCATGAACTCGTTCAACCAGGTGCCTTAGTAAAAGGACTAGGTCAAACTTTGAAATTTATGAGCACTATCAGAGCCAATGCTGAATAAAGGACTCCGATTGGCCAAAATATAAGTTACTATTTAACAACTTCAAAGTCGAATAAGCTAGTAGATAATACTTTCCACGTGCATCCTTGTTTAGATAAAAAGAAAGACAATGCTCCCCTCCATCAAAAAGATGAAATGAATCAATACACATTGACTAGTGATGCAAAGGGCCAAGGACGAATCTTATGGATTAATGCTAAAAAAAGGAATATGATTGGCGAAAATTAAAATACTACAAAAAATTCTAGTCAAAATAAGCCAGTAAAGAAAAGTATCCTTGTACCTCCTTATTTTTATCAAATGGAAGACAATGACACCCTCTTTCTAGACACGGAAGTCACTTGAGATACACAAAGATGTGATCATTTGCAAAAGAGTTAGTTTGGTTAATCTTTTGATCAAGAAATTTTGCTTAGCTTTCTCTACTTAAACTCCTTAGTATTTTTTTGTTACTAATGGAATAAACTTCTTGTTTTGGTTGACTTCCATCAAACTTCTCAGGTCCATTTGAATTCGATAAGTCCAAAGAAGTGATTGAAGTGCCTCGAGTTCCCCAAGGAAGTGATACTAAAATTTTATTCAGTTGTGCAACTTCTTTTTCTTAGTTTAATTAAAGTCTCGATTGTTTTTTACTTGCACTTCAATTTGCAGGTCCCTTTAAATCTAGAAAAGAGAAAATTGTTGGAGTGGCTCAAGGTTCTATAAGGGAAATCAAACTAGTAAGTATTTTCTTGTTGTTTACATGTAAAGCAACAAAAAAAATTATATGACTCGCTTCCCTGCGAAATAGATATGTTAGCATATGGCTAGTATTTTTTGGAACAAGGACATTCGAGACAAGGAAAATAATAGTAGCTATTTATCTCAATAACTCTCCATTCTGGAAAATTCCATTCCTGCTTTAGCAACATCTTTCTTAGATGTTGTCCATTCCCCTTTCTGTATCACATGTTGTTTTTTGTGGGGATTGTCACATTTGCTCTACCTTCTTTGTCTAGTTATCCCTTGATTTGGAACTTTAGATTGGTACCTCTCAAAGGTGAAGGAAATTTAGTGATCCAATAGCATAGTATTTTCGATATTCTATCTTACAATGACCAGACCATTGTATACATTAATAATGTCAGAAGTTGACACCTAAACATAATTATTGGATCATTTTCCAAATTCTTTTGATTATTTTATGCTAATGATCGATTCATGTCAAAGAGCATAATTGAGTTACTTTAAACTTTGCAGGTCCCGTTAGATATGATAAGGAAGAAAAAATGACACTAGTGTATCGAGATGTTCAGAGAAATGATACTAGCATATATTACTTTATTTTGTGTAATTCTTTGTTGTTATTAGTTGGCTTGAAGTTTTATTTTATTTTAATATTATAATTTTCAGGTCTACTAAAGTCTAAAAAGGCTAAAAAGTCATTGAAGTTACGGAAGATGCTACGAGAAATGAAACTAGTATGCATTTTCTTCCGTGTGATATTTTATTTTCTTGATGTTACAGGTAAAATAGCTGAAAAGTTATTTTTCATATGTTTATGACATATGATCCTTCATTAATTTTTTTCACTATTCCTAACCATATTAACCTCCACTTATTAAATTGTGATTTTCTGAATGAAACTTTCTAAGAATAAAAATTACTAATTTGGGATGTTAAGCTTTCAACAATTTATACCACTACTAGTTACCCTTTATGTATCACATTTTTGTGGCAACTTGTCCTTGTCTCTTGCGATTCTGCCTATTTTTTCTAGTTTTCAATTGGTTTGGAACTATTGATGGGTACTAGTCGAAAACCAGATACAATGTTATTTTGTATATTCGGTAAGATAGATCTAAAAAGACTAGACCATTGTATACGGCAATAATTTCATTGATTGACACCTAAAACTTAACTAATGGAGTATTCTCCAGATTGTTTTAATTGTTTAGCAGTAAAGATCAAATTTATATCAAAGAGTATAGTTGACTTACTTTAAATTTTGGAGGCCCATGTTAACATGATAGGACAATCAAGGTGAGGGGAACAAACATTTGTAGAATGTTGTGCGATTAAGACCTCGAGAGAACTTAAAAGTAATTTTCTATCAAAATTGAGTTATTGGGCCGAATCACACCTCATTTACGAGACACATAGGTTTGCTAGTTCGTGATCATAATATGTGGTTGCGGGTATATTCATGGATGGATATCGAAGAGCACAAGCTTTAGCACATGTGGGCAATTGTTACAGTACGAATTAAAACATTACTCTCTTTTATTTTTATTGACGTGATACCGCTTCTAGTGTAACAACAATATTTTTTCCTCTTCTTTTTGTGTTTGTTTAAGAATATCTATTACCAAAACAAACAAAAATTACCCTCCTCAGTCTTACTATTCACTCTCTACTTAGTCTCCTAACTGAAATCTGACACCTCACGGCACCCATTGTGTTTGCAGAATAGATGGTCTAGGTCTAACCTATTTTTTATCAGTACAATTGCAAAACATTTATTCACAGTTACGCCCCTATATCTTCAAATTCATTGCTTTCCATGTGTTATAAATCATTACATCCCATATTTATACCTAGATTTTCTGTTGTATTTTCTTCAATTTCCTTTTTCTGAACAATTTCAAACATTGTGGGACATCCTTCTAAATAATTTGTACCTTTATCTATTTAGACATAATATGTTGTAATCCATGACATAATATGTTGTAATCCATTTACACTCGGTGTTGAGGAATTTCTACTACCCTTATTGAACATACACAACAATTTGCATCTTGCAGTTGCATGTTCAAACTCATCATTCGAGCCTTTGTAAGCAAATTGTTGTATTTTTCCAACAAGAGAATAAATTTAATTATGGTTTGGTTGCATAAATTTTAACCAAGTAAAATATGCTTCCCAAAGATGGGTATTTATCCCTATAGCTCATTTTCTCCTTGTGGCTAATTATGTATGTTTCACTTTGTCAACTTGTACTTTATGATTTGCTACTAATCAAGCATCCCAGTTTTTGGAGACGTTTACTTTCTCCAATGCTAAAACTAATCTATAGGTGGTATGTAATCTCATATACTGCCATATTACTTCATATACACGGCATGTATTCATGTTACCCAGGGGATTTAGTTATTCTGAAGCCCTCCATATAGTAGTTTGTCAACAAAAGCTTCATTCCATTTCATACATCCCTCAACTTTAGTCCTCCAAAATTATATATGGGAGGCACGCACACCTTATTTTAAATAATCAAAGGCTTCTTTCTATGATATGCAATACCTCCCTATACAAAGTTCTAATGATATTTTTCTCAATTTAAGGAAAAGTTTTTCTGTGATAACATGAATGATCAAGAGAAAATGTTTTGCAATTTATGAGAAAGCTTTGGAACAATTGGAGAGGATCCATGCACAAGAACATGAAATACAAGTCATTGCATCGGTTTCTAAAAGATGTTCCAATAGGTGTAGACAAGAGTGATTGGGAATAGATGGTCAAGGAACAATTTTTATATGATAAATTAAAGGTATGATTGCATAACTATTGATTCATATAATTTTATTTCCAAGTCACATATGACTACTCTTTTAGAATAGTTCTTTTGATTAAATGATTTCATTTGTGAACAAGAGGATGCAAAGTTGTTACAAAAGTTAATTTACGAATAAAAAGAGAATCATTACACAAGCTTATAATAAGTTCAACTTGTGTTGTTAATGCAGAAATCAACTACAAGAAACACGATCCACAGATCTAAGTTGTGTATACCTCATCGTACGAGTAGCAAGCCTATAAGAGAGATTATTTACAAACTAGTAAAATATATCATGAAACCCTACGAGGAAAACTCCCTTTTTTAGAAAAGATATTATAGTACTTAATTTTTTGTTGCTAAGGGAGAAAAGATGGTAATCCACCAAAACATAGCAATTATCATGTTTGAGACTCGTAAAAAGGGAAATGAGCTTGTCGAATCCGAAACCAATAAAAAATATGTATGTTCATTGTTAAATTTCATTTACCATTTTCTCTCTTGATTGATTTAGTGAAATTTTTTAAACATTCTTCTATTTTATAGGCTGAAAATTCAAGAGCTCATACAATCCGAACCATCTCTTACTAATATTGAGGTAATGGAACGCTGCTTTGGACCTCAATGCAAAAGTCATGCAGGTTGATTTGGTGGTGGGATAACCACTAAGGAGTTCAAAGAAGGCAGTACTTCTAAAGTTGTGCTACTGGAAGAACTGAAAATAACTTGAAAAGAAATGGAATCACTGCAAAAGTGTATCGATATTCTAGAGAGTAAATATGTCTGCCTTCAAAGAATAGTGGTTCATCAGTATCCATCACCTCCACCACGTTAGCAAACTTTTCATTATCTATGACATGAATTTGGTGATGTCATTAAAAAATGCTCATCTTTGGTAAGGGCTTTGTTAATGCAGTGTTCTGTCTTTCTATGATAAGTTGATTTTTCAAGGGTAGGCAGTCTTTAGCTATACTACTTCCCAAGATGAACGATACTACATGCTTATATAATTATACAAATATCTTTTTCAATTAGGATGTATTCCAATATTCTGAACTAAGTTCCTTTCCAGCATGTTCACCCTAGTATTTGTGTTGTGTATTAAATCTTTATTGTATTATATTTTTTTAATAATGATCTCTAAACTTGTTGGGCTTTCTGAATTGTGTAAATGTGAAAGATGGTTATCACATTTTAGTTTATCTCAAAAATAGGGTTCACAGTCACATGTATAGAACAAATTGTATTTATTGAAGAAGTGGTCTAAGGTAGATAATACTACTTTCATCGATACATTTCTTACATTGTTGGATGTTTGCTTCTTGGTAATCATAATATTTTTTGGTTAGGAAGGATTTATCAATCATAACCTAATAATATAGTACAAACAAAGCAGTGATGGCCTAATATCTATATATCATTCTAGCCTACCCATATTACGACTCATTTTAACATACAAAGCAATTATAATTTATGTTTATTACACTGTAAAAATGCCTAGGGATACGAATTTAGATTTTGAAGTACACGCAACCAATTTGCCTTTTTCTAGCTGCGAATATGAATATGCTCGTCCTGCACTCTTTTTGCAATATCACTTATCTCAGCCCACTCTGTTCTCTGGTAAAAAATAACCTTGTGAAATCCCAACCAGCAGCACAGTCTATTCCTTAAAAGTCTGATAAAAATTCTCCCCTATTTTACTAAAACACAACATCAAGTGGCACTTTTATACCAATTTTTCAATCATGTCTACTTTTGCTAGTCTTCTTTGAACATACAGCCACAAAATAAACTTTAACCTAGGGTGAACCATGTTGCGAGGTAGTACTCTTCTACTCGAGTCAGGGAAATATGGTCATGAGATAGGTATATATACATCTTCTATGTAAAGAGCTTGCCTCCTCTCATTATCGTTGCAAACTCAGCCATCAAAGCACCCTAACTAGTTTGTCCTTGTAATAATACATCTCCACACCCCAATATATTCCTCACTATCCATGATGATGCAGATTTAGGTATTAGGACAATTTCAGTCGCCCTTCTTTTCATAAAATAATTGTATACCCATCATATCCATAGACAATTCTTTCTAGCTACATTTGGCAATTGCTAATTTAGTATTGCATAGCTATATTTAGTTCAATGATATTAAATAACGTGCAGCATGTGGTTGGCTTATTATTTCCCATTACATGAATGCTCTTCTGGACATTGTTATTGTCCGTGTCCATTAATAACGGATCAGATTTAGTAGTGTCTTCTCTTTAAGACTCTATCATAAATTTCCCCTTATATATAGGTTATAGATAAGTCTTACCTTTTCTTAGTTTTCTGTTTGTTGTAGAATTTATACACAATATATATATACTTAGTTTATAATGAATAAAATGCATCGTTCCTTTCATTCTACTTGAAACTTTATACTTTATATGGTATCAAGAGCCAATTAACTCTCACCAATAAATTATGTCAAGAAACCCTACCACCCTTTCTATAAAAATGACCCGAAACATCATTATAACAAACTCCAATGCCAGTACAACAATTTTTTAGTTTAGTGATATTACCCAGTTACCGATAAAATTAACTAGAACCATAATTTTTCCCTTTGGAAAGCACAATTGGCAATGCTTATGCGTGGTCACAACCTTTTTGTCCATTCAACGGTTTTCTCCAAGCCCGTGTTGGTAAAATGGCTCAAAATAATCAGGACATCAAAAATCCTGCATTTTTCATGTATCGCCAAGATCAAGTTGTTTTAAACACCATCTTGTCCTTAATTGATCCATATCTTGCTGCTACGATTGTCGCAACATCCACTTCCCAGGCTTCATAGGATTCTTGCACACTTCTTATGCAAACAAATAACAAATATGGATCTTTAGTTTGCGAGATATTCTGGCTTGTCTCGCAAAATAAACCCTTCCTGTCACTGATTATCTACACCAGATTTAATCTCTCTGTGATGAACTTTCCACTGCTTGAGATTCTTTATCTTATGAGGAAGTGATTGTCAAAATACTTACTGGACTTGGACCTGAATTTTGTGAAATATCAGTTATTATCCGTGCATGAGATTCTACTATTTCTTATCCAGAACATTATGAGAAATTACTTGACCATGAACTTTTCATCAAGCATGAAGAATCAAAGAAGCTAGTCTCAACACCCATTACTGTTGCTATTGCACAAAAAACAAACATGCATCATCGGTAAGGAAACATCTTAAATAGGCGTTCAAATGTAAATTCCCACAATGCCAACCAATCAAGGAGTGCCTAACCATGGCGTGCTGGCAACAATAACAAACATCAGTGTTATGACCACACTCTGAAGTGCTAGTTGTGTGACCGACCTGGTCATTCTTCTAAGGTTTGCATATCACAATCACACAATCACCTACAAGCCAAAGCAAACTATACTTCTCGATCTCCAACTCATCAGGGTCCTTGGATTGTTGATACATGTTCCACTCATCATATGGCCTCTCATGTGAAAAATTTCAATGATGTCCACACCTACCATGGTCCAGCGGAGATAGAAATGGGGGACGGTAATACCATTCCAATATCTCATATCAGTAATACTAACGTACTTGCATCAAATAGGAAATTTAGGCTTCTCAATACTTTATGTTCTCATTATATAAAAAATAATCTTCTTTCTGTTTCCAAATTTTTCTGCGATAACCATTCATACGTCCATTGAATTATTTCTTTTTTCTTATTGTTTGAAGGATCTAAGTACGAGGGCGCCTCTAGTTTGCTGGCAGAAAAGAGATGGGCTATATGAGTGGTCGTCGGGCAGTGCACATCATACCCCTCAATGCAATGTTTTTGTTCCTCCACACATGTGGAATCGTCGTTTAGGACATCCTAATCATCATACATTAAACATGATTTTACATTACTTTTCTCTTGTAGTTTCACATTCTAGAACTGCTTCCATTTGTAATTTTTTTTATTCTAATAAAATGCACATGTTACCTTTTTTCTGAAAATTCATTACACTGTCAATGACTTTTGCGAATAATTTATACTGATTTATGGGGATCATCTCCTGTTTTGTCAATTGATAAAAAGATATATTATGCCTTTTTTGTTGACCAGCACAGAAAATACATATGGTTGTTCACTATAAAATCAAAAAAGGAAGTTCTTAATGTCTTTCAAGTTTAGATCCCTTACTTGAGTGTCGGTTTCAAACCAAAATTATGTCTCTCTATATTGATGGTGGTGGTGAGTTCCAAGGTTTATCCTCATATCTCAAAATCATGGTATTCAACACCTAGTGACCCCACCATACATGCCTCAAAGAGTGGCATTAGTTGAATGCAGATAGAAGTATGTAGTTTAGAGTGTAAAAACCTTGTAGCATCAAGCTTCCTTGCTCTAATCTTTTTGGAGTTTTTCCTGTCACCAAGAAGTCTACCTTATAAAACCACTCCAAATTTACAAAATAAATGTCGTTATAAAATTTTATTTCACGAGACTCAACATTATGAATCACTTAGGATTTTTGGTTGTTTATGTTATCTGTGACTTAAACTATATGCCAAAAATTAGTTAGATCCAAAATTGACTCCTTGTGTATACTTAGGATTTTCTAATAAACATTATTGCCACCAATGTTTTGATCTCGTCAAAAATCAATTGTACTTATATAGGGATGTTCAGTTTTTGGAAGACACATATCCTTATAATAATATATTTTTAAATCAAAAAATCCAACAGAGCAGTGATATCACTTGGAAAAATTGTTCTGATGTTCTACATGTGACTAATAAATCATCAAGTTTCAATTCTTGACATCTCCTTCTAGATGCTCTTCCCATTCACTCTCCAATGCCCAACTCAATGACTGCTCGATTAGAAAGTTTCTCCATTGCATCAGGTAATTCTTATATTTTATCCTCTACTTCATTGCTTCATACCATTACACCACCACTAGATAATACTCAGCCCCCACCATCACCCAGACCATTAATCACCTATCAACACAAAAATCACCAACAACTAAGAACGTTAGTGTTACCACTCCCTTACCCTATACCTCCCACGAACCTACCTTCTCACTCATCTGACAATAAATATTCCCAACTTGCACTTGCGTTGACTTCATCTGATCTTTCACTCGAGGTGAAAACTTCAAGTCATCCCATAGCCACACGCTTAAAAACAAATACCCTCAAACCGAAGAAGTTTAGTGTTAGTGCTCAAGTGTCCATGTCCTTTGTTACTCATGTATATAGATAAGCATGTTCTCAGCCTCACTGTTAAGAAGCGGTACAAGCTGAATTTGATGAAATTGTTAGGAATGGAAATGGGATTTAATTCTAATTACTCTTTCGACGAATTTGGTTGAGTGCAAGTGGTTGTTTCATATAAAACATAAATATGAGGGTTCCATTGACAAGTATAAAGCTCCTCTTTTTACAAAAGGATTTACCAAGGGTCCACGCTTAGACTTCCATTCAACATTCATCCCAGTATTCAAACCAGTTATTGTTCGGTTGGTGCTTATAATTCCGACGCAGTTAACTAGCCAATCCATCAGAGTGATTTCAATAATGCATTATTTCAAAGGACGCCTTGCGGAAGAAGTTTATATGAGGCAGCCACCGTATTTTGAAAATCAAAATCTCTCCACCCATGTCGATAAGTTGAATAAATCAATCTATGGCTTGAAATAAGATCCCCGGTCTTGGTACAATGAGCTCAAAAGTTATTTGCTAACTGTTGGATTTTTCAAGTCCCAATTTGATTCTTCTTTAGTTATTTTACATAATTTTGGATTCATTGTTTATGTTCTTAGGGTTTGTCATATAATCGATGGTCTTCCTACTCGTTTCTCCTTGAAAGACCTTGGACAAAACCATTACTTTTTGGGTGTTGAGGTTCTCTTTTCTACTGTTGGTATTTTTTTCACAACACAAGTACATCATGGATCTTTTAGAGGATGTTGGCATGCTAGACAGTAAAGGAGCTCCTACACCTATGATATGAACTACCATTTTGACAATTTCAGTGAATGATCCTCCAACTGATGGTACTCTTTATAGGCGGGTAATTGGTTAAAGTTGCACTACTTTTCCTTTACACGTCCTGATATTGTTTTCACATTGAGCAAGCTCTTTCAATTTATGCACAATCCACGCCACTCTCACCTGAAAGGAGTCAAGCGATAACTTTGTTATCTTCGTTACATATGCCAATATGGTATACATATTTCCAAAGCTCCATATTCTTGTTTGAGTGTTTATTCAGATTCAGATTGGGCTGGTGAACCAAATGATCTCACTTGTACCTCTAGCTATATCACTTTTCTGGGAAACACACCAATTTCCTAGGCCTCCAAGAAACAACACTCCGTATATTGGTCCTTTACTGAAGCTGAGTATAGAGTTGTGGTTGCTGCTATTGTAGAAACCAACTGAATTACAAATCTTCTTCATGAACTTTGTCTTTCACTTAAGGGAGTTCCACAGGTTTTTAGTGACAAGATCAGTACCACTTACATTTATTCCAATCTAGTGTTTCATAGTAGGATGAAGCATGTCGCCACTGATTTTCACTTAGTTCATGAATAAGTTCAGAACAAGGATATTGAAGTTCACCATCTACACTCAGCTGATTAAGTGACTGACATACTCAGAAAACCTCTTCCCAAAACTTCTTTTGTCCTGCAATTTTTGAAGTTGATTGTTGTTGACACCACCAACTTCCGGGGCCGTAATAATGGATGAGATTTAGTAGTGTCTTCTCTTTAGGACTCTATTAAAACTTTTGTCCTTATATATAGGTTATAGGTAATTCTTACCTTTTTCGTAGTTTATTAATTTGTGGAAATTGTACAAAATCTATGTATAGTTAGTTTACAATCAATAAAATACATCGTTCCTTTCATTCTACTAGAAACTTTATACTTTATATCCATAAGAAAGTCGTGCAGATTTGTTCTATATCCTTGATCACTTTCTTGGGGAGAAGAAAGACATGTGCACAATAAGCATGGACACCATAAATTACTATTTCAATTGGTTGAACTCTACCTGTATGGGATGATAATTGGTAATTAGGATTTATTTATCACCAAAGTGGACACTAACAAAATTAATTAGTCGGTACTACCTATATAAAGAATCAGAGGTTTTAACCTTCTTACATAACTCAAAAATTAAAAGCTAAATCTATCTAATAAAAGTCAGGCTATACATTTTCTCTAACACAACAAATACAAGCAACTCTACAGGTTATATCTTTCTTTGTAGACTCTTTCATCTTAAAACCATTAGTATTCTTGTCCTTCAAATTGAATTGCATGAATGAATTATGTGTAGTCTCGTTCAATATTTAAGCCTGGTGATGTATATAATAGACATTGTACATTTGCTTCAAAAAAATGAGAGAAATAATTGATGTTGATATGATATATAAGTTTTTTACAAAAAAACATGTATCAAGTCAAACATGTTTGATCTTGTATGAAAATGATATTATTCCCTTGGTCTAAATGATATCAATATGGAAAAAGACTTAGAATTGTGTGTAACTTTTAAGCCATAGAATATTTTCTAACATCAACTGATCAAGCTTGCTAGACTATACAATGAATAGTATCTCATGTATTTTCTTAGTATCCCTGAAACTTGTATTGTGTTATAAATAAGTGTCTCATGTATTTCCCCTTTTTGTTGTGTTTTTTAATAAATGATTAATTTATGGTTTAAAAGTTATAAGTTATAGCTATCCGGCATTCTGTTATGAATTGACCTCATATTGTTTTTTTTTAAATAGATGAAGAATGTGATGAGTATTAAACAACATTTGTTTTGAAGAACTGTGGATCCAGCTGAAAAGAAAGATTATATTTTTATTATTGGTGTAGATCTAGAGTTGTTTTAACCTATATATGAAGCTATTTCAGTTTTATAACATTTATGTCGAACATCTATGTTATTTAGATCTTATGTTGAATATGTTTTTTTAGATATTGTGGTGAACACATATTTTTATGTAAGTTTTTCAGTATGTTTTCGTTCATGGAAATAAATTATTTATTTTTTTAAGACTTGTCCAAAAAATTTGATACTAAGATCCGGAACTTCTTGAGGATAAAAATATAATGTTTATTTGAAGCTATATTTTTGAAACAAACATGGTCGTTAAATTTATTAAAATCAATGAAAGGAATTTAAACTTTGTCGGTAAAAGTAACGTAATCAATGAAAGAATCTGACCATTAAAAGTATTTGTAACGAATTTAAATTTTGGTTTTACTTTATCATTTTAACGACCAAATAACCATAAACGAAGGGAATTTGTAGTCGTTGGTAGAAAATGTGGAGACCGGATTTATGGTTATCGGCTTGTCTCTAAGTAATATCTAATGAACGACTATGCAATCCAGTCGCTAACCTTTAACGATGTAGCTTTTAATGACCGGTGATGACCTATTTTTTCCCGATCATTTTAGACCTTCAATGATTGGATATGGACTTTTAAAGATCGGATTCCATTTCATTAAAAAACATTTTTCTTGTATTTATTATTACAAAATATGTAACAAGTATTATAGTCATTCATAAAACACTTGAAAGCATGAGGGACTGGACATTTTCATACAGTGCAATGACCAGGCTAAGACATGAATGTAGAAGAAAATATAAGTTACAAAACATGGTCAAGGAAAATAGACATCATCTTAAGTCACGAGTGTGATACTTCTTGAAGTAACCTTATTTAATCATATCTTGCTTTTGGTAAGTATTTATAACTAACATTTAAGACCATGTGAGCTATTAACATAGAATTCAGTGTCTCTCCCACCGAAAAAGGGTGTCCTACTTGCCTAAGTAGTAACGTTCGTGAACTTCTAGAATATGTTGATCCAATAAATAATGTATATATAGATAATCCTATGACGACACTTTGATTATTGGTACGGCTAATCGCCACTTGTATACTTGGTACTAAGCATAACTTCGACGAAATAGTTTTTAACCACATTCACCTTCTCTTTAAAGAGACATGGTGTAACACTTCTGAAATCTAAGATGTGTTCTAGATCCTAACATAGGTGTCAAAAGGTTTAGACATTGTTTTAAGGTTTATTTTAATGTATATAAGACATTTAGGAAGAATAGAAACCAAAACGTCCAAGAAGTCCAAAAACTAGTTCAATGAGGTACTAGCGTGCCTTAGCATATTTGACTATCTTTTAGGAGATGGAAAATTATGAAAATTTGTGGAAGGGTTTCTAACATGCATTAGAGTTATTTCGAAGTCAAAACATCCGAGCACGACTCCGCAAGGACCAATTGTATTCTGTTATGCATCATATTGGATAGGGGTGAAAAATTCACATCTAGGTTTTGGAGGTCATTCCAAGAAGAATTAAGTACCAAGGTGAATTTAAGCACCGATTTTCATCCAAGAACCGATGTTCAAGCGTAGAGTACTATCAAAACTCTTGAGGATATGCTTCGAGCTTGTGTAATTGAATTCAAGGTTAATTGGGATAAGCACTTTCCATTGGTGGAATTTGCTTATAATAATAGTTTATTCATCCATATACATGGATCCTTATGAAGCCTTGTATGGTAAGAGGTGTAGATATCCTATTGGGTGGTTTGCAGTTGGTGAGTCTTCGATTCTTTGTCCCGATTTGATTTATAAGAACTTGGAGAAAGTTCATATAATAGAAAATAGGTTGCAAACATCCTATAGTCTGCAAAAGTCTTATGCCGATCATAGGAGAAGGGATATAGGGTTTGAAGCAGGTGATAAAGTGTACTTGAAAATTGCACCTATGAAGGGGTAGGTTAGATTTTGAAAGAAAGGGAAGTTCAGTCCTCGTTATGTGGGTCCCAACGAAATCTTGCAAAGTTTTGGTAAGGTTGTATATGTGTTGAAACTCGCTAATGAATTGGTTTATGTTCATCCGGTTTTCCATGTTTCTATTCTTAAGAAGTGTATCAGTGATCTCGAGTCTATTCTTCCTATTGAGGGTCTTAGTGTTAAGGATAACATCTCCAATGAAGAGGTTCAGGTTCAAATCCTTGATAGACAAGTAAAGAAGTTGAGGAACAAAGAGCTGGCTTTCATAAAGTCTTTTGTGGAATAATCACCTAGTTGAGGGTGCAACATGGGAGGCCAAACCCAACATGAAGTCCCATTACCCTCATCTATTTGATAAATAAGGTTAGTAGTTCCTCTTAAGACTAAAAATAGTGTCTAAAATTAAATTTTCTTGATTTTTGGTGAATGTTTTTCAAATAAATGCATCTTTAGTGTCATTAAAGTAAGTTACAGTGAAAATGTACTTTGGACTTGAAAATGTTGCTCTTTGTCCTTTTTTGAGCTATGTTTGTTCATTTTGATATGGTGAGTCTTTATCAAATGATGTGTAGCAAGTTGGTAAGTTACAATTTGGCATAATTGACTCATATATGGTATGTTGAGCTCATGTTGTTGTTGTGAGAAGGAAATTTCTCATAATGTGATGTTTGAGCCTGATAAGTGGTAATTGAATGTTTGAATTGCCTTGAGCGAATGTTATGATTGATGTTGTAATTCATGTTGTTATGTATTGTAGATTTGTTGAGTTGCTAGTCTTGAGTCAATTCGTTCCATACAAAAGGTTTTAGTGTTATTCGGGGACGAATGTTCCTAAGAGGGCATAATGTAACACTTCAAAAATCTAAGATGTGTGCTAGAGTCTAACATAGGTGTAAAAAGGTTTATACACTGTTTTGAGGTCTATTTTAATGTATATAAGTCATTTAGGAAGGATAGAAACCAAAACATCAAAAAAAGTCCACGACGTCCGGAAACTAGTTCAATGAGGTACTACCATGCCTTACCCTATTTGACTAGCTTTTAGGAGACAAAAAATGATGAAATTTGGTGGAAGGGTGTCTAAAATGTATAAGAGTTAGTTCATAGTCTAAACATCCAGGCATGACTCCCCATAGACCAACCAAGGGCCCTTAAGGAGGACCCTTGCAAAGGTGACCAAAAGCTGTCAATGGATAGTATCACTACGGATGCCAGAGACGGCTCGTGGTCCAATCGATAGGGCATCGATTTCCTCCGCCAATTGTCATTTATCCTAAACATTTGAAGTCTATTTTTCATAGTCTCTGAACTTAGAGACGGATGTGCACCATGGAAGGGACACTGCCCGTCCATTGACCCACGATTCATCGAACATGTTATCGTCTGTGGGGTCTATGTATTGCTGCATGTCTCATATTAAATTATTTAATTAGTTGGACTAGTTAGGAGGTTATTAATGTATTTCTAATTAAGTTACTTAAGAATCTATATAAAGCCTCTAACCTAATTAGACTAACCTAAGCTCTCACAATTTACAAACCCAAAACTTTCTTCCTTCTCTCTTCTTTCTCTCTCTAGTGAAGAACTCCATTGAAGACCAAGATAGGGGTGGGTTCAAGGGCTTAAAAGAGTCGGATTTCTCCATCAATATCCATCAATTAGTAAGGTATGGGATTCATTTCACCTTTGAGACCTGTTTCCTCAAAGGTTTCCATCAAAGTGATTTCAAAAGTTGAGTTGTCAAGTTGGTTTTATCCAATATGAAATTGATGTTATGAATTACTTTAGTTATGATTTATTTTGGATATTATGAGTATATTAACATGTATTTTAACTTAATTTTGTTATATCATGATGGATGGATCTAGTTGTAGAAGATGACATATTCCCCTTAGCCCTAGGTTGTGATCTTAATTTGAATTGTGTAATGTTGGTTCAATTGACTATGTTATTGGTTGAGTTACTATTCTGTGATGTTATTGTTTGAATTATTAATATATTAATATATATTATAGGCATTTCATGCTAGTTCTTGAGTAATTGATTTAGGGTATGAAACATGTTATAAATTTGACCTATGTCTTTTATCTTGAGCTATGAACTAGTGATGAATTGTGATGTAGTTATTCAATTGGCTTTATTATCATGTTTATTATAGTTGTGTGATGATATTACTCCCAATTGGGTTGAGTTAAGGGTTGATTGTAAGACCTTGATGATGAATTATGAGGGAGACTTGGTAAGTCTTGTCATCCCTATTCTTTACCTCAACTGTGGTCACTTGAGATTAAGTGATGATATTGCATTGAAGTATATCTTGTATTAGGATTTATAGGGTATACATGATGTTGAACTGAAATGTTCTTACTATAGTTTGTGAGATGTTGAATAAGATGTAAAATGTTATAAGGATGGTGATGACTACCAATGTGCCTTATCATGAATGAGTATGTAATTGTTCTAACCTCACTTATATGAATCTTAATGAAAGGATTTATACTCATGGAATTCTTATTGAGATATGATTATGGTTATTAAACAAGTAATAGACCCTATGACCAAACTTAGCTATGATTGTTAATAAAACCTTAAAGACATTTCAAAAAGACTTTATCTTAGCACTTAGTGAACTAAAGTGAGGAGTGTCCCTTCCAACATAGGGAAGGTACGATCACTAATGTATTCTTGAGATTGGAGACTATAATACATGTAGAATAAAAAGGGTCCCAATAATATCTCCTAGTTCTTGAACTATGTTGCCCCAATAGGAATACTAGCTAGTGGATCCACGTAGTTGCTACGTTCATGTTTTTGTACTACCTTGGCAAGTATTCCACCTTCCTTTGGTGTAGGGTTCCATGACAATGGATTCCACATTAGCTCATGTGGTCTATGTCGATTAAGGCAAGATGTTCCCGAAAGGTAAAATGAATTTATAGATGAACTCTAACTAGGATAAACTAAGGGGTTTAGCTTAGTCTTGGTAGGGGTATGAGACTCTACCTACACATTGCACTAGTTCGTCTTGAAGGAAGTCGTAAGAGGTTGTTCTTATGTATGTATATGTTAAAGGATGGAGATGGTGATAATATGATGATCTCACATGTAAATGACATCATGTGATGTTGGTTGCTCCTATGAACATGTATTTGTTCTCTATTTTTAAAGTATGATGATATGTATTCTTAAATGATATGCTATGTGAAGTTGGACATTAGTCATCGTTCTTGTTGGGTTACTTTATTGAGTAAGGTTATGGGTTTTTGCTTTGTCATTGCACTTGTTGACCTAATGTGGGTACATGGGTGATTGTCTTGCTTTGCTTATGTTGAAATGAAGTCTTGTCTATGCTTGTTACTATTATAACTTGATAATAGAGTTGTTTTTACTATACGTCCAATTATGTGATATGTATGTTGACTTGACTAGACTTAGTATTGTTGATCTTGTGATGAATATGTTTTAGACTTAATGAATATGTCTTGTTTACATGTATGGTCTTTTTGAATGTGCATACGAATTTTAAAAGGTAAATAACATGTTTTCATGAAAGGCCCCTTTTTAACATGATTTGATCTTATGTGTGCATATGGTCTTATACTTACTACAAGTGGTGTACTAACCCCATTTTCTCCATTTTCCCCAACATTTTAGGTTCCGCTCGAAGACTTTTGAGATGACTTTTAAGAAGACTTGAAATTTCTCAATCAAACAAGTAGGTAGGTCCTCATTTTCAGAGGGCAATGTCAATATCAAGGTTATAGAGTTGTTTTAGTTTAAGACTCTTATGTTCTTTCTCTTTTCATTTTACAGATTGTACAGCATATATGTGGCTCTATTACATTGATGTATGGGCTAGTCCCAAGTTGATATAATCTTGTTAGATGGTTATGAGATGAGCACTCTTTAAAGAATATTTTATATATTATATATACTTATGTACAATAAAAGTAGAAGAATATGTAATCTTCTTATACGAAGGATCTATTTATACTCGATACGAATATATTATATGTATGTAGAGGTTTATGTAAACCTCTGTGTAGAAGTAATGAAAAGTTTTAAATTTTATGCATTTTTAATCTATGAATGTAATTATGTATGCTAAGAGGCTAGTCTTAGTCCTCAAAGAGGACGACGACGCCGGTTACGTCCAGGGGTGCTTCCCAGATGAGACACATAGATAATCCCCTCTTGTTCTTACATCATGTGACATGGGTAATCGTCTCTTGTCTTTAATTAATTAGAGGTCATGGGTAATATTTGCCTACCTTATTCTAAAAATAGCTCCGTATCTTTGATTCATTTTACATGAGAAGACCTTTGAACCTTAGAATGCTTTATGTGAGAAAACCTTTCACATTCCTGCATGAGTTAGTTATCTGAGCAATGCTTTCACAACAATTAACTACTGTAACAACATAGTTGTTTTTACTCTTAAAGTAATCCACATCATATCTCATCAATTACATACGAGCATGCATAATTTCATAATTCAACTTTCATAGTTCATAACCCCCTTTCAATCACCATTATCTGGAAAACATGGATTGGACATGGGTTCATATGAATTCATCATAAAATTATGCAACTATTTGAATTCATTCTTTATAGATTATGAAACAATCAATTGAATCAATATTTAAAAGACTCGTGGTATTGAAGAAAACCCTAACTCAATTTGGGGAATTCTATCTTTGTATATTGGAGAATTTGGGAACTACATGGAGGAAAGGGCTCCATAGACTAAAACTATCATACCTCAATGTCAAAATCTTGCCTTCAATGGTGGAACTGAAGGCTTGACTTAGAACCTTGGTTTTGAGTCCTTCTTCATCAATCTTTAGAGAAATATTTTGAGGAGAACGACTTGATCTTCCTTTAAGAGTTTCAGAGAATGATTTTAATTAGGGAAATTTGGGCGTAAAAGTACTGATATAAGGTTTTAGGTGAAGGGAAAAATTACATAGTATTAGGCTAGAATATTTAATAAAATACCCAAAATATCCTACCTTAAAACTAAAAAAAGGAATGGTTGGAGCTCGCCAAAATCCACTCAGCAACTCACCGAATGAACCTTTAGCTCGCTGAAAATTCCCGTGAGTTGGACCATGGACTAGGCCAAATCGACAACTAGGAATGCATTTGTGTGACTTATCAAATGGAACGGCGAGCTCAAACTGACTCTCTTAAAGTTCCAGGACAACTGTATTAAGAAAATGGTCAAAAAAGGCAACAAGTGCTACTCGGCATAGCCGAGTCATTTGGTATTATCCACTTCCTTTGCCGAAATCAATTGTGAAATAAATATTTTCCCTTCTCTTAATTAGAGGTGTTACAGAGGCATTCATATTGAGATTGACTTTGAAGTTCCTAGTATCTTAGGAAAACCATCCACTGCTACTAGGCATGCTTTTGTTGATACGGAGACCAGCAGATGAAATTCCAATTGAAAAAGTGGCATCCAATATATGCAAATTGAGGAATAATCAAAGTTATCTCAAATCAGTCTCTTTTTTGAATTGTATTATTGAGAAGGAGTTAAAGGTATAAATTTAAGAGAGATTAGGTGTTGATGCATTAGCTATGATGAATTTCGATGGAGAAAACATTGATACATACAATGATTTAGTTTTTTCACTTGATGGGGCAGATTATACTCGATGTTTCTCCAATGAATTTAGATTTACATCTGAAAAATTGAGAAACTCCGCCTAAAAAAATATTTATTAATGATCCTCCGAAGTTGGAACTGAAGACTCACCCATATCATTTGTGTTATATGTTCTTCGGCCAAAATTAAACTTTGCAAGTCATTGTTATTGCTGCTTTGAATAACTGGCAAGTAGAAGCTTTGATATCGGTGTTGAAGAGGTTCAAAAGAGTGATTGATGGATGATTGTTTACATTATTGGTGTTCCAATACGTATATTATCTCATAAAATCCAACTCATTCTTGATAGTTAACAAACTATTGAGCACCAAAAAGATGTTATCCACCGAGGCATGAAATTATCAAGACGGGGATTTTAACTCTCAAATAAACCTCAAAAACTAGTTAAAATAGTTAACAATATAATGTTCAATAAAAAGAACCCAACTAAATGTCGGGGTTGAATCCCACAAGGAACAATATAATGTTCAATTTAAAGGATGAAGGCTAAAAAGGTAATAGCTTTAACCTAGACATACAAGGTATAGAAATATAAAATAGAAGGAAATTTTCATAACTACATTTATATTGGGGGGGAATGCGATATAACACAAGGGATGAATGGGAATCAGGAAAACATGAGATCCAATAAACACTCAATGATACATATCAATTCGATCCACAATCATGTAATCTCTGATGGGTAGGCACGATCATTCAATTATGCCAATTATCTTTCAATCTCGAAGCATTTTATTATGATATTTGATTTTAGTCTCAATCACACAATTACAAAATAATAACTACCTTGACTTAGACAACTCTCAGAAGAAAGCCTTGCATTGTACAATGAAACCCTAAATTTTATCTTTCCGTCTCAAATTCAAGATTCAATGTCAACAACACTTATCAATCTAATTATCCACTTCAATCAATCTCTTTTGAGCATCAATCGCACATCGGAAGATGACATTGAGAGTGTACTCCTATCCCATAAAAATTCAAACATGAAACGTAGATTGAACATATTTCATGAAATCAACATGGTTACAAGGAACTACAAAACGAATTGAGCAATTAATCAAACAACCAAATACCTTTATCTACTTTTAGTACAAATGCCTCAATTTCACACAAGCATTACAACCACATTTCTAGCAAATAAGAACAAGGAAATGAAGTAAGGTAAAATATATTACTAAATAAAAACACAAACTTTAAACCACTATAGAAATGTGAGGAAACTAACCTTCATGTCTCAACCCCTAAATGAAGAACCCTAAGATATATACACTTCAAATGTGTTGAACTCTCTAAAATGTTCTCTCTCTAAGAACTATTGGATGATGAAAAATATCAAACTCTAACCGTGTTTTCTTAATTTTTGGTCTAAAGTTTGAGAATTTCCCATTCTTCCCCTATTTTAAAAAGGTAGGCTTCGCAAAAGTGAAGTTCCACCCTTTTTCCCTAGTTAGCAAAAACAAAGATTGCATCATCTCTTAAGAGACCTTTTGACTTTGTTCACTAGTTTACTTCAGCAACCAGTGCTCCATAGGTGTTATACCTGGGCTTATTTTCTACCCTGAGTTTACTCTTTTCGTCTTTGAATCTACTTTTGATCAGTGGTTCCTCTTCTAACATCAAAAATACGTGGAATAAAACAATTTAAAGCATAATTAGCCTCTTTTTCTACTTTAAGTGATGCAAAATCATAAGAAAACCGCTATAAATAAGCGTAAATTTTCAACTCATGAACACCTTAAACTTAAAATATTGTTTGTCCTCTAGTAAAAATAAATTCAAAATACAAGAGGCACTCAATTTAAGCACAACATTATTTAATTAAAATAATCATGGTCATGGATTGGGTTGGTACTAAGAATTAGAATGTAAGACCCCCAAAATGAGTTAGGGTGTCTAGAGCCTAAAGTTTGTGTCTTGATGTTTTGAAATCCTAAAATGGGTTCTAAGGTTGTAATAAGGAAGTGTCTAAATATTTTGGTGATTTGAAAGTCAAGCGTCAAGGGACGATCAATACGTTCGACGACTAGTCACCAAAGGGACCTTATGTGCGTTTATGTGCTTATGTGTGCTTCATATTCTTATGAAGTCCTTGTATGATTAATGATGATGTTTATAGGTAGTATGTGAAGTTTCATGAAGTTGGTAGGTCAAACGTCCAAGACGTTCGATAGTTAGTGATTGAGACGTGCATGGGTGTCTTGAGTGTGCCTAACATGTTTGAAGGTGTTGCGAGTGTTTTTTTGGGGTGAAATTGATATAGAACGTCCTTGAAATGTTAAGGTTCATATTTACGTTGGAAAAGTCCAGGTAAAACTCCCCAAGGGCCTCGCAAGAGGCCCTCAAGGAGGACCCAAAGTCTGCCAAGACGGTGTCTTGGCAGTGTCTACCAACGACCTTCAATCGACGGCATGTAGATTAACCTACGCCCCATCGGTGGTGAGTCTTAGATTTACACTTCTCCTTGTGAATGGTCAAGTCAGTTTTCAATCCCCAGACCCAAAAAACGACCTGCAGTACGGTCCTTCGATGGACCTACTGGGCGTCGATGGGTCCGTCGATGCAGGCTGCAACATCACTATCATGCACGCTGTTTCATTTTGGGGTGAATGATAAATTCAAACCACGTGATAACCTGACCCTTTTTGGTTTATTTGGGTATTTATGGGTGTATTTAAGTGATAAAAATGTGAATACCCCATGCCCAACTCATTCTACAAATTAAACCCTTCCCTCTCAAAAAGAAACCTCTCTAGAATTCTCCATTGAAGATGAAGATCAGGAACAGCCATGGTGACGGATTCTCTCAAGCTTCCTTCATCAATTTTTAGTTGTTTTCTTCTAAAATGAGGTATGGTGATCCTTCATCTCCAGTTAATCTTCCATCAAGTGAGTTCCTTTGAATGTTTTCAATGCAAATTCATAATCAAACTGCTTCTTCTTCAATCTAGCCATGGATTCTTTCTCAAATTGATTTCAAAAGCATAATTTTAATGAATTAGTGTACATATACTTATTTGAATGTGATTGTCAATCCAATTCAATGTTGAAACCATGATCTCTCTCAAACTCGATTTAGCCTATGTGTGGGCTTTGTGATCTTGAATATATGTCGATTGAATTATGATTCTAGCATGTTGAACTGCCTATATCTACTGCCTAGTATGTGTATTGATGATGTATATTTGAGGAGTGAGACATGAGGATCAAGGTCCGAGGTTTAGATAAGGCTAGTCTATCATGTAGTAACTTGGGATCTTGATGCTAGAATGATTGTTATGTGACTCGATCATGATGAATTATCTTAGATACTGCAAATATTGTAATGTGATGATTAATTAGGTTTAATTTATCCAATGTGATTACATACAATCAAATTGGTAAGGATTGATCTATGTTCTTCTAGCCTATAGATTGAAATGTACATGATGTAATCTAAATTCTAGGGTAGATGAAGCATGATCTAGCTAAGTATAAGGTAAATTTGTGAGTGATCTATATTACTCTACTTCCTATAGATTGATGAATGTAGGATTTAGTTTATTTAAAGATACTTGTAGAAACTGCCTTATTTTGTATTGTTGATGTCACTATCGGAATCTACACCCCAGACGAGACCAGCGTCGTTGACCTCTCAGAGGTTTCAGACAAGTCTACATACATCATCGTTACTTCATCTATGTTAATTTAGAGGAAAATTTGTACTTTTGTTTAGTTAAACTTTATATTGGAAAACATTGATCTCGCATAGTACTATCTAGGTAAACTCATAAGCGTTAACAACAACCATCTAAATCAAGATAATCAAATGAAAGAAATAAACATAAATATAGAGTTACCAAAATGGCACCAATACAACGTCTGAAAGTAAATACGAAAGAAATGCTAGTGGAACATATTCCACTAGAGCATGCCTACGTCTATGCTAGAATGAACAAGTAAGCATCCTCGAAATCATGAGGGCCCACCAAATCCGAGTGAAAGCTCCACGTCTGGATAACTTCTGTGTCGACTCGTAAGCTCTAACTCCAGCTGCACCTACACCTAAAAGTAGATAAATGTATGGAATTAGTACACACTTGTTCGAAGTATGGGTATATGCAAGCACAAACCACGGACATGCATGATTTAGAAAATCTCTCTCCTAAAGATATGAGTTATGGAAAATCAAGTCAGTGGACTTACCAATATATGATTAGGAAAGTCATGCCATGAGAGTAACATGCATCATCATACGTATCATATTGCACACAACACATAACATATTGCATATAACACATAATGATACACTCAAATTTACTTCTCGAAAAGAAGTATAAGCGGTCGTATCAAGTAAACAGCCCAACTATGAGGTTGGGATCGATCCCACGAGGAAAATTATTTAGACTTAACTTTAACCTATAATGACTTCTATTTAATCAATCCTTTACGAAAACAAGTAATAAAAGGGGGTTTTAAATAACAAAACAAATTAAATATTTCTAAGTAAAAAACTAGCAAGTAAAAATATTTGATATTTATCAAGTGATAAGAGTAACTAGGGACTAAGTATTCCCCACAGGTTCATAACGCGGTAATTCTAGGTATAAAAATTCTTTCCTAATATCTTGTGTGCAAAGTGGTAAATTACGTTTCCCTAATTCTTTGGTCCGGCATCAAGGGAATTTTACTCCGCACCTTGGTCTGGCTATGTGTTTATTCTTTACAAAAAACCTTACCTTTCCTCATATTAAGCATCATAATCGATGTATGGCTTAGTTGTTACTTTGCACCAATTGACACTAGCCTATTAGATAGCGTATACTAAATCTACGTTGATATATCTTTTCTTATCATCTACCTCCTTGGTCCGGCAAGTAGAAATAAGGAAATTTCTAATATGTGCAGTCGTTAAAAAGACTTCTAAACAGAAGAATTATCAATACATGGAAGACACTACTCTGGAATTGTAATTTTAGATAGGTTTTACCTTATTATTTACGCATGGTTCCCACAACTCTAGTTATGGATTTAGTTACCCATGTTCATAATTACATAATTCATATTGATTAGACAAGAATTCATGTACTTACTTTGATGAGATTGAAGAAAATCCATAAAATCACTTGAATTCTAGAAAATAATGCAATAAACGATTCTGGAAAAATGAAATATTTTCCATAACCCAATATTCAATAACCAGTATTACAAATTAGACAAATAACCAAGAGTCTAACCCCAAAAACGAGGTTTTTAAAAGTATTTATAATAAATAAGTACTAACATAAACAGGATATATATTTAAGAAAAATATTCTAAAGAACGCGTCTAAGTCAACGATCGGACCGACGGACCGTCGAGGCGACGACGGACCGTTGAGGCCTCCCGTCGTTCCACACTTAGAATCTTTTTCAGCTGCTTTCTTCTCAAACACACTGTTACCAACGACGGACCAGGATGATTGTGCGTTGAGTGAACCACGGTTCGTTGATGGCTTCTGTTTCTCCACATAGAGAATCTTTTCAAGATGTGTACTGAGGCTACTTTTTGTAAGCAATGACAGATGTGCAGGACGGTCCATTGTGGAGATGATGGTACGTCCATAGCTTCCGTAGACCCACACTTGGTCAGAATTACCTTATCTTCCTTCAGCAACATTTTTATTTTGACGACGGTTGCCACCTACGGACCGTCGATGGCTCCGTAGGTCATCGCTTCTGCAATTTCAACACAATTCTTCCGCGTTTTGATTCTAGATAGTATTCCTGCAAACAAAGAGAAAAATACAGTAAAACTACTACAAAAAGGCCTTAGACACACACTAAACATAAGGAAAACGCATTTAAAGTACCGTGGAAACACGGTACATCAACACCCTTAACTTAAAATCGTTGTTTGTCCTCAAGCGACGCACTATGACTCATCACAAAACCTTTGTACAAAAGTATCCTTATTTAAGCTTTCGCAATCATCTAGCTATCGAGCCCGATTATTTTCATTAAGTTTATGCAGTCTACCACTATTAGACTCGCCACACAGCGACACCTATCCTCTTAATCTCTCACCAACGTACCAATTTTTCGGTATTGCAACTAGTGCCCTCACTTCAAAACAACATCCTCTTTTTTCACACAATGATTTCAGTTTGAGTGTAAGGATTATTTTATTTCAACACTCGGTCTCAGAACAACTTCACACCTCATTTATACTTGTGAATAGATTACCCTATTTCACTACTTAAGTCACCACAATAGACTCTCTAGGATACAATAGGACTTTCTTAGGTTGTTAAACTTAGGCTTAGGATAAGCTAGGGACTATAGTTTTGATGTATTTAGTGACTTATTTTCCTCCTTGAAAATCAGACTAAGCTCCCCTACCTTTCATCATTTTATTCTTCCCTATTTCTTAATTTGTATATCTACGCCCTACTTTTCCTTTCATTTTCCTTTGTGCTAAGTCATTTTGAAAAAAAAACTTCTTTCAACTTTATTGAGAACTTTCTTTTGGTCTTTCTCTTCTATTTCTTTCAACCCCACTTTCCGGAGGCATTCCTAAACTAGCCACCCTCAACTCATGGTTTTGCCAGTGTCAAGCTACAACAAACCCATGGTTGGGTCAGGGCCACGACAAGGTTGTGTTATGCATTAGCCTCCCTCAACTTGTGATTTGGCATAAACTGAGGCGCTCTTCCTGTCCAAGGAGGGACCAGGGCAACACATGTCCCAGAAACAGATTCAGTTAGGATAAAAAAGAAAGGTCTATCTTAAGCTCAATTCATTGAATCAGAATGGAATAATTCATCGTTTTTTGTTATCTACGATAAAATTGGTGATCTTGCACAAGGGCTATGATCCCTTTCCTAATGGTCTAGCAAAACTTACTTTTAGCCGGATACCACGCAAGTCCCTAGCTCAGTACCAATGGGGCTATTCAATTTGCCTCACACTCACTTGACAATCATTATTCTACATGATTATCAGACACCTAGTTTAGATTTAGTCATGTTCGTTGTGTATCTATTTATCATGCAGAGACACACATTTATCAGTTATTATGCCAGTCAGCAGAATTTTCTTTTTTAAATCAGGAATCCTTTGTTTATATCATGTGATTGTAGATTCCATTTCGCATATACAATGACAAAAAGATACAACATGTCGTTTGACGATCAAAGACCAGTCTTTTGCGGGAAAAAAGAACACATGCAAGAAAACCCAGGAGGATCGTGAGTTGGCATAATCAGATTCACCTAGCACTCACTTCCATTTCCACCCAACCCCCACATAAAAAATTACATGCATATTGTCCAAATGCATAAAAAGTATATAAAATGGGGTGGTAGATGAAGAAAACCTAAGGCGCAAAGCACCGACGATCAACATGCTGACTGGTTCTGTTTCCTGGAACCCACTTCCTCTGTAGTAGGGACACTATCAGTGGTGTCCTCAGCAATAACAACACCATCAATAGTGCTTCTCTTAGCCTCAACAATTCTGGAGCTAGACGCTTGATCAGCCACTTCTAGAACTCTCAACTAGCGAGCCTCCTCATCAATCAGCGAGGCTCTTCTTGCGGCCTCCAACTTATTGCTCTGTTTCTCCTATACCTGAGACTCATCCTCAACTCTAACTTGGTGCCTCTTGGCACAATATCATGAGGGAGGTGGTGGCACAGCAGTGGTGGAGATAGGGCAGCCAACACCGTGTCCTTATCAGGATCTGCAGAATGGGCCTCAGACTCAGGCACCCAGCCTCAAGTATGGTATCCAATTTTTCTCTCAGACTCTCCACAATAGCCTGGAGAGTCATCAAATCCACTGTAGAGGCTGTACGAGCAATAACCCTCAACTTTAATGCATCCAAGCGCTGGTGGACCTCCATTATCTGCGCTCAGTATGTTGAGAAATCTCTCTCAATCTGCTCCTCCGCCCAGCAATCTACCTTCGCATCCAAGGTTTGCTGTGATGCAGAAGTATGGCTATTTGGACCTCTAATTTTTGGACACTAGCAAGCGGGACCAGTGTAGCAGATGGAGCCGAGCGGGAGAGCTCAGAGCGATGCTAGCACCCGGGATAGACTAAACTAAGGTGGTGTCGGTAGGATCGGATGCAGTCGGATTAGCCGCTTGGGCTTGATCTACTATGGATGCCAGGTTCTCATTGAGAGGCTGCACCTCTGAACGGGGCCCTCTATAGGGAGACAACTCATTGGACTCATCATGAATGAGGCCCATATCCACTGTGTCGGGCGGGGTCTTGATCACATAAATGTGCCACAAAGGCACTCTTAGACCCCATGCCAAATCAAAAAGACCTGACGTGAAGGGGGTGGGTAATAGTAGTGTCCTTGAAAGACCATCTATGCATCACCGCTGCCTGGGCGGGTGTGGCAGCAATAACAACGTGAAGTCCACCTCAAAACCCACAACCATAGTAACCATCAGCACTGCACGATCCCAAGTTACAATGTTATCAGTTGCAGTGGGGGAAAGGTAGTATCGCACCAGTAGCCATAAGATTTTTGTCTATGAAGGTGAGGTTAGCCTTCTTGATGCTCCCCTTGGTCTCTAGAACACAATCATAAGCCTCACCATCCATGGAGAGGTTCTGTGTTGTCCATCGCTTGGTGGTATATCTCCCATCTAGCTCAAGCTGGAACTGGCCGTCCTTGATCAACTTTCACCGATAGTAAAACTCAGCGGTGAAGGTGGTCCTGTTGGCATCAACGTCCGCGCCATAGAGACACCTACGAATGGCCGGCAAAGAAATATCAACCCTTTTGTCCAATTGAGACTGAAGAGTCGCCACATATGAGGCATAAACTCTCTCACCATTTCTTCGCTATAGCGACCAACATTCTGAGTCGTCCACTCCAGCCGATTTCTGGTGAATATAGCATGGACGGGGCTGGCATAGTGAAAGAATACCAATGAGAACTCGCCGCTCGAGTGTTAGGGTCTGGGTCATGACCCCCTTGTCATTGAGCACCTTGGCATCTGCATGTACTTGATATTGATCCTCGAAACACCATTGTTTGGACTGATCAGCAATATTAAGGACGCCAGTCTGTGGTGCTGGAGAAGAATCAGCACTATCAGCCTCATCAGACGAGGTAGAATGGACCGAAGTAGAAAGAGCATTGGCACTAGGGTAAGCAGAAGCCTCCTCAGACCCGGAAGCCTTCACATAGCTGGATTCTTCTTCTGAACCGGAAGCCTTCTTAGCACCAGACGCTCCCTTAGAATGTGCAGCTGACCCAGAAAGTGTGCCAATCAATATGCGCTCCTCTTCAGAGTGGGAGGTAGTGACTCCGCCGGGTGTCACCTTTGTGGGCGTGGATCTAGTGGTGCGGGCAGCACCGGTAGGAGTGAGGGTGCCTAGAGGCACGTACTCAGGGTCACGCTCATCGTTTGAGCCTATGACTATCCAGTTCGACGGGGAAACACACTGAGAATGCCTTCTCGAGTAGACACAATCTTTCTTGGGTGCCATATGTACCTGCAAAGAGAAGTTATTCGTACCATTAGAAGCCTATAACACATTTAAAAGCATCAAACACAAGAGTAAAACACAGAATGGAATTGCAGTGCAGAAGTGCAGCACTGCCTAACGGACCCATCGATGGTCTATCGAAGGGATGATAGTCCATCATGGGGGCCCGTCGAGGGACACTTAGAAGAATTTTTTTAGAAAAATAGAAACAAAGGTTCTGACAGTGTCGACGGTTGTGCAGGATGGACCATCGAAGGGATGATGGTCCAGTAGTGGGTTTCATCGACGGATACTTACAATATTTTTTAGAAAATTAGAAACAAAGGTTTTGACAGCGTGGACAATTGTGCAGGACGGACAGTCGAAGGGACGACGGTCCGTCAGTGGGGTCCGTCCATGGGCAGTTAGAATATTTTTTAAGAAAGTCAAAAACAAAGGTTCTGACAGTGTCAATGGTTGTGCAGGAAGGACCGTTGAAGGAACGATGGTCTGTTAGTGGGTTCTGTCGATGGACACTTAGACTAAGCAAGGGATGTTGGGGTTGACGGACCCCAATGAAGGTCTGTCGACGGGGTCTCGTTCTGTCCTTCAAGGACATAAATTTTCAGCCATTTTGTTTCCCCCAACGTACTAATTCAGAGTATCCTTAGAGACCTTAAGTTTCTTAACATTAACCCGAGACATAGTTAAGGTAAACCTGTCGCTCAGTGCATTGCATTATCAAGTTTGAACATCGAGTTCTACAGAATATCAAAACCCTAGGGTCAGGAACACCAACAGAAACACAACACAGTTTAACAAGACCCCCCCCCATGCCATCCCTATAGTATATTTACCAATGGTTGCTGAGGGACATAGGAAGTTAGGTGTAGTTTAGCATGCAAAAGGGGTATCGCCAAAGGAAGGGGAGTTCAAGACCCACATGGGTAAGACATCAACGTTGAACAGAAACAAGCGATATATAATCTATCAAAAGAGGAGAGAGCCTACTTGCGGAAAACTGTAGTGCGGACGGGAGCGAAAAGGGGGACCTAAAGCGGGCAAAACTGGAGAGAAAGTTATATGGGACAAATCTATGGGAAACGAGGTACAAGGAGGGAGCTGGACACTGCAGAAGCTCACACCTGCACCCAAGAGTAGAGCCCTGAACCACCACGAGAACAAACAAACACCCACCATAGCATATGACCCGGAAGACACCACAAGAGAGCAAAAGATGTAGCGAGATGAAGATACGTGATGTTGGGGAGAGATGGAGGGGAGTTTAGTGGAGTGGAGGAAGTGTTAGGGGAATTGATCATGGAATGGTAGGTAATGGGTGAAAAAGTGGGGCGAGAAAACGGATTTATAAGAAATATGGAGGGGGAGAAAATGGTAATGGGTTATGGACGAGGGGGTAACTGACAGTTTAAAAACTTTAAACTGTCGAGCTGGAGGGTCAGAGTGGGGTTGGTGGGTGAGGAATCGACCAATTGTCCCCTTCGTACAGGACAGAGCGGTGCCGGTCGAAGTTACGTCGAATCCCCTCTTGTGTCATGCGCTAGTTTCCCAACTGGTGTAGTGGAGCAAATTTAAAGAGAACGAAGATACTTGATGGGCATGGTGGGTGGATCCTAACAGACGGCTCGGACGATGGGTCCACTAGCATGGGGATGCACCGGGAGACCAATTTCTGCAGATTTTCTTTGTGATTTGGTCCCTGCATATTTAACACCCATTAAGATAATCTTTTTGTGTTCTCTGGACATTTTTTTGTACACGGACCGTACTCTATGATTTAGCCAACACTTCTAAATAAAAATAAAGGAACATTCAAACATGAGATAAGAAATAAAAGCAAAAATAATGCAGTTATCCCAAGAAAATCATGAAAAACCTATAGTTTTCTAGAGGATACATATTGGGTTGCCTCCCAATCAATGCTTGATTGAACATCGTGGCACGACAGAAGACTCTTGATTACATAGAATTCATCAAGATAGTATGCATCGATCACTTCATTCACCATTTCCGCATGCCCTACATAGATTTTGATTCGCTACCCGTTCACCTTGAACCTTACCTGCGACTTGTTCTCCAACTAAACCGCCACCCATGGAGGGAATAGTGGGTGGTTAAATAGGGACCAAGTTAATTTGGACTTGGTTGCCCAGAAAACAAGAGACAACATCGTGTTAGAATTGAAACAAAACGCACACAAATCCCCAACACCAAAAAATCGCGCTTCCAATCTTTTGGTCATGGTAATTGCCTTAATCTTTCTTTGTAGAGGGCTGGACACTTTCATCGACTTCAGCGAACTCATCGAAGCTCTCAACCCGTTTAACCTCTATTACTTCCCCCCAGCCTCATTCCATCCTTTCAATTTCTCAGACTAGATGGCCTTATGCCTAATTCAACTTGTAAGTGGGAAAAAGCCTTTCCCCTATACAAGCGGTATGCGGTACATACCTATGGAGTCTGGGATGTGTCAGTAGGGGCAAAGAGCAATATTATCAAGCCGCCTTGACAAATCCGTTCCTACATAGCATTCACCGTTTTTTATCAAAAATCTGCTTAATCTCCCTGTTTGACACCTAAACTTGTCCACTAGTTTGAGGATGGTAAGGAGTGGCCACATTTGGTGAACCCCATATTTTTCTCCAAAATCCTTACCAGCTGTTGCAAAAGTGGGATCCCCATCACTGATAATAGCCCTTGGTGCCAATCTAGTAATATATCTTTTTCAAGAATGCCGTTGGACCAATCTTCCTTATTATCGCAAGCTGCCGATAGTTTCTACCATTTAACACATAATCGACGTGCCGCGAGAAGTAATTCATCCCATGAGAAACTCACAAAAAAGGACCTAAAAGTAAATGCCCCACACATCCAAACCCTTCAATCACAAGAATGGGATTTAACGAAAGCTCTGCTTTCTCGAAATGCCACCATATATTTGCATCCATCACATGGCCTTGGAGGACTCAGTGATCAATCTTGTGAGGGTGTGGATGGTTATCCAATAGTAGCCACATTGCAAGGTCTTCGTGGCAGTTTGGATACCACTATGATGCCCACCTAAAGGTGAAGAATGCATGCTTCCCCAAAACACTCAACATCTCAAACCTCCGGCACACAAGCTGAATAATAAGCCATTTGGCACAAACTATAAAGTGCGCTCATTCCCAAAAGACTTTCCACATCAGGATGAAACTTTTCCTTTGTTGAAAGGACAGTCCGGTGGGTTATATCAATAGCCAGATAATTTGCAAATCTTCGAACCATGGGCGCATGTCTGGGAGGCAGCCAGTACATGCTCACAGGGAAAAGTTCATCAAATTTGCTTTTTCACTCTAACTACCCTCAGTGACTTCAATCTTCTAATCAGGACAAGTGATCAGCAACTTGATTTTTGGTCCCTTTTCTATCTTTCACCTCAATGTTAAATTCTTGAAATAGTAATACCCGATGAATCAACCTCAGTTTTGCATCCTTCTTTGCCACTAAATATCTCAAATCAAAATAATCAGTATGCATATAACCCTCATGCCAAGCAAATAAGAGCGAAATATCTCGAAAGCAAAGACTATTGCAAAGAGCTCTTGTTCAGTCACCGTGTAGTTCTTTTGGGCTTCATTAAAGGCTTTACTAGCATAGTAAATGGGAGAAGGATTTTGGACGCTTTGTCCCCAATCCACACCAAGAGTCAACCCCACTCGCATCAGCATATCAACCTCAAATGGCCTGCCTCCATTCCGGAGAAATGATAAAGGAAGATGCAGACACCACTTTTCCTTCAAACACCAAATGCCGTAAGAAATGATTCATCAAAATAAAACTTACACTCTTCTCAAGCCATGTTTGCCACAAAGGATTGTGCAATCTTGAAAAATCCTTTGATTAACCCGGTTATAAAAGCCTGCACGCCCCAAGAAAAAACTTAACACCTTTAACGAAATGGGGGAGGAAGTTCTCTCTATCACCTCAACTTTACCTCGATCAACCTTATATACAGTTATATGAAAATGAGATGACTAATACAATACCTTCTTTCCCCATGAAGTGACATCTTCCCATTTAGCACAAGGATGGAATCTTCACACCTTTAAGAACCCGGATAAATGATTCTCAACACCGCCAAAGGACTCACCAACCACGAAAAACATCATAACACCGCAATAGTGTCCTCCACCATATCGGAGAATTATCGACATCAATACATCTCTGAAACGTGGCCGGTGCATACATAACCCAAACGGCATCTCTTGAATTGACGAACGTTCCATAAGGGACAAGTAGAAGTTGTTTTCTCTTGATCTTCCGGTGTGGTGCAACAGAAATCTAATATACGGAAGTAACAATAAAGAAAATATGTACCACCGATTATCCTTAAGTCTATCAACATCAATACATGAAATCATAGGAAAATGATTTCAATTCTCTTTCATGCATTTAATGTTACTGTTAGCATACACAAACTCCATACAGTCATCAGTCTCATTGGGA
Source organism: Solanum habrochaites (assembly GCA_027704765.1). Classification (NCBI taxonomy): domain Eukaryota; kingdom Viridiplantae; phylum Streptophyta; class Magnoliopsida; order Solanales; family Solanaceae; genus Solanum; species Solanum habrochaites. Next base: position 19,420,659 of record JAKWJA010002496.1, read on the forward strand.
CAAGCTCATTTTTCTCATTGGACCACAGCCATTCCCCCTTTTTAGGAACACACAGAACAGGCTACCCAACTACTATCGTCGATGGATTATATCACTCGTAACATCAACCACTAACATTTTAATTCTTCACCACCTCTGCATATGTGGATTAAACGTCTACGGTGTCAATACTTGCTTGATGATCAGGCTCGAGTTGGATGTTATGTGAACAAATCCCGGCGGGATAACACATAATATCTGAAATAGTCACCCATAGCTCTTTTGAACCTTATTAACAACTGCCAACAAAAATCTCACCCTTATGCACATTCAATTTGAGCAATAATTACGTCCCAAAAGTTGTAACCTTTTCCCAAGAATATCATACTATGATGAGGTGGGTAGAGCCTAAGTTCTACTTTTTGTTAGCCTCCTCTATAGAGTTTTGTGGGTGGAAGGACTGTGATGCTTCATATGCTAAATCCAAATTCTTTTGGTTTTAAACCGAAACATCACCTCGATCAAGTGCCAAGATCAATGACTCACACGTGGGAAAAAAATCCCACAAAGAAAAGAATCTTCAATAAAATCACTATCAAAATTCATGATCAATGTCGCTAGTGCTTCTACACCCAGACGATCTTCTATTTGTACCTCAAATGACTTTTCAACCCTATAAGATATGGAAAATACTGATTGGATCTCACCACACTGCCTCATGGACCTACAAATGTTAAAAGTCAGTTCTTCATTGTTCAACCAAAATTTCATTTGCCCTTTCTCCATATTAACCATGTTCTACCCATAGCAAGGAATGGCCTCCAAGAATAATAGGCACCTCAACATCAACCTCACAATCCAGAATCACAAAATCGGCCGGAAATATGAATGGATACACCTTTACTAACACATCGTGGAGTATCCCAGTAGGCCTCTTCACCGTTCGATCAGCCATCAGTAGCCGCATCACAGTGGGCTTTGGGTCACCCAAACCCAACTTTTTGTAAATAGAGAGAGGCATGAGATTTATGCTTGCACCAAGATCACTTAATGCTTTCACAAAGTGTAATACCAAGATTGTGCATAGAATAATGAAGGGACCTTGATCTTCTTTCTTTTGCATTAGAGACCTTGTAGCAATAGCACAACAATGTTACATTCTATCATCATCCTCAAAATTGACCAATATTTTCTTAGTGACCATATCTTTTATGAACTTGGCATAACCGGCATTTGTTCAAGAGATTTTATCAAAGGGACATCGATGGAAAGCTGTTTGAGCATAGTGATAAAACATCAGTATATACCATCCTTGGTCTTTTTCACTAACCTCTGTGGGAATGGAGGTGGTGTTGTAGGCATGGGATTGGGGTACCTCAGCTTCTTTCCCCGTTTTGTCTCCTAACTCACCACCAACCTCCACTACCTCATCATCACCTCTTATCACATTCTCTACACCAGACGACATAGGTGGGTCAATAGTTTTCTTACCACATCAAGTTTTGACTGCCATACAATGTCCATCATTTTTCAGATTTTGCACAGTATTGCTAGGAAGAGTGCCCAGTTGGCGTGGGTTCACAGTGGAAGACAATTGGGCCATTCGCAACTCAAGATGCTTGATCGAGATTACATGTGCATCAATTTTTTGCCGAATACTTGCTAAGTCACTACTCAACTCTTTAGTGTGCTCATCACCAGCATCCAACCTCCTCATCATTTTTTGCAACATATCCTCAACTCGTGCCATACTGCCTCCACCATCTCTAGGAGCAACTTCCTGATTTTGAGGTGTAACATAGGGCCCACTCCTATCATTTTTGTTACCATAGTTACCCCGGTTGAAGTTGTTGTCGTGGTTGTAATTTCTATCCGAGCATAATGACCCTCTCGATTGTAACTACCATAGTTTGGACCTTGATTTCCTTGACCCTGGCTTCAATTATCCTCACTGGAGCCTTGGGCGTTTGGTCAAAAAACCCCGTCTGCTCATTTACCACATAAGAGTCCTCTTCATACTAATACACATGAGTTTGCGTTGGTGGTTTAGACAAGTAGTTCACCGCATTCACCGTTTCTGCACCCCCATTGATGTGTATCAAAACTAACTCAAGCTCAGTTCTCATTTGAGCCCTTTTTTCACGATTCTGATTTGTGGTTGGGTTGTGTGCGGATTGCACTGCAAAAAAGTTTTTGCTAGTATCATACTTCCTAGTGCCCCAAGCTTTATTATTTCGGGAGATTTTCTGTAACTTCTCAGTGATCTCAACATAAGGACACTCCCCATAAGAACCACCCGCTATCGTATCTAGTACTTCTTTATTATTATCATTTTGTCCCCGATAGAAGTACTCTTTCAGTGACTCATCATCGATGCGGTCATTGGGGACAGTTCTCAAGAACGAGAAGAACCTATCCCAAGAACTACTAACTAATTCTCCTGGTAGTTCCACAAAGTTGTTCACCCTATCTTTGTGGTGTATCTTCTTAGACAGTGGGTAGTAACGTGCTAAGAACACATCTCTCAATTTATTCCAAGTATAGATTGAGTTATAGGGGAGCTCGGTAAACCATATAGAGAGGGAATACTCGTAACCCAATGACGTCCATGTTAAAATCAAGTCTCCCCAAACAAATCTTATACACTAACCTCACTTTGGCGATGTGAGCATGTGGGTCCTCAGAAGATAGTACCGAAAACAAACCTCTAACTGTGAGAATTTGCATCAGACTACTAGTTACCACAAAAGTATGACCATGTGGTTGAGGAGGTAGGACAAGTGGACTATCAGAGTTAGTGATGTTAACAATTCCCTAATAGTACTCTTGAGGGCGTGGGGTGGGAGGTTGCCTCCTCGGATTATCTTCACCAGGATTATCAACAACCACTCGATTATGAGGATCAACCAGCAGGGGAAATTGAAGGTTATCTCATCATCGATATAAGCACTATTGTTTTGAATATTCATTCTTCAAAGTGTGCAGTTTAGTTCTTGATCAAGTGGAAGTATTGGTTCTCCTCGACTCTGTGTACTTGGCATACACTAAACCTAGACTTGCGAGAGAGAAAAACAAATAGAAAAGTAAAATTAGAAAATTGTTGACTAAACTTCAGTAATATGCTTAAAGATAATCTAAAAACCACTTTCCCCACAAACGGCGCCAAAATTTGATACGCCAAAATTTACTTTTCAAAAGAAGTATAAGCGGTCGTATCAAGTAAAGAATCCAACTATAAGGTTGGGGTCAATCCCACGAGGAAAATGATTTAGACTTAACTCTAACCTACAATTACTTCTATTAAATCAACTCCTTCCCAAAAACATGTAATAAAATAGGGGTTTTAAATAACAAAAGGAATTAAATATTTCTAAATAAACAAGTAGCAAGTATGAATATTTGATATTTATCAAGTGATGAGAGTAACTAGGACATAAGTGTTCCCCACAGGTTCATAACACGGTCATTGTAGCTATAACATTCCTTTCCTAGTATCTTGCATGCAAAGTGGTAAGTTATGTATACCTAATTCCTTGGTCCGCAACTAGGGAATTTCACTCCGCAACTTGGTCCGACAACATGTGTATGCTTTACTAAACCTTACATTTACCTCATATTAAGAATAATAATCGATGTATGTCTTAGTTTTTACTTTGCACTAATCGACACTAGCCTATTAGATAGTGTATACTAAATTACGTTGATAATTCTTTTCTTATTATCTACCTCCTTGGTCCGGCAAATAGCAACAAGGCGAGTTCTAGTGTATACACTCATTAAAAAGACTTTGAAATGAAAGAATTATCAATACATGAAAGACACTATTCTAAAATTGTTATTTTATCTAGTTTTTACATTGTTATTTACCTATGGTTCACACAACCCTAGTTGTGGATTTAGTTACCTAGGTTCATAATTACATAACTCATATTGTCTAGACAAGAATTCATGTACTTACTTTGATTAGATTGAAGAAAATCCAAAAAATCACATGAATTCGAGAAAATAATGCAATAAACTATTCCGAAAAAATGAAGCATTTTCCAAAACTCAATATTCAACAACCAATATTACAAATCAAAAAAATAACCAAGAGTCTAACCCCAAAAAGGATTTTTTACAAGTATTTATAATAAAGAAGTCCTAACATAAAAAGGAAATATGTTTAAGAAAAATCTTCCCAAAAATGTATATGATTTGACGATCGGACCGACGGACCGTCGAGGCCTCCCGTCGTTCCACACATAGAATATTTTTTAGCTCCTTTCTTCTCCAACTCAGTATTACCTCGACGAACCAAGATGATGGTCTGTTGAGTGCATGAAGGTCTGTTAATGGCTTCCGTTTCTCCACACTAAGATCTTCTCACGAAGGGTACTCGGCTACTTTCTATTAGCAATGACGGATGTGCAGGACGGTCTATCATGGTGATGACGGTCCGTCGATAGCTTACGTAGCCCCACACTTGGTCAGAATTTCCCAATATTCCTTCAGCAACATTTTTCTTCAGACGAAGGTTTCCATCTATGGACCGTCAAGGGGTCGACAGACCGTCGATGGCTTCATAGGTCATCACTTCTGCAATTTCAGCTCATTTCTTCCGTGTATTCTTTCTTGACAGTTTTCTTGCAAATAAAAAGAAAAATACATTAAAACTACTACAAAAAGGCCTTAGACACACACTAAACTTAAGGAAAAAGCATTGAAAGTACCGTAAAACCACGGTATATCACATAACATATTGCATATACAATTCAGTATAAAGTTCCATTACATTCATCTCATACATCATAGAAGTTGGCTTTTGGCATGAGGTCATCATTGCTCATTAGATGATTTCTCATCTCATCACTAGTATTGAGTATGCATTAACTTTAATACTTCCATTAGAGTGTTCATAGAGACTGTTGTCTTCATTAACTTTACACTTTTGTGGTGAGTACGTTTTGGTAACATTTACTTAGGCTCATTTGAGATTGCTCTCGTATTTCACATTAGCCTCTTATCATGTTGTCACCACATTCATTTGTCTTAGCACACTTTCCCTTCATAATTACTCACCCCTTTTTTTGCGTGAATGTTCATTTCATCATATGCCAATGCACTTGCCCTTTTAGTGTGTTTCACACTCTTAAGTAACCCTTCTAGGGTCTCATCATTCATCACGTAACATCTTAGGTTCACTTACTTTATAAATGTATGCTGGACTTATGATTCCACACACCCAAGCCTTGAGGCTTCATTCATAGTACATTTAAGTGATTCATATTGCCCAAGATTATGTGGTACAATACTTATGCATCTTGTAAGTATGCCAAGGTCACAATTTGATTCCTATAGGAAACATTTGTTACTTATTTATTCACATAATACTTATGTGTCAATACGGAATTTGGGCAAGGAAACCCAATTTTGAATCCCTTGAGCAACACTTAATCTTATATTAAACTTGATAATTGCATTTTTCAAATTTAGCGAATCTTAGCTCGATCCCCATCACCCCCATATCATTTTCTTTCTTTTCCCTCTTCTCTTTCTCGTTTAAGACAAGGAGATTGTGGGATCAATCCCCCACAAGCTCATTCTTTTTCTCTTAATTTTTCTCTTAACTTTCTCACCTATCCAAGAGGTTGTGGGTTCAATCCCCACTCACCTCATTTTATTTTCTCCTTTATTTTTCTCCTAACTCTCTCATCTATTCAAGAGGTTGTGGGTTCTATCCCCACTCACCACATTTAATTTTCTTTTCTTTTTTATCATGAAATTTTTAAGTAATTTGAATTTGGTGAGCTCTTGGGTTCAATACCCAATGACCTCATATTTATAAAAAAAAATTAAAACATAGCTCATTTTTTCAATCATAGGTCGAGACGAACAATCTCCAGCAAGCTGGAAATTTGGTCTCTTTCAGTCCATCTTTCCCTCAAGTTTTTATATTGATTCTTGGAGTATTTCGGGTGACATTTAATCAGCAGCATTATCCTTATATAAACATCATAATTTTAACATTTCATACACTTGAAACACAAAATTTTTAACATACAAATTTCAGGCAGCAATATAATTAATTTACAACACACACATGCTCAAACAGTTAACTTAATACACTTTTCCAGAATATATCTTTCATTACTTACATAATTTCCAAATACATATTCAACACATAACCACAACCAGACCTAAAATTATCTCTCAGAAGACATACCAGCACATGCTTTGAATCTTTCAAAGGATCCAATGATAGGGGCATGCCACGGCGACAACCTTAGTTTTTTAATTGCGATTAAACTTAACCTTAAGGGTCTCTTGGGAAAGGTACCAAGAGAAAATAAAATTCATACCTAAAGTTGTTCAAAATTTATTCAATGTGCTTCATATTTATCCACTAAGCCAACGTCTCACCACCGAAACCACAATCAAAATCCGTCGAGAAAATGATTTTTACTTTTTTTATTAAGCTTATTTTGCTTTTGAGTTTTTAACTTTCAAGTTCTTGATGAAATTTTGTATTTGACGTTCTGCTCTTGTTCTCTTGTTGAAGGAAGATCGTGAGTGAGAGAGAAGTGGTGAGAAACGTGTGAGAGTGTTAACTTAGGATTAGTAGATTAGGGAGAGACTTAGTCAAATTAGCTTATCTTTAATTAATAAATAAAATAAGACTTTTTTTTATTTTTCTTGAATCAGAAATTCAATATTAATTAATTAAATTAATCCACTTTATAAAATAAATCAAATTAAATCATTGCTCCCACCAAGGCTCAAACCTGTGTGGAGCAAGATTTCGCTCAAAGGGTCAATTTCAGCCCTTTCTACCCAAATTTCCCATACACCATATTAATTAATTAATTAATTAAATATTTAGGGTAATTAAAATTCTACCCTTAGCCTGGAAAAATACCATTTTACCCGTAGACTCTCCAAACTTAAGATTACCCATTTTTAAGTCCAGTTAAGACTCATTCGGGTAGATCTTCATATTCGGGGCCCTACATGCCTGGACCCAACCTTTTCTAGCTCAACTAACTTACCAAGTTTGTTGGTGGTGTTGTTGCAAGGGTTCAGAAGTCTTGTTCTACGCGCATCAATCTGTGTGATGCCTAGGCCTAGTTTCCTATTCTAGATACGATCTAGGTTGTATTGCTAATCTTATGAGCATATAAATGGCTATGTTAGAGTTATGTATATGTGCTTCCTATAATGAGGTATTATAATGTTCTATGTGAAGTAAAGTCAATATAGGTGCAAAAAGACTAGATCGTACTGTAATGATATTGTAAATCTTGAATAAATGGGTCTTATGCTATGTTATCCATTCTATGATGTTATCTGATGTATCATTCACTAGGATGACTTTATAGGTGTACTAGTTTGGGCAAGGGTATGGAACCTTTTCTATGCATTGCACATGTGTGCCTTGATAGGATAGTTCCTAGGTGTGTGATCTACGTACAAGAATATGAATGTGTGAGTATATTATGAACATGTCGTATATGCTATAATGTGAAGCATATGGTATGATGAAGTATGATTATGCCTAGTGCCTAAATATGTTTATATGAAAGGATTTCTCATAAAGGTACACTTTTACACTTATGCATGAATGAAATGAGGTATGAATATGTGTGGCCTTAATGTTTTATGTGAAAGGATTTCTATAATATATGTTACACACACATGTGTAATGATATAGTCCATAGAGGGGCACTTTAAAGGTGTTCTCAAGAGTACCCTAAACTAGATAGGTGCTTGATTATGATATGTCCATGTGAAAGGGTTTCTCACGTGATATAGGTTGATGAACTCTCATCTGTGACCTATGAGCTAAGCATATGAGGATTCAATCTTCTAAAGCCTAATGTTTTATAAAGTGATGTAATAAAGGCTTTAAATAAAGGGAACTTAGCTTAGCACCGAGTGAACTTAAAGATGAGGGGTGTCCCTTCCCATTGTAGAAAGGTAGGTCACTATAATCCTCACGAGGTGGATAACTATAATTCCTCAATAGGCATAAATAGGGTTTCCATAAGTGGATAATTATACTGCCCCATTTTTCATAAAGAGGGTTTCCATATGTACCTCCAAGTTCCATAAACTATGCTTGCCACGTAGGATCCATTAAGTGATTTCACTTAGTATGCTAGTATGTATTAATGTTCTACCCTGTCTAGGTAAGAATATCTTCTTTGTTGTAAGGCTCTACAACACCAAAGTCCATGTTTAGCACCCATGTTCGTATTGTTGGTTAAGGCTATAGTTTCCCTAAAAGGAAATAGACAATGGAAGTAAATAACTAGGACCCTAACTAGGATAAGCTAAGGTAGTTGCTTAATGTAGGTGGGGGTATGGGACTTCACCTATACAATGCACAAGTAGCTCTTGAGGGGAGTTCTAGTAAGGTGTTCTAATGTATATGCATATGTTTTGTTCCTTATGCATGACATTGTAATATTGTCTACTTGTTGTGATGATATGCATAGTACAGTCCAAATGAATCTATATGAATTGGTCTTATGCTTATGTGCATAATGTTGGTCTTATTAACTATATGATTGAATGATCTACTTGATACGCATGTAGTTAACTATGGTATTATGATTGGAACATGAAATGAATTTTTTTGATGCTTGGGGTCTTATGATAGGTTTACTAAGTATGTGTGAGGTTATGGGGCTTCACAAGTCCATTACACTAGAAGAATTAGAACAGGAATGTAATTAAAGTCTTATTTTAGGAATGATGTGAATTATGTGACTTGTCATATGAAATGGTTCTATGGTTGTATGTGTTGAGTGAAATGTTGTAGTTATGAGTCCATTGTGGTGTTAAGGTGATGCTTGAGTATGGATAGTGTTATGGGATATTATTTATGCCTTACACCAAGTATCACTAGAGGATTACTTGAGAAAGTCAAGAAGTTAAAATAAGAAGAAGCTCCCTGTAAATAGAAACGATGTCACTGTAAAGAAGGAAAGTGCTTACTTCAATGTGACTCTAAAATGCCTTAATTGCAATATATGATTTTATAAGATTGATGACCATTGAATATGACTATATGAAGTATGTGTATTGTATAAATTCTATTGTATCAAAGTTTTATAAAGATTTCACAAAAAGGCATGATGCATGATGTCAAGTAAAATGCCCCTTTTAAATGCATGTTTTTGTATGGTTGTCATACTTGGTGCATTCTTCTACTAAATACATTCTTCTCTACCTTTTTACACAAAGTGTAGGTTATGGATGAATAAAGGATGTCTTTAATGGTGAGGAGCTTGATATGTGATTCCCAAGCTCAATAAAAGGAATCCTTAAGTTCAAGGATTTCCTAATGTCTACTTTACTGTAAAGTCTTTTATTATTGTACTTATGCATTATGTTGCAAGAGTCCTATCCCTAATGTACTCTAATGATGTTGAGTCTAGGATCGCAAAAAGAGACTAGATTCTTTAACTATGCATTATGATATTTCTTATATAGTGCAAGTTATGTTCTAGCATATGATGTGCTATGAAATTTTTAAATTTTTCACTAAATTTACCTATAAGAATGTGATGAATGATAACTATGGGCTTGTATAAGACCTACGAGAGGTCAAGTACGCCTTGTTACTTCTAGGGGTGCTTCCCAGTTGTGACACACGTGGTATCAGAACGTGAGGTTTATAAAATCCATTTTCGGTTCCAAAAGTCTCATATTGCCATGTCCAGTAGAGTCTCATTTATTGGTGGTGAGTCGCAATACATCCATGGGTGGGAGGATATAGGAAGATAGAGTTTCCCTTCTTCATCATTATCATGTCATGGCATAGAATTTAACTCTATAAGATATCTCTCTTATGTTTTCTTGTCCGTTGGTCTTTTAGATGTGATTTCTTGGATGAGATGTTATCTTTATGCTTGAGGGAGAAAAGGTGAGTTTTGATTCTTATCTTGATTTTTTGGTTTCATGAGTATGTGTGAAGGTGAATTTCGGAATGTTATGTTTATATAATGCCCTTTTTTGGTTAAATATAATGTCTATTAGAAATAGCATGTTATGTTGAGAAATGTATTTCATGATATGGTTTAAGCATGTTAGAAGTTGTTATGGTTAAAATGAGTCTCTTTTTGATGTGGTGTGTTGCTATATAACTTTGCATGATCATAGTATTATGATATGGGTTAGACTTGAAATTCTTTGAAGAATGTGTTAAATGGTAAAGATGCATGTTGCCTATATATGTATGTTAAATAGTTCAATGTTGCCTTGGATATGAGTAATTGTTTGAATGTTGCCATTTGTATATGTGTGGTTCTTCATAGTTGCCTTATTTTGATTGGAGTCTTCGGTATTAGGTTTGATCCTAGAAATGAGGGTAGCATGATTATCTTTGTAGGGTGATGATATGGTTTGATTGACCTAGATGTCACCTTACTGTAAGGTTGAAGGAAAATAAAGAGTCCTTATGGATAAGTCTCCTCTATTATTCCCCCTAATGTTGTATGACCTTGGTGTCAATGGTATTGTTGAAAACCTTATACGTTTGGGAAGTATGACCTAACTTGATAATTGGGGATAATATTCCTAGAAAGTAAGGTCTAGAATACCCTTTAGTGTTCCTATGTTGAATTACTACAAATACTTTTAGATTGGTAATTTTCAATGAGCAAATTGGAGGTTGGGTTAAGTTGCTCTTAATTGGGTTTACTCTAAGTGGGGGATGGTGATGGAGTAGCGAGGTTTTAGATAGTTTTATCTTGTCCTTCTATTCTTACTTGAGCTTGAACTAAAGATGTTCCTAGAATCTTGTTCATTCTAGGAGTCTTGCATTAAAGTATGAGTTGCATGTTCTCCCTATATTTTCTATCTCTTGATTTATACTATGTTATGCATGTTTTGAAGATCCTAGATTGCATGAAAAAGGAAATTTTGATCAAATCCATGTTGTCTCATGTTTATTGTTCATCTTGATATGCTAGGTGTGCATTTAACCTCATGAGATAAGGTAAGAAATATGTTTGAAGTCACTCGTAATTTGTAGTATCAAGCCTCATAATGAAAATTCTCAATCTCCTTGGAATGAAAATGATGCGTATCTTGAAAAATATGTGACTTTTATAGTTTTTATAGCATTATTATAGGCTCACTCTTCCAAAGTCAAGGCATGTTTAGCTAGTGTTCTTGTGTGTGCCTATAAATTGTGAGACTTTTACTATGTGATGCATGTCTATGAAAGCTAGTGTTATGCTAGAAACTAAAAGTTTGTGAAATAACTTCCTATTGTTGTGATGTCTATAGTGTGAATTACCATTTTGACTTCACTAGGAAGAAAGTATGAGCACGCTATAGTTAAAAGTTTAGAAATTCTAATTTTTACGGTGAATTGATCTTTGTGCATTGCTTGACTTTGAACCTATGAGACATGTAAGTGTGCTGAGAAGAAGGACATTCCTCCATGGACACAAATACGCATTGTATTTTTGAGCATGAACTTCATGGAACTAGGTCTAATTAGTACAAATCATTGTTGATTCACTTAGCTCAAGTCTATGTGCATTGAAGTATAAATGCCTATTTGCTTCTTGAGTGTTTTTGAAATCTGTCCATATATGATCTTACATGATGAGCTCTTGATGAAATTGAGTGTAATGACCATGTTATGATTAGGACAAGGATGTTCGTCCTATGAACATGAGGAGTGCCTAAGTGCTTAATGCAATTGAGTGTAATGACCATGTTATGATTAGGATAAGGATGTTCCTCCTATGAACATGAGGAGTGACTAAGTGTTTAATGCATTAAGCATAAGTGAGTAAGTGTGGCTTGTTTTTGTTGCATTGAGTGCTAAGTGGTGTGAAGCTTGTGTTCCTTGTAAGTTTGGTGCATTGGCTTCTATGTGATGATGTAATGAATATTGTGAATTTCTATATGATTCATTGAAGTCCTTGTTATGATTAAAGTGTTCCAAGTGTCATTCAAGGACGAATGTTTCCAATTGGGAAAAAGATCTGAAATATATTCGTACTTTGACCAAAATTTTTGTAATGACACCAAACTTTTGAAAGGACATTTTACCTCATGCACTATATAATAGTGTATTTTAAAGGTATATATGGGTCCACGTGGATATAAAAAAAATTTCATAATTATAAATAGTAATATATATCCATGTGGGCACATATATACCTTTAAAATACACTATTAAATAGTGTAGGGGCAAAAGGCGCTCCATAAAGTTTGGTATCGTAACAGCAATTTTGACCAAAGTTGGAGTATTTTTCAGACCCTTTTCACAATATTCTTCATCACTTCTACGTATTTTCCCAACCTTCAAAGTTCCAACCAGAGAAAAAGTTGTCACTGCTCAGTCACAAAAAGGGAATTGAGTCGTGTAGTGATACAACACTCTCACGACTTTGCTTTCACTAACAAAGGTATTGGTATGTTTCTTAAGTTGTGACTTGACTTTGGTTGAAAATTTGTTTATTAATACGATGGAGATAAATATTAAAATCAACACTTGGGACGTGAAACCACTGTTATCGAAAAATATAGACATGTATTCATTATGTTGCATGAATTGAATCAAAGAACATGGAATTTAACTTAGGTTGAATTGGTGTTATGTGTGTTTCTTTTATTTAGAACTTCCTACATTCTGTAGATTGGAATCGTAGAACCTACTTTAGTGCCATGAATTAGAACTTCTCCTTTCATATCAACTTTCCAATTTGTGAGGCGTTACAATATCTACCAATTGGGAACATTCTTCCTCTAATTATACTCAAGCTATAATGAATAGATTACGAGAGAAACAAAAAACCCAATAATAAATTCAAATACCATCATAATGCACATAAACATGGAGTATAACTTCAAGCAAAATCATAACATTAAAATAAAAAATTTCATGAACATGCATGCATATGGAAACATGAGAATGGATGAAATTCAAGAATAAAATGAACCAAGAGGAACTATACCTTGATCAGGAATGGGAGAGGACAGGAAGATATGAGTACACCCTAAACTAATTGATTCCTCCAAAGAATCTTCAAAAAAGCAGCATCTTTATTTCTCAAAATTTGTTTGTGTCCTTCTGAATTCCCAACTATAACCTCTTCATAAGAGATATATTCTTTAACTCCCAAACCTTCTTAACGAACTTTGACCGTGAGACCTTAAACACACTTATTCAATAAGGAAACATTGAATATCATATGTATCGATGCTACATGATTAGGAAAATCAAGTGTCTGCCTCGAGCTATCCCCGAGATGCGGACACGAGGATCATAAGTGGTCCTAACCTAACCCTGTCTCATAACCATGAGCATACCAAAGATCAACTCATCAATAAAATTGTACGGAAGCTAAATAATAATAGAAGTCCAAAATAATGGGAATATCGATATACTATAACTGAATATATGAAATCTGAGAGTTTAATGCAAGAGAAAAATCAAACTTAGATGCTAAGTTGAATCTAACTATGCCTAAAATAAGCCTGTAAACTTACTAGAATTGTTGGGACATATCCCAGCTAAATCTAGCAAAAACTAGAAAGTAAAGACTAAAAGTGATAAAATAGTCATGTCACTAGTCTTCAAAGAATGAGGACTCACCACTGATTTTGTCGAACTGAAGATCGGGATCGATCTATGCGTGATCTATTTGTTGAGGACCTGAACCTAAATAACGAGATAATGTAGAAAATAGTATGTGTGAGTACTTGAAAGTAACTGAGCATGAGGTATAGATTAAAGATGAAATAACATATAACTGAACAAAGTAATAAAGCAATAATATATTCTAAACATCACAAGGATAATGAAATACCGAACATAACAAAACTAAATGTAACGACCAAGTTATAATATGTTGAGATTGAATACTGAAACATGGTCAATGCAATAGATTCTGACTGAATTACTGAGCTATTAATAACCGACATAAACCCGCATGACCTAAATGTGGAGTTTAATGCATACGCCCCATCAAGAGGACCTAATATATCAGGCCCAAAGTAATGAGGCATGCCAAGGTGATCACTATCTAAGCCTCAAACGATGAGGGGTACTTACAACCTTGGTGTCAACTTCTGGAAACTAATCTGGGGTGACTGACCATAGGTTCGTGGGGGGGGGCACCCGTAGTATGCTACTCTGCTAGATTAATTGATTAACACCTTATGACTGAATTACTGTAATATATTAGATAGCTCAAGAACTGACATGCAAATAGAAAATGCACATTTATTAACTTATAATGTCATATTCAAAAATTGAGACATGTATATCTAAATAAATAAAATATCTAGAATAGCATAAGTAATTCAATAACTAATTAACTACATAGCTTGGGTTCTTAATTTATGAAAGAAGTTATATTAAAATAGGATAAACTCTAAGATAAACTGATTTGTAATATTTACATGACTAATTCATGATAATCTACTAATGTTCTAGAAACTCTAGATCTAGTCATGATAAAGAAATCAAGAATCGAACTGAAACTAGAAACCTTTATGGGAGAAAGGAACCCAATAGTGAAATCCCACATACCTGGTGAAAAATTCCACAAAGAAATTTTTTGATTTTGGGGCTGGAACTGATGGAACCTTGTTGTGTTCTTGAACTAGGGTTTTGACCTTTATTCTCCTCTTACTCTCTAAGTTCGATTAATTATGACTTAGGTAATTTCTAGTTATGTTTATAAACTTAAACTTACTAAAACCTCACGATTAGGGTCTATATGACGTAGTCTAAGGGTCCAACGCATAATGAAAAGACCTAAACTTAACTATTGTTGGAGAGATTGATTGACGGGACTAACGGTTTATGCTGGTCCACCGTTAGACTCAAATTGAGTTGGGTTGTGGGTGACGATCCATTGACATGAAACATGGTCGGTGGGTTCGGCAATGGGTCAAATCTTAGCCAAATCTTTGGGCTGAGTTTTGGGGAACATTGCTGATGCAAACCACAGACCACCAGTACGGGTCACGGATCACCCTACGATCCGTGGGTGGTGACCATGCATTGCACCTGCAACTTCTAGAAATTTGTTTTAAGGCCTATTTTCTGAAACATGGTATTATACTATATCCTCCTTCGAAATATTCATCCTCAAATGAATACTAAACTAGCTTAAATAGAGGGAGGGTTCTGCAATCCCTACCACTAAAATACGGAAAGCAATTTTTTGACTAAATTAAGTTTTAAGAACATGAAAATACATTGAAGATGCAAGTACAACTAAAGGAACATGATGATAATACTGAATTTTTGCATGAATGATTGAAAACTGGAGAGGAAATAGTACCTCAAGCTGGAAAGGAGACGAAAGGAAAGAGGTGAGCATACTTCGCCCTCATTTCCGCTTTTGTTTTCCAAGTAGCTCCCTATACGGACTGACTCCTCACAAAACCTTGACTGAAGCGACTTCCTTGTTTGTCAACCTTCAAAACTAACAATCAAGGATTTCAACTGGTACCTCTTCATTAGTGATACCATCCTTCACAATCACACCTTCTAAAGGTACAATTTATGTTAGGTCACATACGCACTTCTTCAACAACGAAATATGAAACACTAGATGCACTACTGCTAATTATATTGGAAACTCTATGTCTAGCCACTTTAAACAAACACTTTCAAAATCTTATAATTGCCTATATATGTAACGACTGTTTAGGAAGATTAGTCTTGTTGAAGGCAACATATTTTTATTCTGGAAAACTGTCATAGGTGAACGGAGGCCACGACGAACCGTCACGTGCAACGACGGACGTCGGAGGTGTCGTTTTCAAAACACTTAGAAAAATCTGAAATGGGGTACTGAAAAATCCCTCTCTGAACGTCGTGACGGGAGTGGCAGGACTGACCGTCGCAGGCTCGACGGTCCCGTCACAGATGAGGCCATCCACTTAAACAACGTCTCTGTTGCAATGCGACGGAACAGAGGACGGACCGTCGCATGGCGCGACGCCCTTCACGGCTACGCAATCCCATTTCGGGTCGGATTCTTCACGTTTTAAGTAACGTTTTTGACTATTTCCTTTCCTTCTTTAATTATAAGTTAGGATTAATGTTATAAGTCTAATTACTTTGGTGTTTAAAAATCGGTAACCTTAAGTTAATTAGTTGGTTATTATTGCCATCTTTCATGCTTAAAGTACATCTAATTAGGGTAAAAGAAAGAGGGTTTAAAGAAAACTAACAGACCCAAACTATATACAGACCGCCAAGAGAGTGCTCCAACCGCGTTACGAGCGATACGGAACCTGCATCGGACCACAAGAAATTGGAGATTTGCTTGCTTACACGATTCTTCGGTGGAGTAGGTTTATGGTTTTTACCCTATTCGTAGTAAACCTTACTCGCGAATTGATATGTGTTTGGGTAGTATTATATAGTCTTCTTTATGCTTAATTGTGTGTATGCATGATGTATATTTTATATATAGGATTGTGATGACACAAGCATGATGAAGCTATTGGAATCCCAAATCTTGATATAAACCTAATCTCCGTTGAGCATGATGACGCCTTGGTATAAAGTAAGGCTGTGAATAATAGAATGAGATTAGGGGATCGTATTGTCACGTAACCGACACATAGAATTAGTGAGCACGGGTGTCACGAACGACACTAGATGTAGGATCGGAGTGTCACCTTGCCGACACATATAATTAGTGGACGGGTGTCCACGAACCGACACTAGATGTAGGGGATCGTAGTGGTCACGTACCAACACATAGAATTAGTGGGACGGGTGTCACGAACACGACACTATATGTAGGGGATCGCGTGTCCAGTAGCTGACACATAGATTAGTGGTACGGGTGTCACAACCGACACTAGATGTAGGGGATCTGAGTGTCACATACCGACACATTGAATAGGGGACGAGTGTCACTTTCCGACACCATTAGTAGGGGATCGAGTGTTCACTACCGACAAAGAGCATAAGTAATGAATCTTGAAAGATACGATCAGTATACTCAATCTCAAGAACACTGAATCCCAATAAGTATGGCATGGAGCTTGAGTCCTCCTAGATATGATGGTGATATTATAAATGATGTTTGTACTTGTTTGGGGCTATCACATTTAAGAATATAGTTGATTTATGATGTTTATCTGAGATATATTGTTTTCTATTTTGAGTTGCACGCCGTATATACCACTCAGTACTTGGTTGTAACTGACCCCCCCCTACTTTTATGTTTTCCTGTGTTATTTGTGGAGTGCAACAAACGTCCGTCATCTTCGACTCAAACAGTAGTTCAAGCCAGTCTTCGTCACAACCGGATCTCCAGGGTGACTAATGCTTCTAGCTTGGACGGATCTCCGTCCCAATGGTCTTGATGGCCTGAAGTTTCGGCCATGACTAGCTTTTTATTTATTTTATCTCTTATAAACTCTTAGTTTAGTAAATTGATCATAGTGTTCTTGTGGTGATGACTTCCAGATTTTTGGAATTAATAGATGTTGAATTTTAGAATTTATTTGAATTGTCTGTTAATTTATGAAGTCAAGTTGCCAAAAAGAAAACAGTAGCACGGCCCCTGCAACTTGGATTCCACTTCCTGTTCTCCGTTCCCGTTCCCCTGCCCGGTGCTGCTCCACGCTCGACCCCACATCCTGCTGCCCGGCGCCCCCCCACTCCTGCCTCCCCTCGCCAAAGTTTAAAAGTCTTCCGCATTGCTTTATGTTATATTAACTTGAAATGATAGGTTCAGATTGGTTGGTTCCTCACATAGGAGGGTACAATGTGGGTGCCATCGCGGCTCGGTTTTGGTCGTGACCAACTTGGTACAGAGCATTAGGTTCGTTGGTCTCTCACACAAGAACAGTCTAGTAGAGTCTTAAAGAACGGTAGGGGGAACGCCCCCCTTTGCTTTTCTTTCTTTGAGAGGCTATAAGACTTTAGGAAAATTTCCATTCTTTCTTTTCTTTCGTTCGTGCTATTACTTGGATCCAATTGGTATCGTAAGGTGAACAAATTGGTAAATCTGACCATCCTTCACTCTAGTTCGCCGATGGTTAGAACTAGAGCCCCGACTACGCCCACATCAACATCAGCATGACAAGATGCTCGAGCAGCCACTCTGGTGGCTAAAGTAGCTCGAAGTGAACAATGGCAAGAGGCCCCAGGCCGCGGTAGAGGTCGTGGGAGGATGGTCCTCTAGGGAAGAGGACGAACCCTAGCCCATCTGTACTAGGGCGGTGACCGTCCTCCACTGACTGAAGAAGTAATAAGAGAAGGGGAGGATGGGGGAAGAAAATGACAGTACAGCACTAGGAAATGACCACCCCACCTACCCCAGAGATTATCATCAGGGGCTCCGCTTTATCTTAGTGTGTTGTCTGATCAGGGTCAGGCATCCCCAATGTTTTCTGGCACCAAAACACCTCCGTTTCAGAGGTTACGACATGGCAGCCACTATGGCCCCTCGTATGGATGCCTCATTGGACGAAGGCACGTTTCCCGCCTGACTACTTGGGACCTATAATGACAAATGATCACATGACTTTTCAGTAAGTTTCTTGAATTGAAACCTCTCCGTCTTCAAGGTGGCAAAAAAAAAGAATCTGAGGATGCCTTACGATTTTTTCTGGTTGATTGTCATGACCTACTACACAAATGGGTAAGTAGAACGGTTTGGTGTAGAGTTTCGTGAGTACCAGTTCAAGGGAACGCCAAATGGTGGAGTCCACATGTTGAGGTGTCAACTCACAGCGTGCAGCACCACCTATGACTTGGGGGCCTCATTCTCTAGCTTGTTTCATGGAGAAATATATTCCCCCGACCTTGAGAGATAGGAAAAGGGCGAGTTGCTTTGAGCCTAGAGAAGGTAAGATGTCGTTCAATGCAATAGAGGCTAAGTTTCGTGCACTATCCAGATATGCCACCCAACTATGTTTGCAGTCCACAGACGATGGGGTTCGCCGTTTTGTGGAAGGGTTGAGATCATAATTGCGAATTTCACAGCCTTACAGGTAGCGGCTGACGGCAAAATCCTTCCAAGAAGTGGGTAGATTTCGGGGTAGAGTGGGACAGGAGTGAAGTCCAGATTAATTCACCAACCACTGCATCGACATCAAGAGGTTTCCGAAAAGTAGGGTGAGTTTTAATGGTTCTCTGTACTCTAGTAGGACAAGGTTCCGGAGTTACTCGTTTCGATCCCATTCAGTCTCACTACAGACTGTGGTTGTCGGGGCCACCCCAAGGACCCCGGTCAAACACTTCTCTGAAGACCCATGGCCCACTCCAGAGATGTTTCATTATGGTGTGGGGAGACTGGACCTATTAGGCGAATGATTGTCCAAAACAGAGTTATGACCCCCAATAGCTAGAGGCAAGAGGTGGTCCTGGTAGATTTCCGTTTATTCCGGGGACGGGTGGTCGAGTAATGGGTGGTCCACCAAAACAGCCGGATGAATGGCAAACTGGAGCCACTATACATCACACCATGTAGGGGCCACGGACAAACAAACGAAAGGGGCCCATTGTTATGCTTTCCCTGGGAGCAAGCGGGACATCTGATGCTGTCATCACAGGTAAATTCTGTTGTGATTGCAGGGCTCCGTATTGTTTGATCTGGATCCACATTTTTCTTATGTATCTTCCTCATTTTGCTAATGGGTCTAAATTTACATTGTGATTACTGCTTGATACGCCTTTCGTGTTGTCTTCTTCTACTACTTGTTGCCGGTGGTGAGTATGTTGTAGTTTAAAAAGGTAATAGGTCTTGTTTGGTGACTTTTGTGGGGATTCAACCTTACCTGTAGATTTGGGGTTATCTTAGAGATGGTTGAATTTTGATGTAATTCTGGGTAATGAACTTTGCTTCTCTCTCCGCATTCCCGTCTTGGATTGTAATGGACTACACGGTGACGTTAGCCAAGCCTGGGAACAGATCTTAGTGTGGGGTAGGGTTACTTACACGTCCACTCCGGTTGCATATCATTTCCTTTCTTCTTCCGTTCTAAGACAATGGTTAGAAAGGTGTTTACTTCTTGCACATCCCCTCAAGGATGACACTTACCCACGTAACTTTCGATTGGAGTCGTTTCGGTGGTCGTGTAGTTTCTTGATGTTTCCTGCATATCTTTCCGGGTATGCCCCCGACAATAATACTTGACTTCTGTTATTGATCTTGAAACCCGGGAACACGCCCCCTTTTCTCTAATTACCCCCTTATAAATGGCCCCCCGCTGATTAAGAGAATTAAAAGCCCAAATTCAAGAATTGTTGAGCAAAGGCTTTATTAGACCAGTTGCATCTCCTTTGGGGTGCTCCGGTTTTGTTTGTGTAAAGAGAAAGATGGAGTTTTCCGGATGTGCATAAGACGACCCGTACCCTTACCACCGGCAGTTGAACAAGGGTGACTATAAAGAAAACGTATCCTCTTCCTCGCATTGATGACTTGTGTCGATAGTTACACACTGTGCTTGTGTCTTCCTCTAAGAGTGACTTGAGATCCGTTATCATCATGAAAATACGGGCAACGGATGTGCCAAAGACTGCTATTTAGGACCAGGTATGGGCATTGATTAACGAATTTGTAGTGATGTTTGCGTTCTTACTACTGCCCCCTTCTGCGTTCATGGGTTTGATGAACTGGGATTTTTAAAGCCAGATTTAATTAACCTCTTTTGATCGTATTTTTGATGATATACTGATATACTCCAAGAGTAATAATTAACATTAGAGCATTTGATAATGGTATGAAAACTTTGGGGAGAAAAAGCTTTATCCAAGTTCTCTAAGTGTGAGTTTTGGCTAGATGGCAGTGTCCTTTTTGTTGGGGCACGTTTCTAAGGATGGAGTAATGGTGTGACTCCTTCTAAGTGGAAGTAGTAAGAATTTGGGGGGGGGGGGGGGGGGTAAGACCCTACTATTTTTCAGAAAAAGGAGCTTTGTTGGTTTAGCTAGCTCCTACCCCACTACCGGCCGATTTTTCAAGGGATTCTCTTCATTTTTTCTATTTCTTCCCACTGACGAACTTGACTAAGCAAAATGTTCCATTGTATGGTCGGATGAAGTGAGGAAAGCTTCTCAGAGAGCTCAAGACTCTGTTGACTACTGCAACCAATTCCACCTTGCCAGTGGGAGGCAATGAATTTCAGTGGTATTGGATGCCTCTTATGCAGGTTTGGGTGTCGTGCTAATCAAGAGAAGAATGTGATTGTTATGCTTCAAGACATTCTAAATTCTGAACGTACTATCCCTCATGATTTGGGAATTGGCCGGTAGTGGTTTGCGCTAAAGCACTGGAGACACTCTTAATGGGTTCAGTGTGGGTCTACAGCGTATCATCGTAGTCTACAGTATGTCTTCTCCACGCAGATAGATTTGAAATTTGAGACAGGAGGAATTGATGGACTACTGAAGGAATACGACATCACTATTTTGTAACCACCGTGAACGGCGAATGTTTTAGCGGATGCGTAAAAGTAGAAAGGCGGAAGCATGGGAATCTACTCACGTTGCAAGCTTCTAGAACGCCCATTGTCTAGGGAGGTAGGTTTCAGACTCTAGTAATGCTGTATGATACTAGAAGTAAATGAAAAAGGGAGGATTTTTAGCTTGTGTGTGAGGCAAAATCTTCCTTCCTTGAAGATTAACGGGAAATAGTTTAATGATGACAATTAATCCGGATTCCTAGATAAAGGTTGCAAGCGAAGGCTAAAGAAGCGAAAATCGATAAGGAAAGGTGTTTTGCGGATTAAGGGAAGGGTATGTGTACTCTCATCGATGATTTTGATCAACACTATTCTACAGAGGCTCATAAGTTCAAGGTATTCGATAATCCGGGTGCAACCAAGATGACCGTGACCTAAAGCAACATTTTTTTTGGTGGAGAAGAAGGAAGCTGATATTGTGATTTTAGGTCCAATGTCCAAATTGTCAACAAGTAAGTATGAACACATAGAGGCCCGGAACAGCTTCAGAGCAGGCCCGTTCCGTAATGGAAATGGGAGAGAATCGCAATGGCTTCGTGGTTGGTCTTCCAAAGACATTGGGCAGTATAACTCTATTTGGGTGATTTTGATTAGGTTACGTAAAGTCTCCTCATTTCAATTCGTAAGGTGACTTACATGCAGAGAAGTTAGCCAAATTACATCTTAAGTTGTTTTTCGATTGCATGGAGTTCCACTAGTCCATCATATCAATATAGGTACCAGGTTTACTTACTTCATAAGTTTTTTGAAACATTGCATGCAGAATTGGGTACTAGGTTGGACCTTAGGTACCTTACGGCACGGAGGTGTACCCGGTAAGATACTTCCCAGATGTGAGTAGGATCCCGGACGAGGTGGTTTGTAATTTCCTGAGTGATGCGTGGCGTTCCATCCCTCAGAGCTGTTGTCCTTCTGAGCGAACGAATTCACGTTTTGGGAGGATCTGGGCTTCGTGTCAATGTGTGATAGAATTTCGGTGGCCAATTTGGCCATGTCTTCTTACCCTTAAGCGAGTTTTCATACAATAATGCTATCACACTCAGAGCATTATATTTCTCCCTTTTGAAGTATTGTATGGTAGGAGATGTTGTCCTCCATTGGTTGGTTTGATGCATTCGATGTTAGACCTTGGGGTACTGACTTTGTGGGATTCTATAGAAAAGTGAATCTATTCAAGAAGCTTCAGCGGCGCAAAGTAGATAAAAGGAATTGCAATCGAAAGGTTGGTACTTAGAGTTCATGGATGTTTGAACAAGTCTTGTTGAAAGTTTCATCACCAATGAAAGGGGTGATCGGTTTGGTAAAAGAGTCCAGCTAAGCCAAAGGGTACATTGGTCCCTTGAAGTACTTTAAGAGAGTATAGGGGAGGTGGCTTATGAGGTCGAAGATTTGCTCCATCAAGGGTGCACTGGAAGAATCGACCCTTTTGAAGAAGCCACTTGGGAGAAAGGAGGCAGATCATGCCGGAAGATACCCACATCTGTTTACATATTCAGGTATTCCTTTTCGCCCCTTGCTTCATTCTTGTGACGTTTCGTGGCGAACGATGGTAAATTGTTATCTATGGTACGACCTGTTGAGTCATTTTGAGCACAATTTTAATTCTGAAAAAACAGGCAGAGGGTGAGACGGAGGCCACGACGGACCGTCACGTCACGCCCTGTACGCCGCGTGGAGGTGTTCGTTTCAAACACTTCGTAAATCTTAATTGGGTACTCTGAAAATCGCTTCTCTGAACGTCGTGAACGGATGGGCAAGGACGGACCGGTCGCAGGCTCGACGGCCCGTCACATCCATCCACTTAAAAACAAGTCTCGTTGCATTCGAAGTACAGCATTACTTACCGTCGTGGCAACATAGTGCGCGACGGCCCGTCACGGCTAACGCATCCCAGTTTGGTCGGATTTCTTTACCACGTTTTAGGGACATTTTTGACTATTCCTGCTTTAATTATAATTAGAAGAGGGTTATGTTAATAATCTATTCCGTGGGGGTTAAAATAGGTAACCTTAAGTTAATTAGTGGTATTATTGCCTCTTTCATTCTGAATCTTAGATTACAATACTAAATTGGGGGAAAAGAAGGGTTTGAATAAGAAAAAATAGAAAGAACAAATACAGAAAGAAAAGAGAGGAGAACGCGTAGAGAGAGGAGAGGAACGAAGAGGACAACAACTTGGAGAATTTTTCTTGCTTGATCACGATTCTTCGTGGAGGTGGTTTATGGTTTTTTACACTATTCGTAGTAAACTCTTAATTAGCGAATGTATGTGTTGGGTAGTAGTATAGATCTTCTTTATTCTTGAATTGTGTGTATGCATGAATTGTTTTATAGACATGCTTGTGAATTGAAACAAGCCATATGAAGCTATTGAATCCCAAATCTTTATATAAACCTAATCTCTTGATAGATGACTCCTGGTATCAAGAAGGCTTTATGATTAATTAGCATGAGATTTAGGGATCGGAGTGTCACGTACCGACACATGAATTGTGGGAGGGTGTCACGAACGACACTAGATTAGGGGATCGCAGTGTCACGTAGCGACCCCATAGAATTAGTGTACTGGTGTCCGAACCGGACACGTAATTTAGGGGATCGGGTGTCACGTACCGACCCCTAGATTGTGGGACAGGTGTCACTAACTCGACACTTAGATTTTAGGGGATCGTAGTTTCACGTACCGGACACATATAAATGATGGACGGGTGCACACCGACACGTAGATGAGGTGATCGTCAGGTTCACGTACCGACACATTGAATTAGGGGATCGGAGTGCACGTTCCGACACTAGTATAAGTGGGATCGGAGTGTCCACGTACCGACACACCCTAGTGAATAAAGATAATGAATCTTGAAAGATACTGAATATACCAATCTAAGAACATAATCTAGTCCCAAATAAGTTGGCATGGAGGCTTGAGTCCTCATAGATATGAATCGGTGATATTTAATGATGTTTGTACTTGTTGCTATCACATGTTAAGAATATTAGTTGATTTTATTGATGTTATCTGAGATATATTGTTTTTCTATTTTGAGTTGGCCAGCTTATACCGACTCAGTACTTGTGGTTGTACTGACCCCCCCGCTACTTTTATGTTTTCCTTTTTGTTAATTTGTGAGTCAGCAAACTGCCGTCATCTTCGACCACAGTAGTTTCAAGCCAGTCTTCGTACACAAAGCCGCAGCAAAAAACACACCGTCTTTCAGGGTGAGCTATGCTTCTAGCTTGGACTGGAATCTCCTTTCCTCATGTCTTGATGCCTTGAATTTCGGCCTAGACTAGCTTTTTTTTTTTACTTCTTAGAATACTCGTAGTTTAGTACATTGATCATAGATGTTCTTGTTGTTGGTGATGAACTCCAATTTTGGGCGAATTAATAGATGTTGATTTTAGAAGTTATGATTGCTTTTATGTTATGAGTTTTAAGTCTTCCTCATTGCTTTATGTTGATATTAAATTGAATGATAAGGGTTCATATTGGGTTGGTCTTCTCGCACATAGAATGGTACAAATGTGGGTGCCAAGTCGCGGCTTCGGTTTTGGGTCTGACAATATATCTTTGACCTGAGTGCCCCTTTCTTGAAAAATATCATCATCCCTTTCATATATGACACTTTTAGGAAAACCTAATCATCAACTTGGAACTCTAGTTCCCTTCTATTTACATATGCATAGGATTTTTGTAATTCTAAGTTTTCCTAAGTCTATGTCTAATGAGTGTACTTTCTCCATAGCTTCATGAACTGAATATGGTCTTGTAAAGGTTGCTTTACCTACTTCAAATGTACCAACAGGATATATACACCTACACCCATATAATTCCTCATAAGGGTCCGGGTTAATGTTGGAATGGTAACTATTATTGTAAGAGAACTCTATAAGAGGAAGTTGATCATCCCAACTACCTTATAATCAATCACACAAGCTCTCAAGATGTCCTCTACATTCTGAATGGTATGCTCTGTCTGAACATCCGTCTATGAATGAAATGTTGTGCTAATATTAACCTAAGTACCAAGACCTTTTTGAAATAACTTCCAAAAATGATACTTAGTACCAACCCCATGCAAACTCACAATCTCTTGAATATAAATCTTTGTGTAGTTCTCATCCGACCTGTAGTCTTGACTGTAAAAAAACGAAGACTTACTAACTATATAAACTACCACTCAAATGAAGTAATGATGTATGCGAGTACGAGTAAATTTGTGATGAAGTCATATGTTGATCACTTCCAACTTCAAAGTAGGTATGTCAATCTATAGAGTCATACCTCGTGGTTTCAGATGTTCTACCTTGATTTGCTGGCAATTAGGACCCTTAGCAACAAAATCTGATATATCTCTTTTCATACATCCACCATAACTTCCACATTCGGGCGGTACATTTTTTGTGTCCTGGAGAAATGTAATATCTGGAGTATGTCTTCTGCAAAAATCTGATGTCTCAACTCATCCACCTTAGGAACACGTAATCAACCATGATAGTGAAGCACACCATCTACTCCCTATTGGCGGATTGCACTCTTTATTACAAGCAATATTGGATCATTATCTTGATTTTCCTTAATCCCCACTACCAATGAAGATTATGCCCCATTTTTAACTGTTACACCACCATGTGATATGCTCATAAGATGAACTCATAGGCGATCAAGTCGATCAACATATTTTTCTAGATCCTTTGTTTCTTCCTCAGCATGGTCTACACTACCCATAGATAGTATGCTAAGAGCATCTGCTACTAATTGGCCTTACCGGGATGGTAATGCACACTCATATCATAATCTGTGAGGAACTCAAGATATCTTCTATGGTGAAGAATCACTCTTCTACGTAAACACATATCAAAGTCTCTTATGGTCAGTGAACACATTTATGTGAACATCATACATGTAATTTCTACAAATATTAAGTTCAAACAGTATCGCTTCAAGCTTAAGGTCATGAATGTGATTGTTATTCTAATGCACCTTAAGCTTTCTAAAAGGATAAACTATAACCTTACCTTGTTGCATCATTGCACAACCTAGGCAGTTCTAAAATCATCAAAGTAGATCACATAATCGTCCAAAACCTCTGGTAGAGTCAAAAAAGTATTTGTATTGAACCATGATTTCAATTCTGCAAAGCTTTTGTCACAATCATCTAACCACTAAAACTTGTCTTTCTTTTGAGTTAACTTAGTCAATTGTAACACCCCAAAAAAATGATCTAGGTGAAAATAGATCCTAACACTTTTTTCAGGAGGTTGTAAAATTCTAAAATAGTTAATGATAGTGTTTATAGGTAGTGTCTAAAGTTTGGATGAGTTTGGAGGTCAGACATCCAAGAACGTTTTAAAGATACCTTTGAGATGTGCTTGTATGATCTAGCGTGACTTTGTACGCTTTATGTGTTTGTTATGGTTCAAATTGATGTGAGCGGTTCCTAACATCTATACAATTGTATTTGCATTTGAAACTTCCGTGAAACACTCACAAAGGACCAACATAAGGGTCGTTCAAGAGGACCCAACTTGTGGTTGAAGATTGCCAAAACACTCCCCAACCAATGATTGGAAATCGACGAAACGTGGTCCAGTCGACACCCCTTCGTTTGGGGGAGTATCCACATACTTAGTGTGGGATATTATACCCCTTATTGATGAGTTACTAACCCAATCGACGGTTTCTAGTACGGCCTGTGGATGGGTCAATGCCCCGTACTACTGGTTCGTCGATTAACACCTGCAGATTTTCTACAGTTGTCTCGTCCAAGCCATGGGTAGTTTGGGTACTTCACCTAGTGTTCTAAACATAGTTGCGCGGTTACTTATGGTTATTTGGGTATTTTGGGTGATTTATAAATCTTGAACCTTAAGATGATTTCACTTTTCAAAATCAAAACCCAAAACCCCAAGTAAGAATCCTCTAGAACTCCATTGAAGCTTAAAGGGAGATTGAAGTTTCGAGCTTGCTTTCTCCAATAAATCTTTATCATTTTCGTGGATTTTCTTCATCAAGGTATGGTTATTCATCCTTTAACTCTCTTTCTTCAAGGAGCCAAACTTCAAAAGTCTTTTCTAAGACTTTCTCAAAATATAAACTTCTAAATCAAATTCTAGCCATGGGTTCTTGCATAAAAGATTTTGAATCAATGGTTTATGATTGAATTGATGTAAATTTGATGATTCTAGTTCAAAAACTCTATGAACGCATGCAAATCATAATTTCCTTATCTTGACTCTAATGTGTGTGATTTAATTAAGGCTTAAGGGTATTGAATCATTGTGCAGATTACCATAGGCTATTGAATTATGTAAAGGTCATATTAAGATTGTATATACGATGCCTCAATTAGGTAATTCTTGTATCTTATTGTGTTAATCCATTGTGTAGCTTGATTATTGTCTTGAATTGGTGTATATGGCTATTGGTAAGAGCCTTTATGAATTGAATTGGTTGGAATGGCTATGAATAGGAGGTGTTCTTGATGGAATGATGGTATGTTGACCTATTTGCCTCTATATTGTGTAGTATAGGTCTTGAATTTTGATGTTTGATATGTTCCCTTATAGCCCTTCTCTCTTTTTGCCTCTCTTTTCTCCATCCCTCTCTTATCTTTCCCTTCTTTTGCGACACTATACCTTTCTCCTTTCTTCTTGTGAAAAAATGTTGCTGCGCATCCCTTTATGAATTATCATTCTTCATGTTATAGCCGCGCGTTTTTATGATTTGGTGTCCGGTGGCGCATAATAAAAGCAGATTATTGTGATGTCGTGTGACTTATTGTATTTGAACAAAAAGCATGAGTTCTTCTAGTAGATTATATGTGTCTTTAGTAGACTATGATGATATCCTGTAGTGTTTTACTTTGTGTTGGAGTGTGAATCTTCTTAAATTACTATGTGAGTCTTATGAGGAAATATGTTAGTATCCTATAGGAGTGAATAGGGTGACTTATTGACTTGGTTATCTCTACGTGCTTCTTGAATGTTATTGTACATATAATAAGAAGATGATGCGTGTGTCGTGTTTGCGACCTATGTCCCTCTACTTGATATATGAAGAATGTGAATATGAACGATTTACTTATTAGGATAAAGTACCTTAGTCATTCATGTGTATGTATGATTGAAATATGACCTTGAACATGTTAAAAGGTAAATGTACTTGGAACCTTCAAACTAGAAAGGAGGTTGTGATATATTTGCAGTTGAAAGTCATAATGGTATATTTCTTGTGGAACGATGGATTTAAGATATGTTGGCTGGAACGGCATGAAACCATATTTAAGAAAGTAATTGAGCTATCCTAATTGAAAATTTACTGGCAACCTTAGTGATACAATCCATGATGAGGTGTATTATGATTTGATAGTGACTAAAATATGGTACCTCTTCATATGCCCTTTTGATTGAACTACTCTATGAGAATAAAGGATAGCACCGAGTGAGTATGCTTGGGGATTGACTTTTCTTAAGTTGATACTAGAGTACAAAGTAATCCTTGATATTCCTTAACAATGGGTCTACATCGATGTGTCTTAGTTTTACCATTGGCAAGTAGAACACCCTCCATCGGAGTAGGGAATACTCCGGATACCATGCCTAGATTTGATGGTCTTTGTCGGTTATTGCCTATTCTTATCATGTGGGATATATTCTAGTATTGGATAAGTACTACAACATTTAGTTAGTGGAATGTGATTCTATCAAGACATGGCACGAGTAGGCTTTGAAGGTACTAGGGTGTAGGTTTTCTAGGTCTTTCTCAGACCATTATGTGAAGTCTCCTAAATGCTTAAAATGATATTAATTAAATTGATCAATGATTATAATTCGAATTAATTTAGGTTGAATAAAAGTATCCTATCTAGTGTAGCTCTAAGGGTTGCTTAAGCAGACTTGAAGAGGGTGTATGGGCGGTTTCTTCATGTTTTACTCAAGTGAATCTTAGAGTAACCTTTGGTAAGAGTGTTAGATGCTTATATGTATTGAGTGTTAATATTAGTGGTATGTGGATTACTTGGTATATGACTTATATGTGAAGTTATGATTAATATGGTTCTTCCACTTATGTTATGAAGTTTACCTCAAAAGCGCATAAAAGAGCATGTTTTACATAAATGCACTTTTATCATGATTTAATTGCATTACACCATACTTAGTGCATTCGATTGTACTAATTGCATATATTGTCTTATCTTTTGGTGACATTTGAGAGGAGTCATTGAAGTGAAGCTTGGATACTAGAATTCCATTCAAGAAATTGTTGGTATGTCCTCAATTGTTCCGAAGACATAACTACGTTTAGTTTTCTTATTCAAATACATTGTATTAGCCGTTGCTATTTCTTATTATATTGATGTATGGGTTGTGACCCAAAGATATTCGCGAGTCTAAGATGGTGACTATGAGAATTCACAATTTCGTTTATTTTCTATATAAAGATTTTGTGAATATATTGTGAAAAGTTTTAATTCCGCACTACTTTTCATTTATATTATGCAATGAATGATGTATAAAGGCTTGTATGAGACCTCCAAGAGGTCAAGTACGCCGTGTGGAAATTTGAGAATACCATTTGTTCTAGGGTATACTCTCTGGTCTTTACATCAATGGAGAGGCTATGGATCAAAACTCTTCCACTGACCTTCTATAATAACCCGATGACCTAAGAAACTTCTGATATCTGTAGTAGAGATAGGTATGTGCCACTGTTTCAACTGGCTTTCTATTTCTTCTGAGTATATAATCCGACCTCCCCTTCCGAACAGAAATATGCCTAGAAATCAAACTTACTACAACCAAAACTGACATTTGATAAATTTAGTAAATAATTGGTGGTCCTTCAGAGTTTGCAAAACAACCCTTAAATGACTCGCATGTTCATTCTCATTTATAGAATAAATAAGGATATGATTAATAAAGACGACAACGAACAAGTCCAAATATTATTTGAACACTCTGTTCATTAGATCCATGAAAGTTGGAGGAGAATTAGATAGTCCAAATGAAATAACTATGAATTCATAATGACCATACCAAGTTTGGAAGTTTGTTTTCGGGATGTCACTAGCTCTGACTCTGACTTGATGATTACAAGATCTGAGTTCTATCTTTGAGAAATAACTAGCACCCTGAAGTGGTCAAACAAGTCTTAAATCAAGGGTATATGGTACTTATTCTTAATTGTGTCCTTGAGAAATAACTAGCACCCTGAAATTGGTCAAACGAGTCTTAAATCCTGGGTATAAGGTACTTATTCTTGATTGTGACCTTGTTCAAATGCCTATAATCGATGCACATTTTGAAAGAACCATCTTTTTTCTTTACGAATAACACTAGTGCACCATACGTCGAAATACTAGGTCTCATCAAGCCTTAATCTAGATGGTCTTTCAAATCCTCTTTCAATTCCATAAGGTCTGTTGGAGACGTTCTATAAGGGGGAATAGAAATAGGCTTGGTATCTGGAAGAAGATCGATTCCAAAGTTGATTCCATTTCGGGATGAACTCCGAGAAGATCTTCTAGAAATACTTTTGGAAACTCATTGATTAGTGGAACTAACTCGAGAGTTGGGGTTTTGGAACATAAATCCTTAACCAAAAACTAAATGATAGAGACAACCCTTCGAGATCATTTTTCTGTCCTTAAGTAAGAAATGAATTGACCTATAGGCATTAAGCTACTGCCCTTTCATTCTAAGCTTGATTTATCTTGAAATTGAAAACGAACAATCCTAGTTCTACTATAAACTGAGGCATGATAGGATTGTAACTATTCATTTCTTAGAATGACATCAAAGTCAACCATTTCTAACTCTACGAGATCTATTGAGGTGACTTTCTAAAAGACTGTGATAGAGGGATTTCTGTACACACGTCTAACTATGATTTGGTGACCGACTGGAGTAGAGATTGAGAAGGTTTCTAAGAGAGTTTTTGTACTAACACTAAATTTTACATCTATTTGAGGAATTTCAAAGTAAACAGTAGCCCTTCGATCTAACAAAGCATAAATATCTAAGTCAAAGACTCATTACGTACTAGTGACTACATCTTGAGAGTCTTGGTGATACAAGAGATCCTGAAGAGCATACAACCTATTTTGGCACTGATTAACACCTATACCTGATGAGTTACCCTGGTGAATCGGACGGTCTGTTGGTACTGCTGAAGTTGTGGAATGAGCTTTACCATTGTCACAACTTTGACCCTATCTAAAAAGATAATCTTTGAACCTGTGACTAGACTGACCACACCTAGAACATCCTTATTTCCCTGCAAGGCACTCACCTAGATGGTTCTGACGACTCTAAAGTTGGCTAGGTTCTCATTCTTGAAACACTTCCTTGATACTTAGAGTTTGATGCCCTACCTTTCTGATCTCTTCTAAACTTGGAGGATTGAACACTAGTTGATGAAGGGGATGGGGCATAAAATTTCTGTTGACCGTGCGAGTGATTTCCACCACCCAATTTTTGTTGAGAATACTCATAGTTTCCATCCTATCCTTCTTATTTTCCTTGGATTTTTCCCTGATCTTATCACCCTCAGCCTGCTTAGCTTAAGTCATGAGCGTCGAGATGTTAATATCTCTAAGCAACAAATCATTCCTGTCTTTACCAAGTTTGACACTATAGAGAAACTTATTCATATGGGCCTCGAATCAGCAACCATGTGAGGAGCATACTTGGAATGTTGGGTAAACTTGAGCGCATACTCCTGGACTGTCATGTTACTTTTCCTTAAGTTCATAAATTTCTAAATCTTTACCTCTCTTGACTCCTTTTGGAAGAATTTGTCCAAAAAGGTCTAACTAAAGCATCCCATGTAATAGGAGTTGCATATGTACCCATTTTTCTTTCCACATAGTATACCAAATATGACCCACATCCTTGAGTTGCTGAGATGTAAATTCAACTCGATCATTTCTAGTTATCTGCATCACTTCAAAGATTGTCTTGACCTCATTAATGAAGTTTTGGGGATCCTCACCAATCTGTGACCCTAAGAAAGATTCATCTAACAAGATTCACACTTTGGTTGCAGCTGATCCCACATTAGCATTTGTTGAGACTGGAGCCTATTGATTGTTATGGTTGGACAAACTTTTAGCAAACGTTTAAATGGTGTTACGTAAGCTGCACTAGAAACTTCTTGATAAGGGACTGGAGGAGTTGTTTTTGCGTTCCTGGCATTTTCATTTCTGGCATTAGCTCTACGGGGAGACATGAGGACTAAAACGTAGAAAGTCGAATTAGAAAGAGAAATTAGATCATACCTTATGCATGATAAGATCAACAAGAAAAATGGAGATTTTTCCTAAATCACTTTGCAATCTACCTCTTATTAGATGTGGTGCACACTAAATACCCATGAAAAGGACTTTACCTAGTGTAGACTTTCAAACATCCTAGGACACTTAAACTTGGAGCTTTCATAACAAGCTGCGATGCAGAGATAGGACCTCGAATCACAAGTGACCCCAAGCTAACCCTGCTGGCATAATCCTGAGCATACTTAAGATAAATTGATTAATAATACTATGCAAAAGCTAAATAATAATGGAAGTCTACAATGATGGTAATACCGATATACTATAACTGAATATAAAAATTATGATATTTTAATTCAAGAGAAAAATCAAGCCTCAATGCTAAGTTTAATCTAACTATGTCTGAAGTAAGCCTTTAAACTTACTAGAAGTGAAAGGACATGCCCAACTAAATCTAGTAAAAACTTGAAACCAATGACTAAAAGTGATAAAAGAGTCATGTCACTTTTCATCAAAAAATGAGGACTCACCACTAATGTTGTTTAACTAAAGATCAAGAATCAATATATGTGTGATCTAAATGTTAAGGACCTGAACTGACATCAGGAGAAGATGTAGTGCATAGTATCCATTAATACTTGAAAGGTACCGAGCATGTGGGATAGAGTAAAGTTGAAATAGCATATAACTAAACTATGAAATAAATTAATAATATAAACTGAGAATTTAAGGAAACTGAAATATCGAACATAGCTAAATTAAATGCAAAACCAAGCTATAACATGCTGAGACTGAATAGTGAAACATAGTCAATGCAATAGTGTTTAACCAAACTGTAAGAGATACTACACTTGAGTTAAATGTTGAGTCCGATGTATACGCCCCATTAGGGAGATCCAATATACCCGGACAAAGGTATAAAAGCATACTTGTATGATCACTAAAATAATGCACATAGAGGGGACTTACAACCTATGTGCCTCGTAGTTCTGGGACTATATAGGGTTGACCCCAGTCTAACAGTGTATTATGCTACTTGCGATAAATTAAGTGATTAACACCGCATGGTTGAACTACTGTACTATACTAGATAGCTCAAAACTAACATACAAACTAAGAATGCACATTGATAAACGGATAAAGTCACATTCAAAAGCTGAGGCATGTATATCTGAAATAACTCAAATATTTAGACTAGGGTGTGTAATTAAAAAACTAAAGAACTACAGAGGTAGGTTCTGAATTTATGAAGGTAGCTCTACTAAAATATGATAAAAGCCATGATCAACTTATGTGGAAAATTTACATAACTCATCGTTATCTTCTAAAGTTCTAGAAATCGTGGGTCTATTCACAATAAGGGAATAGAGGATATGCCTGAAACTAGGGACTTTACGAGAAAAGTAACCCTATAGTGAAATCCCACATACCTGGTGACAAATTTTTATGGATAAATCTTTTGGTTTTAGGGATAGAATTGATGGTTCCTTGATGCATTCTTAAACTAGGTTTCTTGACCTCTTTTCTCCTCTTACACTCTAGTTTTTCTGAGTTTGATCAACTATTTGACTTAGGTAAGTTCTAGTAATGTTTCTAGTCTTAAACTAACTAAAACCTCATAATTTAGGGTCTAAATAACGTAGTATATGGTTCTAACGCATGAGAAAAATACCCAAAAAAACTGACTTAACTGCTGTTAGAGAGATCGATTGACAGGGCCGATGGACACTCGATCGACTGATTATCCGTGTTGGTCAATCGTCACTCGCAATTAGATATAGGTTCTGGGGGTGGTGATCCATGGTCCATGACCTGAACTATGGTCCAAGGGTCCCGCCGTAGGTGAAACACTTAACCAAACTTTTGGGTTGAGTTTTGGGGAAGGTTATTGATGAGGCAAACCACGGACCACTAGCATGGGCAGTTGGTTACCCTACGGTCTGTGGGTGGAGACCGTGAGTCGCACCTACATTTTCTTGAAATCTGTTTTGAAGCCTCTTTTTGGATACATCAAGTTCATAAGAAACATTACCAACTTCAAGGCAACCTATATTAGACCGACACCTCTTACCATACAGAACCAAAAATGGTGTCATCCCAACGCTCGAATGATAGTTATTATGGTAAGCAAACTCAATCAAAGGTAAATGATCATACCAATTACCCTTACAATTATTTATACAAGACCTCAAAATATCTTCTAAAGTTTAGGCGGTATGTTTGACTTCTCCATCAATTTGAGAATGGAAAGTCATACAAAGTTTACTTTTCTACCAAGAAGGTTTTAAAACGACTTGCAAAACTAAGATGTAAACTGAGTTCTATGATAGGAGATAACGAACAAAGTCACTCCATGCAATCTTACCATTTCTTTGATATAATTCTTGACATACTCTTACACTTAAAGTGAAGTCTTTACAGGGATAAGTGAGTTTGTCATTTGGTCCACAATAACAAAAATTGTGTCAAATTGATGCTGACTATAATAAATTTAATATTCAAATCTTCCCACTTCCATATGGGTACTAATGTTTTTAGCCAAGACTTCTAATTTCTAATGTTAAATCTTCACTTGTTGACAATTTGGACATTTAGTGACGAATTCCACAACATCATTTTTCATCGAATTCCACCAATAAACCTCCTTCTAATCGTGGTACATCTTGGTGGCTCCTGAGTAAATAGAATACAGAGAACTAAATCTCAAAATCTTATTCTTCAATTAAACGACATTCGAAACACATAATCAACTTTGGCATCGAATGGCACCATATTTTCTTCACAAGAAAGCCTAAATAGATTTTTCAAAAACAGACTTATTTAAATCAACAATCACACAATCAAGATATTTCTTATCATTCACAACTGATACAAGAGACGATTTTGAACCATTTTGAATAATGATTTCTTTTGAATCGACCAAATAAACACCCAATCGGACCAACCCATGACATCTCAAACAAACTTTTTCTTACCATTCTTAACATAAGCAACACTACCCATCAATAGTCGACTATGACTATCCGCTACCACATTTTCTTTAGTAATGTCATAATCCCTTCAGTATATCAAACTATTTCATTTTGCAAAGATTCAAACAAATTTGAATGAATACATATTTCAAACTCTTGTAGTCGGTAATACATCTACATAAACACCATATAAGTAATGCCTCCAAATATTTAGGACAGATACTACCACCACCAACTCCAAATCATCGGTCGAATAATTCTTTTCATCCATCTTTAATTTCCTTGAATCATAAGAAATCACTTTCTCATGTTGCATAATTACACAACCAAAAGCAATTTGTGAATCATCACAATAAATCACAAAACCATCAAAATATGGGCTGAAGTGAATCTATATTTTACTTATTGGTAAGACTCCACACAAGCTTCCGAACATAAAAATTCACGTTCTTTTGAGTCAATGTTGTCAAAGTCCAAGAAATAGAGAAAAATCCTTCCAGAAACATTCTATAGTAACTAGATAAACATAAGAAACTATGTATATCTAAAGTGGACAAAGGTCGTGTCATATTCTTAACCTTCTCAATTTTCTTATGATTAACTTTAATACCTTCACTAGAGACAACATGGACAGGAAAGAAATATTCATCAACCAAAACTCACACTTTCTAAGCTTATAATTACAAAACCTCGAGAATTTGTAATACAATTCTCAACATGTTCATCCTCACTTAAAGAGTAAATCAAATATCGTCAATAAACACAATAATAATCACAATCACAGACATGTCAAGATATTGCTTAAAGACCACATTCATCAAATCAATTAACGTCACTACGGTATTGTTCAAACCGAAATACATCACCAAAAACTCATAATGTCCATATCGAGTTCAAAAAGTCATCTTCGAAATGACATTTTCATTTATCCTCAATTGGTGTTAACCTAACCCAAGGTCAATCTTTGAGAAGTAACTTGCTCCTTGGGGTTTATCAAACAATACATCAATCCTTAGAATAGGATACTTATTCTTTATGGTAACCTTATTAAATTTCTAGTAATCAATGCATATTCAGAGAGAACCATCGTTGTTTCGAACAAATAACATTGGAGCACTCCATGGAGAGATACTAAATCAAATAAGATCTTGTCCAACAAATATTTTAATTGATCCTTTAACTTTGTAAGTTCTGTTCGGTTGATATAAGGAGTAATAGAAATAGGTTGTGTATCGGGAAGAAGGTCAATACCAAATTATATATCCCTTTCGGGGTGAATATCAAGAATATTATCGGGAAACATTTCCAAAAACGTATCCAGAATTTGAACTTACTCAAGAGTAGGGGGTTTGAGAATATATATCTCTAACACAAACAAGGTGATAAATACTAACATTAGAAATCATTTTCCGAGCCTTTAGGCAAGATATAACCTATCGAGGCCTACAATTTATGATAACATAAATGCATGAAGCCAATCCATTGAAAAACTAACATCAAAATCTAACATATCAAGATCTACAAGATACAAAATATGAGACCATCTAAGAAATGGAAATAAGACGATTTCTATAAACACTATTAGCAACAATAGAATCATCAATGGGAGTAACATATGAAAGGAATTAGAAATGATTTTGAGACCAACTTCAAATATCATTGCCAAATAAGGAGTAAGAAAGGATAAAATAATACCCAGATCAAGTAAAGAATAAACATCAAGGTGAAAGACATTCAAAATTCACATACCTTTCACTAAAGAATTATCATGATCCTATTGAGTCAAGAGAGTAAAAAATCTATATTTCTTTGGAGCACTTGAGTTGAAACAACTAGGTTGATCTTGCCTACCATCCCTCTCCTTAGTAGTAAACAATGGGCAATCACTCATTTTGTGATCTTCCTTCTACAACTAAAAAACACCATTTGTAATGTACATATTATTTCATCATGCTTTTTGCCACACCTAGTGCAAGTAGATAAATATG
This sequence comes from Solanum habrochaites, assembly GCA_027704765.1. Lineage (NCBI taxonomy): Eukaryota > Viridiplantae > Streptophyta > Magnoliopsida > Solanales > Solanaceae > Solanum > Solanum habrochaites. The sequence continues at coordinate 19,458,324 of JAKWJA010002496.1, forward strand.
TTCCACCACCATTTCCTCTTTGAGGTTTAGGCTTGGAAACCTTATCTTTGTTGAACTTCGAGGTTGAAGCATTTTAAGAATGTTTACATGGAGGTAAAATATTCCTTGACAAGTAAATCATAAGCACCTGACACAAACATACTTGTTATTGCCAGAGAGTCGGCAACCATAGTTGAAGCATAATTAGCTAGTTTAGAAAACTTCAAAGTGTACTCCTTTACTCTCATATTCTCTTGTCGGATATTAATAAAAACTCAAGAACTTCAATTTATCTCATTTAAAACTTAAAGAAACTATCAAGAAAAACACCAATGGATATTTCTCATTCTAAAAGACTTAGAGTAACCACTTTCTCTTCCTTCCATTGATTGAACCAAACTTGACCAACACATTTTAGTTGATAAGCTGCTAATTTTTCCTTCTCCTCCATCGACAATTCCAATACTCCGACTATCTTATACATATTATCAATGAACTATTAAGGATCCCCATCAATCTAGGACCTATGGAAATCTAAAAGATTCATCCTAGTGAAGTTTCTTACCCTTGATGCAACTGTACCTACATTTGGGTTAATGAGAGCAATAGACTCTCTATTAGCTTTGGCCGTCATAACTTGAGGAATACTTGAAAAATAACTCGAAATTCATCATAAATCACATTCTCAATCAAATAATCACCCAGAACTTAGGGAACTTTGGTCTAAACATTCTCCCCCATATTACTCCTCACAAAAGCTCTTTGATGGGCCATCTCCTGGGAAGCATCAAGCAAAATTTAGGAGAATGATCATTATAGAGATATATGATAAACACTCAAACTATACCTCATCCAATACTAGATGTAAGACATTATTATCTAGTATTAAACCTAATGAAGAGTTGGGGTCGAACCTACGGGGAGCGATATAGTATGAAATTCAAATAAGAAGTAAAAATCACAAATCTAATCGATTATAGAAGTAGACATTGTCAAAAAAAAGTTAAAGGTTTGACAAAGAATTTAAGATGGGGTTTTAAATGTGTTAAATAACAACTAAGGTAATTAGAAAAATAGGGGAGTAGACAAGTAAAAGAGGATCATTGGGGATATGATCGATTATACACTAATTTCATTATATGGTTAATTGATGTTTATTTATAAATTTTTGAATCTCAGAAGGTAGGCTAGACTATAAATGCAATACATTTATTTCAAACAACTATTACGTTTCAAGTGAGTTCTCTCAAACCTCGATAAGCTTAACACTATAAACATCCCAAAACCATAATTTAACTACTCTCTCAAGCTATATTGGTAAGAATGAATTAAGATTCACTCTCTCAAGATGAACCCACAACAACCCACACACTACAATCATCAATCAATAACCATCGTTTTAGAACCCCCCCTCTCTCTCTCTCTCTCGAGCAATCCTAAAACACCGAGCTAAAATTGCATTTGCAACTACAATTCGTAAATTAACATTCAGATATCAATTAAACCCACTTTAAAACAGCATTTAAATCATTAAACAATAATTCCCATAAGGTAATTAGAAAAATAATCACATGATCACACTCCAAAAATTGGAATTTTAGCGACACATTATAAAAAGAAAGAATTATATACTAGTTACTTCTCCAGACTTTGGGTATTGTAAACCAAGTCTTTGCAATGGTCCAAAATGCTCGAAATTGAAAACACAACTCCAAATCTACTTGAAAAATTGTTCTACAAGATTGTACAATAGAAAACTCAAGAAAATTAGATATCTAAAAGGGTCTTTTAAAAAACTCATTTTCTGCCATTGAAATCTCAATTTATTGTTTCTCAAATTTTGGGTTTCGAAAAAGTTAGGCGAAGTATGTCAAGAGTCGCCCACCCAGTTGATGATTCTCCCTTTACTCCTTCTATCGTCGATTTTTCTTGGCTCTTTATCCTCAAAATTTTGTAACTTTAGGCGGTCAGTATTGAGGTCATTGATCCATTTGGCAGTTCGCCGACTGGCCATTACCATCGCAAAGTAGGTTTATTCCCACGGTTGGCAATGTGAAACATTAGGTTAGCTGAAGTTCCACTCCGCGACTTATCGAGTGGCTTTGGCGATTCTCAGCTTTTGTTAGCTTCGCCATTTTTCATTTCTTTTTTCCCAATAATGTCCTTTTCTTCATCTTTTGCCTTCATTACTGCAAATCAACACTTTAACATCAATTTAGAGAAAAACTAGGCATTTGAGGACAATAAACTACGAAAACCAAGCCCTAAATGAGTAAAAATCTAAGACTCATCAATTGTAACCCCTCTAAAACCACTTAGGTAAAACTAGATCCTAACACATGTATCTTGGTATTTGAAGTCTTAAAATTTGTTAAAATGAGGTTAGGAGGAAGTTTTTAAAGTTTCTTGAAGTTTGTAAGTCAAATGTCCATGATGTTCGAAAAGGTTTGCCTTTAAACGTGCTTGTGTGTCTTAGTGTGTTTCATTGAGTTTTACGTGTTCATTTTTGATGAAATTTATGTGAAAAGTTCCTTGAAGTGTATACAAACATATTCGAGTTGGAAAAATCCGGGAAAAACTCTCCATGGACCAACCTCACCTACAGCTGGCATCGACGCCCAGTAGGCTGACCGACGCCCCATAGGTGGGAGGAGTAGGTGAGGACTTATACTAGGGATCTTAAGATCCCAAGGTAAAGTATTTGAATCTATCGACGGTGTTACAGGATGTTCTGTCGATTGACATACGTCCCGTCGATGGGCAACTATCGATAGTGACTGCATTTTCATGCACGCTCACTGTTAAGTGTAAGGGTGAATTGGGAAATTCACCCCACGTCCAAATAAAAAAATGGGCAGTTTCCTGGGGGTGTTTCGGGTCTTTCAAGAGAGTTTATAAGTTCTAAACACCTAGATGAATTCATTATTCCAAATCACAACCCAAAATCTCTAAGAAATTCTCTAGAGCTCCATTGAAGATAAAACTCAAGATAGAGCTTGGATTGAAGATTCTTCAGTGAGTCTTCATCAATTCTTCATCAAATAAGTAGTATAGCATCAATTTATGTATGGTATTCATACTTGAATCTCTTTTATTTAAGGAGCCAAACTTCAAGGTGATTTTCAAGGTCATTCAAAGATGAAATTGTCCAATTTTGATATCTATCCATGGGTTCTTGCATAAAACATTTTGAATCATTATATATTGATTAAATTGTTGTTAATTAGATGATTTAACCTAATTACTCTTTCAACCCATGTAATTCACTAAACCCTAGTTTTTGATTAATTTATGGGTGATTTGAGTATGTCTTAATGATATTGAATTCTTATGTAGTTTTTAGGGCTATTGAATTATGAATGCTAGAATTGTAAGTCGGATGCCCTAGTTTGACTAATTCATGTTGTATGAACTTTATTCATTGTATATTTTAATTGTTGGGTTGAATTGTAAACTATTGTTATTGGTAAGAGCCTTAATATATTGTATTGGATGAATTGGATATGGATTGAAGTTGTGAGGTTTGATTACTGGTATGTTGATCGAACTTTCTCTTTATTTGTGTAGTATAGGTCTTATATAGTAATGATGTTTGGTATGGTCCACTTATGGTGGCGGTGCTTATGTGTTGTACTTGTGAAATATGTGTCCTTGTCGGCATTACTTTATCAATTGGGAATTAATGTGGCCTCGTCGGCATTACTTTATGTATTATGTATTTATCATGTTATAACTTGATTATGTGAGTAATGTGAAGGTCTTGATGACTATGTGTTTATGTGGAGTCAGATTATCAATTCTGTTAGTTGATGATTGGAGTCTCTAGTAGGATATAGTGAGGTTGTTATGTGGATTACATTAATATTAGAGTATGTGTGTTTCTTGTTTTAATAGACTTGTGTTCCTTACTTGATGCATGTACAATGTGAATATGACTACTTGACTTAGCATGATAAATCTCCTTAGTCTTGTATGTGTGATTGATATGTGACCTTGAACATAGCTAAGAAGGTCCTTTATGTGGAACCTTCATCCTAGATGTAAGTTTATGATATCCTTAAAGTTGAAAGTTGTAATGGTATCCTTCTTGTGTAAATGGTTGACTTAAGGTTGGTTGGCTGGAATGGCATGAAATCATCCTTAGGATTTTCATTGAGCTATCCTCTTTACCTTTGTAGGTAGACTTAGTGGACACTCTTTGGTAAGGTGTCATGTGATTGGGTTATGAACTAGATATGGAACTTGTTCATGTACTACTTTATTGAAATAGTCTACAAGAACAAATGCTACCACCGAGTTAGTATGCTTGGGAAGTTTCTCTAACTAAGATGACTTTAGAGAACAAAGAAATCCTCAATATTCCTTAAACATGTTCCTACATGGGATGTGTCCTAGATCTACCATTGGCAATTAAAACACCCTCAATAAGAGTAGGTTCATGACTCTGAATTCCATGCATAGCTAGTATTCTCTATGTCGGTTATTGATCATTCTCATCATATGGGATACGTACTAGTGTTGAAGAAGTTGTATAAAGTTTAGGTGATGGTATGGGATGCTATCTAGACATTTCAATATTAGGCATTGAATATGTTAGTGAGTAAGTCCCTAGGTCTTCTCCAAGGCGATTACTTGAATGTCGTTATGTGTTGAATGTCTCTTAAATGAACTAATGAAAATAATGATTTAAATTGAAAAGTGTAAGACCCCAAAATGAGTTAAGGTGTCAAGAGACTACCATTTGTGTCTTGATGTTTTGAAATCCTAAATGGGTTCTAAGGTTGTAATGCTGAAGTGTTTAAACATTTAAGTGATTTGGCAGTCAAATGTCAAGGGACGACCAAGATGTTCGGCGACTAGTCACCAAAGGGGCCTTATGTGTTTTTATGTTCTTATGTGTGTGTTTCATGGACTTATGAAGTCCTTATATGAGTAATAATGTTGTTTATAGGCAGTATGTTGTTTGGAGGTCAAATGTCCAAGAACGTCCAACACGTTCAAAAGTTAGCCCTTGAGACGTAGATGTGTGTCTTCAGTGTGCCTATCATGTTTGAAGGTGTTGCTAGTGTTTTCTTTGGGTGAAACTAATGTGTAAGGTCTTTAACATGTTAAGTTTATATTTATGTTGGGAACTTCCGGGTATGATTCCTCAAAGGCCCCGGAAGAGGCCCTCAAGGAGGACAAAAAGTTTGCCATGACACTGCCTTGGTAGTGTCTATCAACAACCTTCAATCGACAGCCAGTAGGTTCACCTACACCCCGTCAATGGTGAGGAATTTATAGACACTTATATAGGAAAAGACTCAAGGCAGTTGTCAAGTGCCAGACCCAAACGACGGCCTGCATTACGGTCCATGGATTGACCTATTAGGAATCATTTGAGGCCGTCGATGCAGGCTGCAGCACTTGCCATGCACGTTGTTTCAATTATTGGGTGAATGGGAAATTCACCCCACGTGATAAATTGACCCTAGGTGGTTTATTTGGTTATTTTTGGGTGTTTTAAATGATTAAAAGCGTGACTAATCCATTCCCAATTCATTCTTCGAATTAAACCCTTCCCTCTCAAAAAGAAACCTCTCTAAAATACTCCATTGAATGTAACGCTCAAGAACAACCATTGTGATGGATTCTAAAACTTTATTCATCAATATTTAGTGGTTTTCTTCTACAATGAAGTTTGGTGATCCTTCGTCTCTAGTTAATCTTCCATCTAGAGAGTTCCTTTTAAATGTTTTCAATGTAAGTTCATGATCAAACTTCTCCTTCTTCAATCAAGCAATGGGTTCTTTCTCAAATTGATTTCAAAAGCATAATGTTAATGAATTAATGATTAGATACTGATTTGAATTTGATTTTCAATCCAATTCCATGTTGAACCCATGATCTATCTCAAACTGGATTTAGCCTTGTATGGGCTTTGTGATCTTAAAGTAGGTAAATCGAATTGTGATCAATTATGTTAGAATGCTTATATCTACTGCCTAGTATGTGTATTGATGATGAATTGTTGAAGAATCATCCGTGAGGATCAAGGTTTGAAGGTTTGAATAAGGCTAGTCTATAATATAGTATCTTGTGATCTTGAAGGCTAGAATGGTGGTTATGTGATTCGATCATGATGAATTTTCTTAGATATTGCCTACATTGTAATGTGATGATCAATTAGGTGTATTTGATCTAATATGAATAGATACAATCAAATTTGTAAGGATTGATCTAGGATCTTCTATCCTATAGATTGATATTGTAATTTACATGATGTGATCTCAGTTATTATGTCTCTATCTACTGCCCTACATGTATATTATTAATGAATTATGATTGATGGTAAATTCAAGGGAAATTAGTAAGTAATCTATATTACTCTACTTTCCTATCGATTGATGAATATAGTATATTCACTATAATCTTGACTTTATAGTACATGAATGTAGGATTTCGTTTATGTAAAGATATTTGTATCTACTGCCTGGTATTGTATTGTTTATGAAAAATAAGTATTGATCAATGATGATCAAAAGATGATAAATTGGTAAGATTGTCTCTCCTTTAATTTCTTATAGAATTGTTAGTTGATGAAGCCTTGTATGGCATTGTGTGTTAAGGTCCACTTATGGTGGCGGTATTTACTTTATTTTTAATATATAAGTGATGTGATTATGGCCTTGAAGGCAATTATATTATGAATGTGAGTTAGTGATGATCACCCTATGTGCAGCTCATGCTTACTCATTTGTTCTAGTTATGATCTAGGTTGCATTACTAGTGTTACAAGCATATGAATGACTATGTTGGGGTTTAATTAGGTGCTGCCTTGATTAGTATAAATGATTAATGTCCCTCACGTATGTACCCCTATGTGAATGTATGAATAGCTAATGTTAAGAGAATTAAGTGTAATATGTAGTTAGCTTGACCCTATATAGTATGTGTTGTGTGGTCTATGCTTTAAGGTGCATTGTAGTCCTAATAGGGTGTCTGACTAAACATTTTGGTTGATAACCATTATGTTATTATGTTAACCAATGTACACACACTCACATATTATGCATGCTTACAAGTAGTATAGGATAATGGTGTCTAATGAAAGTTTTTCCTCATATTTGCTAATGTCTTCTACAATGCATGTAACGCATATGTCTATGAAGCATTTTATGTGATGTATCATTAACTAGGATGACTTGATAGGAGTACTACTATGGGCAAGGGTATCAGACCTTGTCTATGCATTGCACATGTATACCTTGATAGGATAGTTCCTAGGTTGGTCTTCTAAGTACATGAATAGGAATGTATGAACATGTTATGAATATGACTTATAAGATATGATGTTAAGTATATGATATGATGAAGTATGAATGTGTATAGTGTCTTAAAGTGTTTATAAGAAAGGATTGATCATATAGTTACGCCTATATACTTATAACATTGATGTATGAACATGTGTCACCTTAATTTTTTATGTGAAAGGATTGCTCACATATATGAATACACACACACATGCATAATGATCTATTCAACAGAGGGGCACTTGAAAGGTGTTCTCAAGAGTACCCTAAACTACATAGGTTCTTGAATATGCTATGTCCATGTGAAAAGGTTTCTCACATGATGTAGGTTGTTGAACTCTCATCTATGACCTATGAGCTAAGCATATGAGGAGTCAATATCCTAAGCTTAATTTTATAAAGTAATGATAATAAAGGTATTTTAATAAAGGGAACTTAGCTTAGCACCGAGTAAACTTGAAGATGAGGGGTGTCCCTTCCCATTATAGAAAGGTAGGTCACCATAATCCTTACAAGGTGGATAACTACAATTCCTCAATAGGAATAAAGAGGGTTTCCTTAGGTGAATAACTATAATTCCCCATTTGGCATAAAGAGGGTTTTCACATATACCTCCATTTTCCATAACTATGCTTGACACATGGGATCTAGCAAGTGATTTCACTTTATATGCTAGTATCTGTTAATTTTCTACCTTGGCTGGGTAAGAACACCTTCAATTGGTGCAAGGCTCTACAACATCAAATCCATGTTTAGCATGCATGGTCTTATTGTCAGTTATGGCTATAGTTTCCCTAAACTAAAATGGACAATGGAAGTAAATGATCAGGACTCTAACTAGGATGACCTAAGGGAAGTTACTTAGGATAGGTGAGAGTAATGAACTTACGTATGCATTACACAAGTAGATATTTAGGAAGTTCTAGGAAGATGTTCTAGTGTGTATGATTATGTTTATGTCTTTATGCATGACATTGTAATGTTGTCTACTTTTTGTGATGATATGCATGATAATGTATGAATTGCATGTTAAGGCTTGTGGTCTCATGATAGGTTTACTAAGTATGTGTGAGGTTATGGGGATTCACGTATGTATTGCACTAGTTGACTTAGATTGGGATTGTGAGTAAGGTATTATAATGTTCTATGTGAAGTAAAGTTAGTATATGTTTAAAACGACTAAAGCTTAATGTAATGTCATTAGGGTCTTGGTTTAAGTGTCTATGACGTACTATACTTTTATCATGGAAGTGTTGGATTATGTAGGTTGTATGTATGACTTCTTTGTGGCCTTAAGGTGATGCATTGTACCAAGTATCACTAGAGGGTTACTTGGGGGATAGGGAATTAAGAAGAAAAGGATTCATTATAAGATGGAATTATACTTATTGTAAAATGAATGCACTTATTTTAAAAGGACTATACTTACTATAATGTGACTCTAAAATGCCTTAAATGCAATATATGATTTTATATGATTAGGCAATTGAATATGCCTATACGAAGTATGTGAATTGTATAAATGCTATTGTATCAAAGTTTTATGAAGATTCACAAAAAGGCGTAATGCATGATTTTAAGTAAAATGTTCCTTTTAAATGCATGTTTTTGCATGGTTGTCATATTTAGTTCATTCTTGTAGTAACTACATTCTTCTTTACCTTTTTACACAAAGTGTAGGGTATTGATGCTTAAAGGTTTTCTCTGTGGTGAGGAGCTTGATATGTGATTCTGAAGCTCAAGGAAAGGAATCCTTAAGTCCAAGGATTTCCTACTTATGAATTACTGTGAAGTTATGTAATCTTTTTACTTATGTTTTATGTTACAAGGGTCATGTCCCTAATTTACTCTAGTGATGTTGAGTCTAGGATGGCAAAAACAGACTAGAGTCTTTAACTATGTATTATGATATTTCTTATATAATGGAAGTGACGTTTTAGTATATGATGTGCTAAGGAAGTTTAAATTTTCTGATAAATTTACTTATGACAATGCGATGAATGATGACTATGGGCTTGTATAAGGCCTCTGAAAGGTCAAGTACGCCATGTTACTTCTAGGGGGTGCTCCCCAGTATTGACAAAAAGCATGTTAATAATAAGTATTAGACTAGAGTGACTTTAAGGAATTCCTAGTTAAGGTGTGAAGGGGGCAAAGTAATGGTCACTTCATGTCTTACCTAGAGAAGTCTTAAGAATAACTCTAGATAGGAAAGTTGGTTAATGAAGTGAGAATGATCTTATCCTAGGTATTCTAAAGGATTTCTTATGTGTGTGTGAAGAGATTGTATAGGCGGTCACTTCATAAATCACTCAAGTGAGCCTTAGAATTACCTTTGGTAGGAGGATATCATGGTTATGTGTTTTGATGTATTTTTGATGTTGTGTTTTGATGTATTTTTGATGTTATATTGTGATATATGAATTATAGGTGAACTTACAGTAAAGTCGTTGTAAGCTCACTGTGACCTTACTGTAATGTGCATATAAATTGAATATAATTTGTAATGGAGTTTAAATGTGATTCTTTTGCTTATACTGTGAAGTTTTAATCAAAAAGAGCATATTTCTCATAAATGTTCGTTTCTCATGATTTATGCATTATGTCATACTTAGTACATGTGTTGTACTAATTCCATACTTTTTTTCTTTCTCTAAAGGTGTGGCTAGCAGGTGAGAGGTGCCTTGAAGCAAGCTTGGTAACTAGGACTCTTCAAAGAAAAAGTTGAAGTATGTCCTCACTTGACTTGAGGGCATAACTATTTATAGACTTCTTTTATTTTGAGTAGTGTAATAGACTAAGTTATTCTATATTTCTTATTGTATAGGTCGTGTCCCTTGTATTCTTGAGTCTAAGATTGGCATATGTTGAGACTTGGTATTTTCCTATGGATTTCTATAAAAGATGTTTTAAGATATTTCGTATGTAAAGTTTTAATTTCACACTATTTTTCATACATGTATGTAATGAATGATGTCAAAGGGCTTTTACAAGACCTACGAGAGGTCAAGTACTCCATATCGTACTTCGAGAGTGACATATCTTCTAGGGTGTACTGTCGGGATGTGACAAAGTTTGTATCAGAGCATAGGTTATGAAAGTAGTCTTAGGAATCAAAAAGTCTCATAAAGCAACGTCTAGTAGAGTCCCGTTCATCGGTGTGAGTCACGAGAGATCTATTGGCGAGAGGCTATAAGACGATAGAGTTTCCCTTCTTCTTCTACTCTTGTGTCGTGCCGTAGAGTAAAAAGTTATGAGTGTCCTTCTTAAATATTTTCCTTGTGTGTTTAGGGAGATGACTACTAGAAGGATGGCCTCTAGAAGGTTGGAAGAAGGAAGGGTGAATGTGGAGATCCATCCTCAAGTTGAGCAAGTTCTTCAAGGTGTTGAAGGGGCTCAAAGGGCTCAACGTGCTAGGATTGCTCAAGTTCGTATAGTGGAAGGATGTAATGATGTTCCGGTGGTTCCATCGAAATTGACTAATAGGGAGATTAGGGAGGTTGTACTTGCTTTATCCCAAGCCATGAATACTCATGTTAATAGGGGTGTTGAGACTAGAGTGAATGCTAAGAGCAGTATGACCTCTAGATTGAGAGATTTTGTTAGGATGAACTCCTCCTATATTTCTTGTCTCTGAGGTGGGAGAAGATCTCTAAGAGTTTCTAGAAGGTGTATATAATGTGTATAGTGACATGGTGTTGACTTCTAAGGAGAAGGAGGAGTTAGCTTTGTACCAATTAAGGAGGTTTCTCAAGTGTGTTACACTTAACGGAATAATAATAGGCTGGTTGATTTGAGTCCTATACAGTAGAAGGAGCTTAAGGAGGCTTTTTTTGGAAAGTACTTACCCCGAGAGAGGAGGGAGGTAAAGGTGGAAGATTTTGATCAATCTCAAGCAAGGCAATATGAGTGTTGAGTAGTATTCCTTGAAGTTCACTATGTTGTCTAGGTATGCTCCATCTGTGGTGTCTAACCCTAGGGATGAGAGAAGTAGGTTTGTGACCGGTGTTGCCGACCTTGTGAAATAAGAGTGTCATATGGCCATGATCAATTGTGACATGAACTTATCAGGCTCATAGAGTATGCTCAATCCATTGAAGAGTCCAAACTTGGTAGAATTTCTAGAAATATGAAGAGGGGTGGATCTATTGAGCAAAACCAACCTAGGTTCAAGAAGAGAGCTCCAACGCAAGATTGACCTAGTGCTCCTAAGGTCAAACTTGAGAACGGCAGTGGTTGTAAAGGTGGTAAGACTACTTATGCTACTTTTTGGAAGAATCACTATGGAAAATGTTTAGTTGGTACCGGGTTGTGGTAAGTATGTACATAAGGTGAGAGATTGTCCTACTATTGCGGCTAGAGGAAAGAAAGGTAAGCAAGTTCCTCCAAGTGTTCTAGGTGATGATGTTTCAATGAAGGCTCGCTTCTATGCACTCTGGGCTAGTGGATCAAAGTCGGATGATGATGAAGATGTTGGTAAGCTATAGCTTCTCTCTTTAGTTTTTATGAGTTCCTTATAAGTGGGGGGAGTATGGTGATTAGTGGAGATTTGAATAAGTCACTTCTCTTCTATTCAACTCAAGCTTGAGAGTTAGAAAGTCATAGTAGCATGTTGCATTGTGTTTAGAAGTCTTGTTGGAATTGAATTTCATTAATTCCTTACAATGTGCATTTCATGAAGTTATGATTATGTGGTAATATGAGTTTAAATGGTTTTGTCTCTTTTATTATCATGCTTTTAACACTCAATTGCTTAATAGTTACATTTTTGGAAAAATTGAGCATAGTGCACTTTGTTGTTTAACATGTTCACTATAAGAAATTTATAGTCACAGTAAAGATTTTGTAAGAATGAATACATTGATTTTCATTGAATATTGTTATAGTGTGTATAGAACTTATGTATATGAGCATGAAAATGAATGTAGAATGAGTTCTTTCTATTTGAAATGAAGAAAGTGAGTCTTAATTGCATAATGAGTTGTAGATTAGTTTCTAACTTCTTGTTGTGTTGTGAGTCTCTGAATTATGTAAAATTGGTGTTCCTTCAAAATTGTGTACTGTGTATGGTGTGGTATGGTTATGTGCTGCTATTATTGAATGTCTTTTCTCTTGAAAGTGCCTAAAAAGAAGCAAGTGTCATTCGAGGATGAATGTTGTCCAAGTGGGGCAGAATGTAACACCTGTTAAATGACTTAGGTGAAACTAGAGCCTAACACTTGGGTCTTAATGTTTCAAAGCCCTAAAATGGGTCTGAATGAGGTTAGTAGTGTTTAAAGTTTCGTGAAGTTTGGAGGTCAAACGTCCAAGAACTTTCATGACGTTCGAAAAGGTTTTCCTTGAAACGTGCTTGTGTGTCTAATTGTGTTTCATTGAATTTTACATGTTTGTTTTGGATGAAATTGATGTGGGAGGTCATTTACATGTATACGAACATATTCAAGTCGGAAATGTCCCAAAAAAAAATCCCCAAGGACCAACCAAGAGTCCTTGCGGAAGGGCCCAACTTGTGAGGCAAGGTTTTCTAAACCAGCCTAACCTACGGATGGTATCGACGCCCAGTAGACTGAACGACACCCCTAGGTGAGAGGCGTAGGTGAAGAATTAGCCGAGAGAGATTAATCTCCCAAGTACAAGTCTCTGAATCTATCGACGGCGTGCCAATAAGGGCCGTTGATGGGCAACCATCAATTGTGACTGCATTTTGGCGCAGGCTCACAGTTAAGTGTAGGGGTGAATTGGGAAATTCACCCCACTTCCAAATAAATAAATGGATGGTTTCTTAGGGGTGTTTTGGGTATTTCAAGTGGGTGTACATGTCCTAAACACCTATATGAATTCATTATTCTGAATCAAAAGCCAAAATCTCTAAGAAACTCTCTAGAACTCCATTGAAGCCAAAACTCAAGATAGAGCTTGGATTGAAGATTCTTTGGTGATTATTCATCAATTATTCATCAAATTCATGGTCTATCATAAATTTAGGTATGGTATTCATCGTTGAATTTCTTTTATTCAAGGATCCAAACTTCAAAGTGATTTCCTAAGTCTTTGAAGATGAAATTGTCCAATTTTGATATCTAACCATGGGTTCTTGTATAAAACATTATGAATCATTATATATTGATTTAATTGATGTTAATTATATGATTTTAGCCTAATTACTCTATGAACCTATGTAATTCATAAAACCCTAGTTTATAATTATGTTATGGGTGATTTGATTATATCTTAATGCTATTGAATTTTTATGTAGTTTGATTAGGGTTATTGAATTATGAAATAATCATGATAGAATTGTAAGTAGGCTGACCTGGTTTGATTAATTCACGTTGTATGATCTTTGATTAATTGTATATTGTAATTGTTGGGTTGAATTGTAAACTATGGTAATCGATAAGAGCCTTACATATTGTGTTGGATGAATTGGCTATTGATTGAAGTTGTGAGGTTGGATTAATGGTATGTTGATCTAACTTTCTCCATATTATGTAGTATAGGTCTTAGATAGTAATGATGTTTGGTATGGTCCACTTATGGTTGTGGTGCTTATGTGATATACTTTTGAATTATATGGCCTTGTCGGCATTACTTTATGAATTGGGAATTAATGTGGCCTCGTCGGCATTACTTTATGTATTATGGCTTTATCATGTTATAAATTGATTATGCGAGTATTGTGAAGGTCATGATGACTATGTGTTTATGTAGAGTCAAAGTATGAATTCGTCTTAGTTGATGATAGGAGTCTCCAGTAGGCTATAGTGAGGTTGTTATGTGGATTACATTAAGATTGAAGTATGATCCTTCTTGTTGAATTATATGATACTTGTGATGGTTTAGATTGATGATATTATAGTATTGAATAAGGTGACCTATAGATGATATTGTTTATGTCTTTGTGCTTCGTGAATGATATGCTATATTTGGAGTATGTTGTGTCTTATATTGGTATACTTGTGTCCCTTACTTGATACATGTACAATGTGAATATGATTACTTGACTTAGTATTCTAAATCTCCTTAGTCTTGTATGTGTGATTTACATGTGACCTTGAACATATCTAAGAATGTCCTTTATGTGGAACCTTCATCCTAGATGTAAGGTTATGATATCCTTGAAGTTGAAAGTCGTAATGGTATCCTTCTTGTGTGAATGGTGGACTTAAGGTTGGTTGGCTGGAACAGCATAAAATCAGCCTTAGGAAAGTGATTCAGCTATCCTCTTGACCTTTGTAGGTAGCCTTAGTGGACCCTCTTTGGTAAGGTGTCATATGATTGGGTTATGAACTAGATATGAAACCTCTTCATGTACTCCTTTATTGGAATATTCTATGAGAACAAAGGATAGCACCTAGTTAGTATGCTTGGGAAGTTTCTCTAACTAATATGACTTGAGAGAATTAAGAAACCCTCGATATTCCTTAACCATGTTCCTACATGGATGTGTCCTATTTCTACCATTGGCAAGTAAACACTCTCCATCGGATTAGTTTCATGGCTCCGCATTCCATGCATATCTAGTATGGCCTATGTCGGTTATTGTCTATTCTCATCATATGGGATACCTACTAGTATTGGAGAAGTTCTATGAAGTTTAGGTGGTGGTATGGGACGCTATCTAGACATTGCACGATTAGGCTTGGAAGATGTTAGTGAGTGAGTCCATAGGTCTTGTCTAAGGCCATTACTTGAATGTCCTTATGTGTTTAATATATCTTAAATGAACTAATGAAGCTAATGATTTAAGTTGAAAAGCATGTTAATAATTAAGTACTAGTCTAGAGTTACTTTAAGGAATGCCTAGTTAAGGTGTGAAGGGGGCATAGGAATGGTCTCTTCATGTATTACCTAGGGAATTCTTAAGAATAACTCTAGAAAGGAAGTTTGTTAATAAAGTAAGGATGATCTTATCCTAGGTAGTCTAAAGAATCTCTTAGGTGTGTGTGAAGAGATTGTATGGGCGATCGCTTCATAACTCACTCAAGTGAGCCTTAGAATTACCTTTTGTATGAGGATATCATGGTTATGTGTTTTGATATAAATTTTATGCTAAATTGTGATATGTGAACTATAGGTGAACTTACATTGAAGTCATTGTAAGCTCACTGTGACCTTACTGTAATGTGCTAATAAATTGAATATAATGTGTAATGTGTTCTAAATGTGATGTTTGGGGATCAAATGTGATTCTTTTGCTTATACTATGAAGTTTAATCAAATAGAGCATATTTCTCATAAATGTTCGTTTCTCATGATTTTATGCATTATGTCACATTTAGTACATGTGTTGTACTAATTCCATACTTTTTTTCTATCTCTAAAGGTGTGGCTAGCAGGTGAGAGGTAGCTTGAAGCAAGCTTGGAAACTGGACTCTTCAAAGCAAAAGTTGAAGTATGTCTTCACTTGACTAGACGGCATAACTATCTTTAGACTTCTTATATTTTGAGTATTGTAATAGACTACGTAATTGTATATTTCGTATTGTATGAGCCGTGTCCATGTATTCTTTAGTCTAAGATTGGCATATGTTCAGACTTAGTATTTTTCTATGAATTTCTATAAAATATGTTTTAAGATATTTCTTATGAAAAGTTTTAATTCCACACTACTTTTCATACATGTCTGCAATGAATAATGTCAAAGGGCTTGTACAAGACCTCCGAGAGGTCAAGTACGCCATGTCGCACTCCGAGAATGCCATATCTTCTAGGGTGTACTCTCGGGATGTGACGTCAACATCCCAACTTAAACCTTTTCTTGTCTTCAAGTAAAATTCAAGATCAATCAGTTCAATAAGGATGTCTACAGATAGTGCTAATCATTACTCAACATACATGCATACTACAGTTTCAAACTACACATGCAATGTCCAGTTGTGAACTCTAAGTTTCAAACTCTGAGTAAACATCATCAAATGGACTAAATATGACAATGCTTGCTTAAATGCAAATTGAGGCTCAAGAAAAGCATGTGAATGCCCTCACTCCAAAAACGATTCCATGCTCACACAGCGCTCATAAAATTTAAAAGTTCAGAATCAAAAATAACTCTCACTATCTAAAAGACAAACACATGCATGATCCTTCCCTATAGGCTTGCTAGTATTATCCAGTCAACACGATAATACCTTCATTCAAGATCACAAAGGTTTTTCAAGACTTGTAAATGGATGAGGTTAATGGTATGATCATTTATGCTTAGTGACTTCTAGTTTCATGAAGCATGGCATGCATTTCATTTTTTCACCTTCTCTACAACAATTTCCATTTCTCAAAATCCACACCCTATTTTTATAAGCACAACTTATTATTGGCTAGCCCATGTATTTTTCTCATTTCAAACGCTTTTATTTCAATAGTATTTCTCTTTTTCAATCTTTTTCATTTATATTTCTTCTTCTCTTCTTTTTTTGTGGAGGGGTTCCATCTTTTTCAGCAAGATCTTTCAAAAAGGGGGGATTTCTCAAACTTCTTGATTTACCTCCTTTTTCACAACACCCCCAACTTAGGATTTTCCTAAGTTGGATATTTATAACAACCAATGCCTCATGAAGATTAATGGTGGCAAAGAAAAGGGGTCATTTTTTCAAGTTTCTTCAAAATAAAAAGATAGTCACAAGTGGTACCAAGATAGGTTCACACTTTTCATCAGGTAGTCACAAAGAGGTATAATGGCAAAATTGATTCGCTATCCAAAAATTGTGCCTAAGATCATCTCTATCATTTACTAACATTTTCCAATTGGACCAATAGGGAAAATTCTAGGCATGAACAACCATGCATTTGAAGTCAACCTCACCAAACATGGCATTCAACACAAATATCAAACAAGACTTAACAACATTTGCAAACATGCAATGATCATCACAGCGGTTCAACTCACAAATTGCATAGTCAATATGAGATTCTACGGGTTCACATATGACTTATGCAACTCAATTCGCCTCATCGGATTTGCACATACAATCATTCACACAATTGATTACCATTAAAACTTGCACTAACAATCTTCCCCTTTTTAATGATGACGATATTTATGGAGTGAAAAATCCCTAAGATTTTGTAGTCAACTTGTGTGTTACTTGCTCCCCCTGAATATGTGCAGAAAGCTTTTGTATTGCTGGTGTTTGGAAGTAGTTCAGGAATGGTAGTCTCCCCCCCTTTATGTTATGCCCCTATTACAATATGTCTTGTAGCTAACAACAATTATCATGCACTAACAAAAAAACAATAATAAACAACATGCAGCATTCTCCCGCTTTAGCATCATCAAAAAGGAGAAGAAATAACAGGATTGTATGTAATAATAATAATACAACTTGGTTGAAGTCGAATCCATAAGTTATATGGAATAATTTTTCAAGTTTATTGATAACGCTCTAATAACCCTCCAAAACTAGTTAAAAGAGTAAGTGATATGACAGATTTACATGTTTGGAAATTTTGATAATGACTTGTGACTTGTTATATAAAAAGAAAGAGAAACGAGTTAAGCACACAACATATTAAAAGGGAAGATAATATCCACTCAATCAATCAAGGAAGATAATCTGCTTAAATCAAAGGACACACTGAAGGATCAAGATCAGCCAACAAAGAGAATATTTTCTCAATCAATCAAGGAAGATATTATGCATCAAAGGAAGCAAGATCAACTAGAATCCGAGATTAGTAAAGGAGAAATTGAAATCCATGGATGACATCAAGCTATCAAGATCAGCCAAGATTAAAGGAGATAAATTAGTGGATGAAATCAAGACGTCAAGATCAGCCAAGATTCAAAGAAAACATCATGCAAGGAAGAATTCGATTTGCTCATACACATATCTGATATGGACATGAATCTGCAAATAAATCAGGATAAAATCAAGGAAAAAATCAAAGATACTTGATCCAAATATCCTTGGGTTTACATAAAATAGCAAAGCCCTCCAAATCTATATAATGCATGTCTCGGCATCAGTTGTAATGATGCATTTCACTTGAACTTGTACTAACTACTTTTATTGTCTTTCATAAAAGCATTGTATTCTCATGAGTTGTGGTGTACATAGGGCGGTTTGGTTTTGTTTTTAATTAAAAAAACTAAGCCAATTATATCGATTTTTTAAATCCAAAAACCAAATCAAACCACATAAAGTCGAGTTTTTTGGTTTCGATTTTAGTCAGTTCTTTTGGATTCTTTTTGTTTTTTTGGTTTTTTTGTTTTGTTACAAGTATACGGTGTTTAAAAAAGAGAAAATATATTTTCACTTACATGTGTAATAATCTAAACATAAAAAATGTTAAATGGATAGAAATCTTCAAAAGACAATAAAACTCACACGAGTACAAAAAAAAATTTGGAATGTCAAACATTCAATAAGTTACATTAATAAGATCAAAGGTTACAATCAAATTGAATAAAAAATAAAATATTTATAAAGTAAATTGTTAACTTCGAATTTTAAAAACTATAACAATATTATTGTAACTTTTGATCTTTGGACAAAATCAAATATTTGCAAAATTTTACAAGCCCATTTTGGAATAATATATATAAACATTGAAAACTATAAACTAACTAACAATATATTAACAAAGTAGATTATAAATAATTGTTTTTATCTATAAATAAAATGAAATTTTATATTTATATTATGTCAATTTGGTTTGATTTAACTTTTTCTTTTTGAATACCAAACCAAATCAAGAGTGATCGGATTTTTAACGATCGGAATCTAGACCCCATACGAGATCGGCCAGCATCGTTGACCTCTCAGAGGTTCTCAGACAAGCCTACATACGCTGCGTTTACTTCCATTCTAGGTTAATTTTAGCGGAAAATTTGAACTTTTGTTTACTTAAAAACGTTATATTGGAATAACATTGATCTCGCATTAATTACATCTACGAAAACTCATAAGAGTCACAACAATTCTCTAAATCAAAAATAATCAAATGAATAGAATTTAAGTCATAATTATAGAGTTGCCAAAAATGACCCCAATACAACGTTCTAATAGTAAAGACGAAAGAAACCAATAGCGAACATACTCCATAGCTCATGCTTCGTCTACGCTAGGTAGAATAAATCAGTAAGCATCCTCGAAAGCATGAGTGTTCCTACCAAATATGGATGAAAGTCAAGTCCGAATAAATTTGCGATCGACTCGTAAGCTCTAACGTCAAGCTGTGCACCTGCACCTAAAAGTAGTAAATGTATGGAATTAGTACACACGTGTAACTAACTATAGGTTATATTGCAAGCACACAATGATATACGTGTTTCCGGTATGATTAATATTTTTTTCTTAAAGTTTAGTGTGTCACCAAAAGCTTTTTGTGCTAGTGTTATATAAGTTTCTCTTATATTTGCAGGAAATCTGTCCAAAGATGATGTGGAGATTGTGAGCGAAGAAGGCAGAAAGAGACCACTACGGAGCTTGTGACGGTCCGTGTGCTTGTGACGATCTTGTAGGTGGCAGCGTAGTGCAAGCTACATGAAGGAAATGGGGAAAAGACTCACAAGTGGGGAGTTACGGAAAGCTTTGTGACAGTCCGTCGTGTCTATGCCCAAGTCTTGTCCTGCTGGTTCTTCAGGAAAGTTCAGAAGAAGTAATCATGGACCCATATCCAAAGATTTAAAGTGTTTGGACAAAGACCCTCGACGGACGTTGTGCCTATGATGGTCCGTCATACTTGCCTCGAGGGTGGTACTAAGAGAGCCAGCAGAACGAAATTTGCAGCAAGTTGGGACGAAGGAAAGTCCACGACAGTCCGTTCATGACCCACGGGCCGGCCGTCGCGAGGTCCGTCGACCCAGCCGCGTTGTGACAGATTTCCAGCAATAGAGTCCTTGTTTAATTAGGTTTTTATTTTCTATAAATAGTTTGAAAAAAACTTGTTTTTGAGGTTGACTCTGGTCATTGTTTAGGACTCATTATTGGTTAGACATCATATTAGTAGACCACTGTTATTGTTAGGACTTTTGAGAGAATCATTAGGACTTTTTTGTGAGATGTTGATTAATTGAGATTCTTGCAAGTGATTATTGGTGTGATTAATCAAGCAAACTTTTGGATTTTACTCTTTCTCATTGAAGTAAGTAAGTACAGAATTCGTATTTAATATATTTGAATATTGTGATTATGACTATGCGTAATAAACTCCATAATAGGGTTGTGGGGGAACCATAGGCAAATAATGAGGATAAATCTAACTAAAAATAACGATTCTAGAATAGTGTCTTGCATTGTATTAATAATTAGGAGATGCGTTTTCTCCTTGCACCTGTCGTCCACCTGGTATTTTCCCCCTTTTTTTATTTCACCCCCCCCATTCTTCTTCGTCACCCACGCCCACTGTCGGAGAAGTCTTTTTCACGGATGGCCAACGTTAGAACTCGCCTAAATTGCTACTTGCTCGGGGACCAAGGAGGTAGTTTAGATAATAGGAAAAGAATTATCAACATAGAGATTTAGTGTTATACTATCCCTAATAGGCTAGTATTGATTGGTAGAGCGGAATAACGTAGTAAATATTGAATACCAATGCTTAATATGAGGGTAAGATAAGGGTTAGAGATAGCAACACACGTAGCAGGACCAAGGTGCGGAGTGAGATTTTCTAGATGCCGGACCAAGGGTTTTAGGAAATACATAACTTATCCCACTTTGACAGGCAAGTACTAGGAAAGAATTGTTATAGTTAGAATTATCAAGTTTAGGAACCGTGGGGGAACACGTTTTAACGCCTAGTTTACTTTGATTGATTATTAATGATTAAAAACAAACATTCGAAGCTGTTAAGTGTCTTTTTCAATTACGTTAGTATTTTCATCATTTAGAAATAGAACCCCCCTTTTTTTGTTTTTACTTTCCAAGGAAGTCATTGATGAACAATAAATAAAGATCGAATGAAGTCTAAGACTATTTTCCTCGTGGGGGAACCGATCCCAACCTCACTTAGTTGGGTTATATTTACTTGACACGACCACTTACTCTTATTTGAGAAAGTAAGTTGAGCGTATCCAAATTTTGGCGACGATGCCGGGGAAATTTTTAGTTTTGATTTAACTTGAAACTTATTTACTATAGTTTAGTTGATATTTTCTGATTTAAATTGTTTTATGTTTTTGATTGTTTTTTCAGGAAACTATCCTCGTTGTATGACCAATCACAAGAGAGAGAAAGGAGAACCCTTATTTACCTACGGATAACAAATTAGAGCGTAAATGCGAAATGAATCGAAATTTGGGAATAAATGATGATGATCAGAACCAGAACATACCAGCTCCGATGGTTGTTCTATGGTCAGTTGTAACCCGATTCTCGGGTGAATACCAACAAGCGGGACAAAAATCCCGCTCCCACGGCTCCCAAGCATACTACAGAGGCTATGGATAACATAGCAGACTCCGATGACGCCACTTTTTTGGCCTCCGTTACCCACAGTCCATACTTTTGTCCGGTAACTAGTAGCCTGATACAAAATGCTTCAATGCCGGGTGTTCTTTTTAGGGCTAATTCTGGAGGATCACATGCCCATATCGTAAGGTAAGGGGCAGGTGTGTAAAAAGTTGGGTAGGGAGGCCTGATTTGGATTTAGATGTAATAGGGCTTCAAGTGTTTCCTATCTAACTGACGTAGAGGCGGCTCTGCTATATTGTTCACTGAGCTACCATACAACTCAATCCTCACTTGGAACCAACTAATGGATTGTTTTATTAGCACGCTATTATCCGGTCTCCAAGAAACTTAAACCACAAAGGACCGAGGGATAAACTTTTGTGGCAACTAGCCAGAGAGTCAGTTAGTAGTTCTTGGATAGATGCACCTCATCTGAGAAGTGTTCAAATCACCGTAATTGATGATGAGTCACTTGAAGGAATACTTCTATCGGGAAAGGATGATAATAAATAAAGCAGGGTTGGAACACTATAGCAGGTGATGGTCTTATGGGGAATGCCCTTACCCTATTGAGGAGATTGCCGAAGATTAGAGAAAATATCCCGGAATAATACAAGCTTGGGTACTAGGAAGTTCTGATACAGGGAGAACAACACCTTCGCAGTGCAGTCCACTCACAACCCAGCCACAGTGATGAGATTCGCGAAGAAAATGGCTCAGATGAGAACCGAGCTTGGGTGGTACTTTCTAAAACATGTCACTAGGGTGCAGAAAAGATAAATGGAAGTTCAACTACTTGACGGAAAACACCGCACAAATGAGGAGTGATATTATGAGGAGGATTCATATGCAGGAAATGAACAGCACGGGGGGTTTACGACCAAGTGCCCCAGGATCTAATCAGGAGAATTTGGACTGCCACAGGTAAAGGGAACAAAGTCGGAACTAATGTAACTACATCGAGTAGGGTCTTTAGGTCCGAGATGGGAAACTAACGCCGCGACAAAAACAACTTCAAAACAGGGGTAACTATGGTAATAGGAACGACAGGAATGGACCTATGTTCCTCCTCAAAATCGTGAAGGTTACTTCCTAGGGATGGTGGAGGGTAGTTGTCGCGAGTAGGTTGAGGGATATGTTGAATTAAAATGATGAGGAGGTTTGATTTTAGTGATGAGCACAATTAAGAGTTGAGGAATGGATTTTTTAGCGGGTATTGATCA
Organism: Solanum habrochaites; assembly: GCA_027704765.1. NCBI lineage: Eukaryota > Viridiplantae > Streptophyta > Magnoliopsida > Solanales > Solanaceae > Solanum > Solanum habrochaites. The sequence goes on from JAKWJA010002496.1 coordinate 19,481,211, forward strand.
AAAGGTCAATACAACATGCAATACGATTAGCAATTTGAGTTAACATTGGCCCAATATTGCGACTGTGAAACCACACACGGCAACCGGGGGCACTTCTAGGAACACTGCAAAAATCTGAAAATGATGGGACATTGTATGGCAATTATACTCGAGGTGGGCCAGCAAAAACCCATTGACCACCTATGCCGTTAATGGAAAAAGGTGACAAAAGATTAGGATAAGGGGTAAATTTGTGTGTGAATAGAGTGATAACATGTTACAGGAGGCTGGGATGAAGGCCTAAAAAGGTAAACTTCCATGCCTAGGCCACCACCCCCATTTCTAGAAGATATTTTTGGAAAAAGACCGTGAGGATGGTAAATATCGGCCGTTTATAAACAATGTTGAAGAAACTTTCTATCAAATGTCCCTCTGGTTAGAAGCTTTAGAAACCTTTAGAACAAATGCCCGGTTTACGCCACCAAGTTTATGAAAGATTGGTCCCACAATGAAAAGATGAAAGATCGGTCACTTTGAGGATGTTGATGATAGATGCAGATGTAGTGCTATTGCTACAAGATCTTCTGTACAAAAAAAAAAAAGATCCGGGTGGGGGGTCGTTCACTATTCTTGTACAATCGGGGCTATACATCTTTGCGAAAGCATTATGTGATTGGGGCAAGAATAAATCCTTAATGCCCCTATCATGTACAAAGAAGTAGGGTTTGGGTTAATCCAAAGCCCAATGCATGCGGCTACTGATGGCTGATCGAACAGTAAAAAGTCTCTATAGAGATACTCCATTTGATGTGCTAGTAAAAAAGTGGATTCGTTCATATTTCCGGCAGAAGATTTGTTATTCTTGATCTGTGAAGTTTGATTTCGAAGTACCCATCATTCTTGGAGGGAGGCCATTCCTTGCTACGGGAAGAGGAGACACCTTAGTAGACCATGGAAAAAGGGCAGATGAAATTCCGGTTCGAAAAAATGAGGAAGTGCCCTTTAACATTTGAGGTCCAGGAGGCCAGCAGAGTGGTGAACCTCCAATCGGTATCTATATATCATTACAACATGGGGGAGGACATTTGAGAACAAATAGAAGAAGTTCTATGTGTCGAAAGCAATAGCGGCAGTAGTTAGTGATAATGAATTTTGATAGCAATTGATTGAGAGTATGAGTCATAGTCGCGGCTCCTTGACCGGGTTGATGTTCGATTAAACCGAAGAAATATGAGTAGATATGAAGAATCGCGAGTCCCCACCCAGCGAAACCATCTAAGAGGAGGCTCCAAAATTAGAACTAAAAGCATCCCACCTCATCTAAGGTTATGAATTCTTAGGAAATGGGACACTCTTGCCGGTAATCATTTGCATCAGACCTGAATGGAAACAACAAGTTCAGAGTTTGGTGAAGGTGACTTAAAAAGGTTCAAAAGGAGCTATTGGGTGGACATTGCGGACATTATTGAGATCCGACCTGGTATTCTCTCATAAAATCCAATCATGCACTGATCATATATCCAAGTATTGAGCACCAGAGACGCTTAAATCCTCCTATGCAAAGAGGTCGTGAAGAAGGGAAAATCATTACAGTGGTGGATGAAGGAATTAATCGATCCCAATCGCCGATAGTAGTTGGTATGCCGATCAGTGGTACCTAAGAAAGGGGGATGACTGTGGTACCCAACAGAAAAAAATTGGAAAACTTGTTCAATGAGTGAGACCGGTGTTATGGATGGAGGGGTTGTATGGACGCCAAACTAAATTCATGGACTGAAAAAGACACTTCCTATGCCCTTCATGGATCAGATGTGGGAATAGGACTGCCGGAAAAGGGTCTCGGTACTTATTTTGTGATAGATATTTGGGGTATATCATATTTCTATTGCCACCAGAAATCAAGAGAAATAAACTTTTACTTGTCCATATAGACCTTTGTATTTTGAGATGTTGTTTTGGGGTTGTGCAATGGCACCCGCCACATTTTCAGAGATGTTATGACGTCGATATTTTTCTGACATGGTGCGAGGATACTATAGAAGTTTTTATGGATGAATTGCTTTGGTGGGGATTCATTCGAGCGGTTTGTTTGACCAATTTATCTGAAGTCTTAAGAGATGTGAAAGACGGCAATTAGTACTAAATTGGAAAAATTTCATTCATGTGTGAAAGAGGGTATTGTTTTGGTCATCGCATTGTCAGAAAAGGGCCATAGGAGGTTGATCGGCTAAAGTCGAGATAAATAGAGGAGACTTCCCCACCGAGTCTCTGTGAAAGGGTGAGAAGCTTTCTTTGGCATGCCGGTTTTTACCGCGAGATCATCAAAGACTTTTCCAAAGATTGCACATCCATTGTGCAAACTGATGGAGAAAGATTGTAAATTTGTTTGATGAATCCTGTCTTAAAGCATTCAGTGGCTAAAAGGAAAAATTGGTCTGTGCCGGTAATCATTATTTTCTCCGGATTGGAACAGTCTATTTGAGGTGGGGTGACTGTGACGATGTGTGGGGTGGCTCTGGTGTAGTATTGGGGACAGAGAAAAAAAAACAAAATCCTTCACCCCATTTACCTATGCTAGTAAAGCCCTTAAATGAAGCTCAAAAGAACTTTACACAGAGTAACCGAGCAAGAATCCTTGCACAGTCAGTCTTTATTTTGAGAAATTTCGCTCTATTTTTGCAGGTCGGTACAGAGTTAAGGGCATACTGACCACTCAGCACTGAGATATTTGATGGCAAAGAAGGATGTGATGAAACCTAGGCTGATGCGTTGGGTATTACTGCTACCAAGAATTTGACTTTGAAGTGATGGATAGAAAAAGGAAACTGAAAATCAAGTTGCTGATCACATTGTCTTGTCTAGAGGATGAAGCTATGAGAGATTTAGGGGATAAGATGACATTGATGATACTTTCCTCGATGAGGGCCCCCACTTGTATTGGCTGCTTTCTAAAGATTTGATCCCATGGTTCGCAGGAATTTTTCAACTATCTGGCAGGATAGTGTTCCATCGGACTTGTCCTTTCATCAAAGAAAAAAGTTCTGTATGATGTGGAAAAGTTCTTTTGGGATGAACCTTATTACGTTGTATTTATAGTGGTGGGGCGTTGTGCCACGGGCTTATTCGGCGTGTGTGGTGTGCCCCCAATGTGAGATGTTGGTGGTTGGAGGCATGCCATTCCTCACCCGTAGGTGGAATCACAGCGGTATCAGAAACCCGCTCAATAAGATATTTACCTTGTGGTTACTATTGGACAACTCTTCATAAGATGCTCATGCGTTTGCTAAAGCAGTGACAGATGCCACCGAGGTCTAGGATGGCGGCATTTCAAGAAAGCAAGAGCTCCCTCTAAAACCCCATTATTGTGATTGAGTTATTGATGTTTGGGGTGTTGACTTTATGGGGCTCTTTTGTGAGTATCCGGAATGACGTAATTCTAGTAGCAGTTGATTATGTATCTAAATGGGGCGAAGCCATCGCCCTGCAAACAATTGAAGGGAAAGAGTGTCAATGCCATTCTTGAAAAAAGAATATATTCTCTCGTTTTGGCACCCCCAAGGGGCCAATTATTCGTGATGGGGCTCCCACTTCTGCAACAGAATGTTCAAGGGGTTAGGGAGACAAAATTGGGGTTCGCCCATTAATGGTCCACTCATTACCCACCTCTAAACTAGTGGCAAGTTGAAGGTCAAATCGGGAGATTCAAAACAGCTATTGTCAAAAAACAGTGAACGCTAGTAGAAAGGATGGTCACGGAGGACTTGATGATGCTCTTTTGGCCCTACGGACAGCATTAATAAGATTCCCATAGGTATGTCTCCATACAAATTGTATTATGGGAAATCTTTTCATCTTCCGGTTGAGTTAGAGCATAAAGCCATGTGGGCTTATGAAGAGTTGAAAATGGATGGAGCGGAGCTGCAGAGACAACGGTTAAATGGGGTGGAATTGAAAAAACGATGAGTTTCGCTGAAAGCCTATGAAAAACTCAGCCCTATACAAAGAAAAGATGAAGGAAGTACCATGATAAACACAAAATTGAAAAACGAGAGTTTATGGGTCGGTGTGATTTGGTGCTTTTATTAATTTCCAGGTTGACGCTTGTTTGCCGCAAAGATACAAGTCCAAATTCATGGGTCCCTAGTGGTAACCCAACCTATTCCATCATGGAGAGTTGAGTTGGAAACTAAGAGGGTGTGCGGTTTTCAAGGTGAGATGGACAAACGGCATTAAAACATCTATTTCGGGCAGTGCTGAATCGGTGATGACTGAAGTGATCGAGGCATATCATCTTGAGAAGTCTGAAGCATCAAAGTGTACCCAGTAGTGCCGCGGCGTTAAATCAGGCTCTTGTGGGGACCACGCGCAACCCAATACTATAGTCTTTTAGGTAATGGTAGCATTTTTATATAATGGGTTTGTAAATTTGCAGTACACATCACCAGGAGGAAATTCTTGCAGAAAATTACTCTACAGCAGTCCATGACAGATACATCGAGGACCGTTGCGCCTATTGACGACGGACCGTTGTATGCCTCTGTCTACCAGTACATTTTTCGATTATTTTTCAAACTAGGGCCACACACGACCGGAACCAATGACGGGTCGTCACAAACTGTGACGACCGCTGTCGGTGAATTGTCGCGTTATTAATGAGGCATACCCGAAACGAACCCGGTTGGATGGTATGGAAAAAGTTTCCCCAGTGAAACTTTCAACGAGACCCCCTCATTTCACCCCATTCCGTCAGTGTAGTTCCTCACATTTCCTCTCTTCAACTTTCCACAATCTCGCCTATATCAACGACATTGTTTCCCCCAAAATTCTCCAAAGCCACTACAAGTATAACCTATAGTCAGAGTTGCTGTTGTGGTGTCTTTCCTGGTCACCGAGTACTTGCCATCTTGTTTTTCTCCAATTCTTAAAGGTATTGTGTGTGGTCCTAATTTCTACTCATTTATCCTGCATTTTTGTTTATTAATTAGTATTAGCTTCGTTCTTCGTGAGATATTCGTTTCTTTTATATAAGATTCTTCCTAATCTAGGTTAAAAATGTTCGAAATTGTCGTGTTTAAAACCTTAGACATAGGTGCTTTTGCATTGCTAGTTTCCTAGGTAGTTATATAAGACAAATGTAGGTCCAAAACACTACAAGTTCGACTTGGGTTTATAGAGGATGAATGGAGTACCCCAGTTCTGTCACTGATCACAGAACGAGACCCCGATGACGAACCGTCGTACCCACGACGGACCGTCGTAGGGTCCATTCCAAAAGCCCTAACACCCCACTGCCCATTTTTTTTTCTTTTTTCTAAGTGTCCTCCAACGGACACATGTGATGGACCGTCGTCTTCACGATGGTCCGTCCTGCACAACAGTTCTGGTTGTCGGAGACCCTGTTCCTGAGTGTCTCTCATTTTTTCTTCTAAGTGTCCCCCAACGGACACATGTGACGGACCGTCGTCTTCACGAAAGTCTCCTGCACAAAAACTGTCTGGTGTGTCAAAAAACCTGTTTTCTTAAGGGTCTCTCCTTGTTTCTAACGTGTCCTTCAAACGGGGACACATTGTAGGGGCCATAGTCTATCACGACGGGTCCGTCACATGCAAAAACCGTTCTGGTTGCAGAGACCCTTTCCTGAGTGTCTCATTTTTTTCCTTCTAAGGGCCCCAACGCACACATGTGCGGACCGTCGTCCTTTCAAGACAGTCTGTCTGCACAACTGTTCTGGTGTCAAGAACCCCTATTTCTAAGGTGTCTCTCCTTTTTTCTAAGGGTGCCTTTCAACGGACACATGTGACGGGACCATCGTCTTCACAGACGATTGCCTGCATTGACCTTTATGACGGTCAGAGACCCCTCTCCACGGGTCACCAATATTTTTTTTCCAAGGGTCCTCTGACGGACACCTACGATGGGGACCGTCTATACCTGTGAAGGTCCGTCTTGCAGACATTATGACGGTTCAGAGACCCCTTTCTCCTTACGGGGTCTCCAGATTTTTTACAGTGTCCTCTGATGGACACCTACGACGGACAGTCCGTACCTGTGACGGTCCGTCATGATGACCGTATGCCCCTCTCTAGGGGTTTCCATATTTTTTCCAAGTTTCCTCTGAAGGCCACCTACGACGGACTGGTCGTACCCTGACGGTCCGTCCTGCCACATACCGTTTCATACTAGGTCAGAGACTCTCCTTCAGGGTTCTCCTGTAACATAGACTAAGTAAGACACGACGGACCCGATGACGGTCGTTCATATTCACGACGGCCGTCACCTGGGAACGTCCGGGTTTCACTGTTACTATAGAAATAATTCATAGTGATTTTAATTTTTTGTGCGGTTTTGCTTTATCTTGTTTGCCACTACTTCGTACTAATATTGATCCTTTACAGGTACTATATACATGGCACCCAAGCAAAAGATCGAATCTATGCACGCGGGCTATCGAAGTGTGTCTCCCCGTATTGCCCGCATGGTCATTGGCTCTGATGAAGAGTGTGACCCCGAGTACGTGCCCCTAGGACTTCCAACCCTTCCCGTGCAGAACGTTGCTCCCAGAGCCACCACCCAAAAGGTGGGCGTACGGCGTTGTCACGTCCTCCCAGTCTGATATAAGGAGCGCAACACTGACGGCACACCCTCAAGGTCAGCCAAAAATGAAGAAGGAGGTCTGGCTCCTTAGAGTCTCGTGGTCGGGAGGAGGAAGCATCCGGCTCTGCTAAGGTTCCCGCACAAGCCATCGATTGCAGCGTCAGGCCTCGTCGATGAGGATGATAGTTCGGAATCACATTTCAGGTTCACCAGCTCAGGCCTCACCCCAGCACTGACCAGCCCTACGGTGGTGTGTCGGACGGCAAAGTGTCAAGTCTACTCCGACGCCAAGTTCTGACTGACAAAGGAGTGATGACGCTCTTTTGTGCCTTTCTCTGCACCTCCCCCTCCCCTCTCCATACCCTTTCCCTATTCTTTTGCACTATTATTTGTCTCGCCAATATGTTCCGTACCCCTTATCCCACCCTCCCCTCTCGAACACTCACCTTGGAGAGGCGGGGTACTTACAGGGAAGTCTCCCGACAATGCAGAGATCCACAATCTTTCACCCCAGGAAGCGCCTGGAGGTGGACAGCACGTCCGTGGGGATGTTAATTGAAGATAAGAAAAATGTCCCTATTCTGCTACTCTTCCTTCCTCCTCCCCTGCTCTTTCCCCTCGCAACCTCCTTCTTTCTCCTACTCGTGCCCCTTCTTCCTTACCTCCCCTGCTTTCCTTCACTCCTCCTTACGTGTGTCCGAGATTCTTACGCATCCTACGTAGCGACTCCCGATCACAGATAGGATTGAATAGGCGGGCTGTCCACGACCAAAACAGGGCCCCACTGGAGCAGGTCCGCAGTCATGGGGCTTGACAGCGTTGGACATTTCCCTGCCAGCATATGCCGGTTCTAAACGGCGAGGGGGTTGATGAACTTGAAACCCACCTCTCACTATCTAGTTGGAATACCGATGGCAGATGGTTAAAGATGGCAGTTTATGCTCGGAGCCATCGCTGAGAGAGACCACCAAGAGGTGGATGGACCTGCACCTGTTAGTTGATGGAGAGGGGGCCGATGCGTGACGAGCCAAACGGGGGGCCATCAAGTAAGGCGACCACAACCTCACTTTCACGGCCACAGATAAAACAGTTTCATTTGTGGCTGATTGTCGCCCATGCCTTTCCCTAACAGCGCTGATAATATCGGTAATGTGACGACTAGGTTGATGCGGCGATGATAGCTGGGTTCGAGGTGGATTCGCAATGGCTTTTACAGGCAGTAAGTCATGAACGAGGAGGGCTTTAAGGTCCAACTACTTACCCTTTCCCGTGCATGATCTTTTCTTCTGCAGGGTCCACAGGGGTACAATTATGGTCGTAGATCAGATCAAACACCGCAGGGGCAAGTGTTGACGTCGCCCTCATCTGAGATGAGGCGAATGAGTTGGCTACCCGGCAGGAGCCCCATTCCAGAGATGCCCCCATTGGTTGATGATTTGCTGTGAACGGTGAACCCAGGCCCCGCACGGACGCAGGCGACGTTCAACTTACATACCCTGGTCGAGTGTCATCCGGTTAGTAGTAGCACGCCTAGAGCTTCCTCTCGCAAAACAGGGGGGGGGCCCTATTACCGGCGATGGTCCCGCTGGGATAGGGTCCAAAAAGTAGAGGCGCCAAATGGATTACACTTTGCATCATATCCAGCAGTGGATGCAGGAAGTCTATTACTGAGTCAGAGAGCGCCTAGGCCGGGAAAATGTCCAGTATGACAAGAGCGGAGATCGAGGAGGGTTCACAAGGCTTGGACGCCTTTGAGTTGCGGGGCTAGCCCGGCCAGGCCCCTATAGTGGAGTGTAGGATCTTCAGGGCTGCCGTCTACAGGCCGTCGCGCAGATATGGACACAATATTAGAGGATAGGGTGACGGAAAGTCTAAGGCCCCTTTCTGTCGAGCCTGTTGAAGACAAGTGTATTCGCCACTCAGAGATTCCACCACCTCCCCCTCGAGAGGCATGCAAAGAGGGTAAGGGGTCGAGCAGAGACGAGGCGCGAGCAAGAAAAAGGAGCGTCAAGATATGGAGGCTTGCAAGGAGCGGGCCCTCACTTGCTGGGATTGGAGGCGCAACAGATGGAGAGCATCAGAGTTAGCGTGGCTGGGGCGTAGCTCCGAACTGTGAGAGGATAGTAGGAGGAAAAATACTGAATAGTGCGGTTGTTGTGCTGAGGCGGACCACCACTGGGGGTGTCCAGATTGCAGAGGACGTGGGGTTCCGGGGAACCAGACCCACCAGGCTGTGCTGATCGACAGACGCTTGGCCACAGGTTGCTCACCTACATCTTGTATTATAAATTTTTATGCATGGGGACAATGGCATGTGGGTTTTTTGTGTTAAGGGGTCTGGGGTTAAATGGACAGTAAGTGTAGGGTGAAGTCTGAGTAGCCCAATTCACTAGCTCTTTTGGGGTTTTTGCTGTGTTCTTTTTCCCAAAGGAACTTTGATTTACTTTTTCCTTTATGTTAAACCGGCATTGTCTATTCTTTCGTACATAGTTTAATTATGGAGCATGATGGCTAAAATATATCCTGATAAATTAAAAAAAAATGATGCCTGACGTAGTATAGTAAATTGATAAAGTCGTGGCTCTAAGATGACATAGAGGTACACCAATTGCCTTTACCTAAGTCTAAAAATATCGAAACTAGGTGTTGATTAATCTGTAGAGATGATGAGATGTCAGTGAGCTGTGAGGAAGATTTGAATAGTCCACTATCTTGTAGTGAGCTAGGAACGTCTTGGTTAGTCCTCTAAAATTAGTTGTATTGTAATAGGAAAAATTAGGAAAGGATCATAGGCCCTTCAATTAATGCTAGCCCATTTTTAGCCTAACTAAAAGATGAAACCAATGAAATTCTATCCTTCTTTGATCCAAATGATATGAGCTTAAATTAGAACCTTTCTTTTTTCACCCCAACTGTTCTGTTCTGCGGAATAATGTGTTGGCCCTGGTCCCTCTTGGACATGTGCACCTCAGGCTTTATGCCAAAAGCAGTAATTTGGGGGTGGCTAATGCAGTAAACAACTTGTTATGGGACCCTGACCCAACTATTGGGTATTTACCTGACTCATGGCAAAGCCATGGAGTTGAGGGTGGCTATTTGAGAATGCTCTGGAAAGTGGGGTTGAAAGAACAAAGGAGGGGGTGCGGGATGGGGGGGTTGGGGGGGGGGGGGGGGGGTGGGGGGGGTTGGGGGGTGACGGGGGGGCGGGGGGGGGGGGGGGGGGGGGGGGGGGGGGGGGGGGAGGGGGGGGGGGGGGGGGGGGGGGGGGGGGGGGGGGGGGGGGGGGTGGGGGTGGGTGGGGGGGTGGGGGGGGGGGGGGGGGGAGGGGTGGGGGGGGGGGGGGGGCGAAGGGGGGGGGGGGGGCGGCGGGGTTGGGGGTGGGTGGTGCGGGCGGGTGTGGGTGGGGGGGGTGGGGCGGGGTGGGGGGGGGGGGGGGGGGGGGGGGGGGGGGGGGGGGTGGGGGGGGGGGGGGGGGGGGGGGTGGGGGGGGGTGGGTGGGGGGCGGGGGGGCGGGGGGGGGGGGGGGGGGGGGGGGGGGGGGGGGTGTTGGGGGGGGCGGGGGGGGGGGGGGGGGGGTTGGGGGGGGGGGGGGGGGGGCGTTGGGGGGGGGGTGGGGGTGTGGGGGGGTGGGGGGGGGGGGGGGGGGGGGGGGGGGGGGGGGGGGGGGGGGGGTGGGGGGGGGGGGGGCGGGGGGGGGGGGGGGGGGTGGGGGGGGGGGCCGGGGGGGGGGGGGTGGGGGGGGGTGGGTCTGGACCGTGACAAAAAAACAAAAACAAAAAAAAAGAGAAAGAACAAAAGTAAAAGTACTCAAGAATTAGTTGAAATAAAAGTAAATAAAAATAAAAATTATACAAAGAAATACAAGTAAGAAAGAAGAGATTCAACTTACGCAAATGAAGAAAGAAGAGAAAATAGCAGGTGAAGTAATATGAGAAACTAGGCGAGATTAAAAAACTATTAGAATGAAAGTGGTAGATTTAGCCGATTATAGTCAAGGGAGGGTATTTAAAAAAAGTCACTAAAAGATAACTAAATATAACCTGACCTGACCTCTGAGCTTGTGTTACAAGCTAAGAAAGACCTGTCGTTGATTCCTAAGGGTTTTATAGCGACTTAAGGCAGTTGAAAAATACGGGCAAGGCTTATGGCAATAGGTATGAAGTGGCGTGTGGACTTTGTTCTGAGAGCGGAGTGTTAAATAGTAATCCGTATACTCAAAACTGGAATCATTGTGTGAAAATGAGGGATTTTGGTTTAAAGTGAGGACACTAGTTGCAATACCCGAATGTTAGCACCTCGGTAGAAATGAAGAGGATTAGGTGTTGTGTATGGTAGTCTGTGTAATGTTAGGATCCCATAATAATTCAAGCCTAATAGTGATAGTTGTGCATAGATTTGATGATATAATCGCGGATTGATAGCCAACATGAGTGCAAAGGATTTAAAACATGGATACTATTGTACAAAGATTTTGTATAGTAATAGTGTGTTCGATGAGGACAAACAACCGAATTTAAGTTGAGGGTGTTGATACACCCATGGTTTCATGGTATTATTATAATTCCTTAAGTATTAGTGTGTTCAACAGCCTTTGGTGCAATTGTTTATATTAAGTTTCCTTATTTTGCAGGAAATCCTGTCCAAAGATGAAATGCGGAGATTGAGATTGTGAGCGCGTAAGGAAAATGCAGAGAAGAGACCACCTACGGAGCTGGAGCTGTGAGGTCGTCGTGCTTGTGACGGTCCGTAGGTGGCCAGCGTAGTGAGTCGTGAAGAATATGGGGAAGTCTGACCAAGTATGGGGTCACGAATATTCGCCGGTCCGTCGTATGTCTATGACGGTCCGTCCTGCAGTTCGTCATGAAGTTCAGAGAATAATCCAGTACCCAATTATTCCAAGGTTGAAGTGTTTTGGAATTGAAGACCCTCGACGGGAACGTTGTGACTATGTGGTCCGTCATACTGCCGCGAGGGTAAGAATGACCGAGAGCAGCAAGAAATTGCACAAGTATGAGATGACGGAGTCCCCGACGGTCCGTCGTTGACCATGGACGAATCCGTCGCCGGAACGGTCCGTCGACCAGCCGCGTTTGACAGATTTCCAGGAAAAATAGGTCCTTATTAATTAGGTTTTATTTTCTATAAAAGTTTGAAACAACCTTGTTTTTGAGGTTAGGACTCTGGATCTTGTAGACTCCGTATTGTTAGACATCAGATTAGTTAGACACTGTACTGTTAGACTTTTGAGAATCATTAGGACTTTTGTGAGATTGTTGATTACTTTGAGATTCTTGCAAGTGATATGTTGATTAAATCAAGCAAACTTTCGGATTTACATCTTTCTCATTGAAGTAAAGTACATGAATTCTTATTTAATATATTTGAATATTGTGATTATGACTATGAGTTAAACTAACTCCCATAACTAGGGTGTGGGAACCATAGGCAAATATGAGATTAAAACTAAATAAAATAACGATTCTAGCATAGTGTCTTGCATGTATTAATAATTCTTTCTTAGAAGTTTTTGTAACGGATGGACAACATTTTAAAAACTCGACTAATGCTACTTTCCAGGACCAAGGAGGTAGATAATGGGGAAAAGAATTATCAACATAAGATGTTAGTGTATACTATTTAATAGGCTAGTATTTTATTGGGTACGAGCGGTAAACAACTTAGTCAAATATCGAAACGATAGCTTAATAGGAGGTAAAGATAAGGGTTAGGTAGCAACACACGTCAGCCGGACCAAGGTGCGGAAGTGAGGATTTTCTACATGCCGGATTAAGGATTTAGAAATACATAACTTATCACTTTGCATGCCAAGATAAAGGAAAGAATTGTATAATTTAGAATTATCAAAGTAGAACCTGTGGGGAACAGTAAAAACCCTAGTACTTTGATTAAAAACCCAACCATTCAAAGCTGGGTTAAGTGTATTTTATCAATTGCTGTAGTTATTTCATTATTTAGGAAATATAAAACCCCCCTTTTATTTTTTTACTTTCCAAGGAAGTAATTGACTGACAATGTAATAATATATTGAATTTAAGTTCTAGACTATTGTCCTCGTGGGAGACTATTTTCCTCGTGGAAACGATCCCAACCTCACTTAGTGGGGTATTACTGAAACGACGCTTACGTCTATTTGAGAAGTTAGTTTGAGCGTATCACACACCACGGACATGCATGATTTAGAATAGCTCTCTCCTAGCGATATGAGTTATGGAAAGTCAAGTCAATGGACTTTCCAAAATCGAATTAGGAAAGTCATGCCATGAGAGTAACATGTATCATCATACATATCATATTACACACAACACATAACATATCGCATATAGCACATAACATATTGCATATAGCACATATCATATTTCGTTTCATTCGTTCATATGCCATGATCCCCTGAAACCATGGACTTAACATTAGGACATTCCAAATGAGGGCTCAATATACGGGACCTCAACTAGGGATAATTCTTTAGCAAATATAGAGTTTGTTTCATTCATTCATACGTGCTTCATTTTATTTCATTCATAGGCTACGTTGTAAAACACCAGTTAGATGATATGATGTAGTTTAAGACTGCTATTGGGGTTCACTGTGGATGTGTATGACTAAGAATGACCTAGTGTCTTTAGCTAAGCTTCGTTCACCTATTAATTATCCAACCCAAACCCCCCCCCACCTTTAGTATCCGTTCATTTCTTGTGGGCATACATGAGGCTGCCTAATTCTTTCTTTGGGGAACTTTACTTTAAGCTAGACATAGATCGTGAGCATTCATTAAATCCTAGTGTCTACCTCACACCGAAAAGAGGTAGGATCATGGGCCAAAGTGAACCAAAATAGGCTAGCGTATATGGGAGTGAACCCTACTAGATTCCCTATGTTAGTGAGGGCAAGAGGTTCAAAGACTAGGAGATATAAGGATGATCCATACCCGTCCGGACGGGACAGTCTCATTCAGAGGATTACACGGAACCCTGCCTTCCTGAAGAAGGAATCGCCACTCATAGCTAGCCTATCGGTGATCATTATAAGTTTTCCATTATATTCATCAATAAAATCATAGAAGTTGTTCTTCTAGATGAGGAAATCATAGCGCATAAGATTATTTCTCATACATCATTAGGATAAGGATAATTAACTCAATACTTTCATTACAGTGTTGCTAGGACTAGCCCTTCATTAACTTTTACACTCTATAGGTGAGTACGTTTGGTAACATTACTTAAGCTCATGAGATTGCTCTCATATTTCACTTAGACTCTTACATATTGTCACCACATCAGTAGCCTTCGCACATTAGCCATCATCTTACTCACCCTTTTACGTGAATGTTATTTCATCATATGACAATGCACTTGCCTTTTGGTGTTTCCAACTCTTAATTAACCCTTCTGGGGTACATCATTAATCAGATAAAGCTTAGGTTCACTTACTTTATACACCCACGCCGACACGATTGGACCTTATGAAGTCAACCACACACCAATCCATGAGGTTCATTCGTAATTTGTCTAAGTTGATTCAGAATTACCCAAGGTATGTGGTACACGACTTATGCATCTGGTAAGTATGACAAGATATCAGTTCGTCCTAAGGGCGGCTTCTTTAATTCATTATTCACGTACACTTATGTGCAATACGGAATGGGCAAGGAACCCTCTTTTTCAATCCTTGATAAAGAACTTAGTTTTCTTTATAAGTGTTGTTGAACATAAATCTTCTGGCTAGGGACACGAGATCCATCCCCACACTACATTCCTTCTTTTATTGTCTGATTTTTTTGTCTTAAATATTTGTCGGGGGAACCAAGAAGATTGATCCCACGCCACATTCCTTTCTTTTTTCTTTCTCTAGATTTCTATGTTTAGACCAAGGGGGTGTGGGATCGATTCCCTCACAACCTCACCCTATTTTTATTATATTGTCGTCCTGACGTCTCATTCGCGTACTCAATTTTATTATAATTTTTTATAGCCTGTATATGGTGAGGTCTTGGGTTCAATCCCCACTGACCTCATGCATTTTTAAAAAAAAAAAAAAACTAAATTTTTTTACAGTAAGCTGGCCGAAACCAAATATCCACAAAGCTGGAAATTTGATCACCTTTTTGCAATCTATTTTCTCACCCTCTTTCACGTCAAACATTGAGACATTCCGAGTAGTTTTTAGGGAGATCCTTTGGTGCATTTTAAAGGTTACTTTCAGTCAAGAATTATCATTCAATTCAGCAACTTCGAACTCATATGAACATCACGTTTTTAACATATTCGTATACACATAATTTATAACATTTTAACATGTCAATATCAAGCTTCAAACCGTGTCTAATTCACGACACATACATGCACAAACAAGTTAACGAACTTCACATTTTCGGAACACCTCTTTCATTTCTACATAATTCTGAATACACATTCAGACACGTAATCACAATCAGCCCTAATATCATCTACCAGAAGTCATACCAACGCATACTTGAATCTTTCAAAGGATCTAAAGACAGGGGCATGCAACAGGGACAACCTTAGCTTTCGATTGTGAATAGACTGAACCTTAGGGGTCTCTTGGGTAAGGGACTGAGAGGGAAGAAAACCCATACCTGAAGTCGTCCAAAGATACGTGTTGCAAACCCCCCCCCCCTTACTAAGCCGATGTCTCACCACCAAAATTACAAGCATAATCCATCGAGAATTTGGTTTTTGCTTTTAGTTTTGAAGCTTATTTTGCGTTCAAATTCTTGATGAAATTTATTTTTTTGTTATGTTCTTTTCTTGTACTGAAGACTAATCATGCAAGTGAGGTAGAAGTAGAGAGAGACGTGAGAATGAGTGGTAGCTTAGGATTAGAAGATTGAGTTTTTGGAATTAGTCAAACTAGGACCTCAATAAATTAATAAAATTGATTTTTTAAAGGATAAGTGAAATTACAAATTAGTCGTTACTTACGGAAAATCAGCCATAAATTAAATAATAAAGGTAACATTGCTTCCACCAAGGATCGAACCGGGTAAGCTTAAACTTGCGAAAAAAGACGGGTCAAAGGGCGCCCCAAACCCTACACCGAATTCCCTCCTCTTTAAATTAATAATTAAATTCTTAGGGTAATTTACAATACTTACCCTAGCCTTGAACAAGACCATTTACCCTAGACCTTCCAAACCTAAGATTATCCCTTTTCAAATCGGTTTTAAAAACTCATACGGGTGATCTCTTCAATTGGGGGCCCTACATGGTTGGTTTTCACCTTGCTAGCTCAAATAACTCACCAAGTGGTGGCTTGGCTAGTGCATAGGTTTTGAGTCTGGTTCTACGGCAAAAGCGGTGAAACCTGGTCTAATTCCCTTGCCTCAGAGGTACGTTTAACCATTACTTAGCATAGTCATTTTCAGGTTGTTATAGTTTTTTTCATCGACAAACCAACCAAACCAAACCCTAAATTGGTTTTATCTGTCGGTTTTAATTGGTTCTTCAGTTTGGTTTGACTTGTACTCCCCTACTCATGAGTATACAACTGAAAAAAGAAAAGATTGAAGAAACTAAGTATAGGTTATACGAGTTGAGGTTGTGTGAAAACAGAATTTCTTATTTGTAGTTGAAATACCTTGTACCATCGAAGATCACTTCAAGGTCTTAAGGAACCTTTGAAACCCAAGGGGACTAGAAGTAGGCACCACATTGGTGTTCCGAACTAGTATAAGACTAAATTTTTGTTCACTTACTTCATATCTTATCTTTGATTATCTGTGGTAATAACTTACAGGTGAGTCGACTAACCAATTTACGAAGTCAACGAAAGGAATTTTTTAGTTCATCCCCTCCCCCCTTCCCTTTACTTTCACTGTCGTCATCAATAAAACTTCTCAACTAAAAGTCCGGATCAAATCCCACAAGGAATAATATAATGGCAATTGAAAAGACAAAGGCTAACTGGATACTATCTTGAACCTAGATATACAAGGTACAGGAATATCAAATTGAAGGCAATTTTTATAACACCACTTCAAATGGGGCAAAGAAGATATCAAGCAAGGAATGTATGGGAATTAGGAAAACTTGAGATTCAATCAACACTCAATGATTCATTGCAATTCAATCCATAGTCATTGAATCAGTAATGGGTAGGATAGGTCATCGTCAATTATGCTAAAGATTTCGATCTCATAGCGTTTTATTGTGATATATTTTTTTCAATTTTAATCACTCAATTACAAAATAACCCACTACCTTAACTTAGACCTCTCTTAGAAGGAAGTCTTGCACCCAAATATGAATTCCTAAACCTTCATTTTTTTTATCTCAAATTCAAGATTCAAAGTCAAGATGCAATTATCAATCAAATTATCCATGCCAATCAATCTATTTCGAGCATCAATCGTATATTTGAAGTTAGAATTGAGCCTGTACTTTCAACCTATAAATTTAGACATGAAAACTAGATTGAACCTATTTCATGAAATCAAGCATGGAAATAAGGAACTACAAAAGCAATAGAATAATTAATCAAACAACCAAATAGCTTTTGTTGTCTATTTCTAGCACAAACGCCTCAATTTCATACAAGTTATCACACCTACATTTCTAGCAATTAAGAACAAGAAAATGAAGAAACAATAAAAATATATTACTAAATTAGAACACAATCTTCAAATCCACAACTGAAATGTGAGGCAACTTCTCTTCCATATTGTCTTAACCCCTTAATCAATAACACAAAGAGATTTACTTTTTGGATGTGTTTATCTACATGCTGTGCTCTCTCTCTCTCTCTCTCTATTATTCTTGGATGATCAATAATGCCAACTCTAACCCTATTTTCTAAATTTTGGGTCGAAATCTTGAGAATTTCTAATCCTGCCCCCTGTCTTAAAAAAGGGCTTCGTAGAAGTGACGGAGGTTCACAGAAGTGACGGAGGTTCGCGGAAGCGACCTTTGCAAAAATAATTTGAAGTTCGCTTTTGCGACCTCGACCCTCTAGCCCAATTTTTAAAAGTGAACCCTACGTTCTCTCTTAAGAGGACACTTAACTTCATTGACGGGTTCACTTAAGCGACCAGTGCTCAGCAGGTGCGATACTTGGGGGTGTTTCCCTGCAAGGTTTTGCTCTTTTTAAATGTGATTCCACTTTTGGTCAGCATTTTCTTTCCCATCATTAGATCACCTAAAACAACACAATTCAAAGCATAATTGGCCTCTTTCCCTACTCTGTGTGCCACAAAATTATAAGAAAAGAGCTTTAAATGAATGCAAGTTCACCACTCATCAGTTACATATAGATATGACTATCCAACTTGTTGTTGGTTTCTAATCCATAATAGTTGTAGAGATTGATTATATTGTTGTAAATTTAACTAACATAACTAGAAAATGAATATTCTTATAAACTAATGTGATTGAAATCGTATCCTCACAAAGAATTGATTCCGGTCTTCGGTAATCATACAACTATATGTATTTGGGGTTATACTTATAGACTTGCATTCAGGGTCATGCGTTAGCATTGACCACTCAGTCTATTTCGAGTTTATGAATGGTTGATCAATAAAATGCTTCCGCAACTACATGAGTTATTATCAATGAGAATATGACCAATAATATGCGAATTAGATTCAATTATGCCTAATGTGAATCTATCTAACAACAAGGGTTAACAAGGGTCCCAAAATAATTAAATATATTCTAAACTCTATTTCTCTGTTTCACTTAAGAGAGACTTTTAAATCTCTCGTCTCAAATTAAGGAATGATTGATTATTAAACCTTTTAATTGTCTGTGTATTATATATACTAGGGAAAAATACAAATGTACCCCCGAACTATCGTAAATGGTTCCTCCGCCATACTTTAGGAACATTGGTGCCCTTGTCATCCAAAAACTAGAGCATATATACCCTTTATACTAACGGACATACTTGTCATAATCTTATTCACCGACCCGACATCGGATCAATGGAGAAGATTGTGTCACGTATCCCTATTTAGTCTTCCGTTAGAGTGAAGGGCATATACATTGTAGTTTTTGGACGGCATGAGAACCAATGTACCAAAAGTATGACGGAGGATATCTGTTATTTATGATAGTTTGGGATATATTTGACCTTTTACCTTCATATTTAACATATTTATTTCTTTATGCATTCCTATGGGAGGCCAAAAAGTAGTCAGATAATTAGGGGATTCTATTGGATGAGTAGCCATTATTTTCTCCATCAGAACAAAATAGCATAACGTGTGTTAAGTTAGGCATCCAATATTTAACTCTCATAACAAATTAAGAATAATCATAAAATAATTTGGTTGTGAATTACCTATTGTGATTGATTGTTAGGTATAATTGATTGATGTTATAGAAGATTAATGGAAGATAGGGACGGGGATTTTAGAGTTTCCCTTATATCTTTCATTTTTTGTATTTGTGTTGTTATTGGTGGTGTATTCCTTGTCATCTATCTTACCCTGCCTAAATTTTCTCAGTCGTGGTTCCTTTTATTAGCATTGATATTGGTTGGCTCCCCATGGCTCTTTTGGCTCCTAACATACATGTACACTTGCATTAAACGTTGTTATTGCAATATTCACAATCCACAAATCTCTGCACCATCCACAATGTCAAGTCTTGGAACCCCTAGGAATTTTTTTTCTACCAGAAAGTCCACATGTTGTTGTCATCATAACAACAATTATGATGTCAAATTTGATTGCGTTGTGGAAGTGGAGGAAAATGGATATAACCACCAACATGGAGAAAATGTATGAGTTGAGTCTTGAAAGGGATCGAGAATTAAAGCTTGATGGATTCATTTTTAAGGTTTTTATAATTGATCAACGTAATTCACTTGTATTTGTCGACATTAATTGCTGTATATGCTTCATGTGGAAAATATTGTATGATCGAATCTATCAAATTAAAACGTATGGTCCATTTGTCATGCATGTACATCCCCATATACTTCAAGAAAAACTGATAAGTTTAATTGAAATCATTAAATATATGGGTGCATCCATCTCTAAGATCAAGAGTTTTTATACCAGGACAGCCCAGTGCAGTAAAACTTTTGATGTGTTCGGGGTTCAGAGCGAAGGACCGAACTACAAGAATTTATTGTACATAACTCTATCCCGCATTTCTCCAAGAAGTTGTTTCCATGACTTGAACCAACTTTACCAGTTCCGGCATACAGAAGATGAAGAAAGACATAAGATGTTCAATGTAAGTAGAAATAACATAAATGTTTATTTTGTTTATTATTGTGCAGTATATATTATGTGAATATTAAAAAAACGAGCCCTTGTTATTTTTGTTCTTTTCTTTTTCCTCTTGAAACATCAATTTAACCTAGTCTTTTTTATTCTGATGAATAATGTGACTTGAAAAGTATGTTTATATAGTGAACCATCTTGTTATATTGCAGATTTGATATTTTGAAGAATTTTTTTTTAAAAAAAAAGTAGAGTTCTTATTTATATTTAGTTTTATATGTATAATAAGCAGAAAATATCTTCATTTTCTTATATTATGGCATTTTGGTCACACAGATATATAATGTGTCAAGAGTCATTTCCAGTCAGAGAGAAGATGGTATAAATGGAATGATAGAGAAATAGTTAAGAAAGTGAGTTTACCAAGAAATTTATGCTAAACACATTGTACTGCATTTGTGATTACTTTGAAAAGAAAATCTTTTAAGTGTTTGGTGTACAGTTAAGTTGAGGCATGGAGATATGGTTTCAACTTTGATGTCAAAACATATGATTACTCCAAAGACACGATGATCTTGGATTATAGTCGAACCAGTTAAGGATGATATGGGCTTGCACATCCACTTATCATGAAAGATTTTCATGGGAGAGTAGAACATCTTAGAGAGTAAGTTTGTTCCTACAAACAGTCGCTTAGCCATTTCACATTTGTAATGAGGGCTCCACAATTTCTGATTAACATTCAATTCTTACCATTTCATAAGCTTTACAATAAAAGGCTCTGGCAATTATCATTATCATTATCATTATATATATATATATATATATATATATTACCATTCTACTTTCTTTATTATACTTCTTGCACTTGTTATCATGCATTCAAATACTGCTTGTCCTACAATATATATATATATATTACCATTCTACTTTCTTTATTATACTTCTTGCACTTGTTATCATGCATTCAAATACTGCTTGTCCTACAATAATTCGGGTGGTTGGTGGGCCCCCCTTCGAGAGTTGCGGGACACAATCTCTTGAACCACTTACATGAGAATGTAGCATCTGGCTCACATGGCCCACCTTGAGGCTATAATTTTGTCACATTCAAATTACCCATACAAGAAAATAAGAGGAAATGCCTACTAATATTTAAATTGACAAACATTTTTATTGACAAATTACGGATACCAGTGGGGACATGGGGTTTATCTCACTTAAAAGGCTCCGATAGTATGCATATTACTGTTACTTACCCATAGCAAAACAATTCTCCATGTTCATATAGGACCACAATAGATTAACATTATTGGAGTGAAATAGATGTTGCCTTGTCAGTACTTCTAACTCACTCTAAGATGGAGGGGTTTAGCAAAGCTCAAGAAATATCAACTAAACAAACATTTAACAAAACCAGCATCACAAATTTCCTGCTGTCTTGCGCACAAACCCAGCAATATCAAAAGTGTCTGTCCCATTCTTCGTGATGACACCCTATTCAAATAGTAGTCACTTATCAGGCTTATCATTCGACTTATTTGACCAGAACATAAATAGTGTAGTGTTCCAAGTGCACCACCATACAAGTGCAACTGTGGGATAGACAGAAAAATGGGAGTGAGGCAAATATACAAATAGACTGACCTTCTCAGTGATGATTCCACTAATCAACTTAGCTGGGGTGACATCAAATGCAGGGTTCCAAACCGAAATACCAGAGGCAGCAACTTGTTCACCAAGTCCTCCTCGTGTATGTAACAGTTCCTTTGGAGATCTTTCTTCTATCACAATTTCTTGTCCAGAAGAAAGAGATAGATCAACAGAAGTCAAAGGCGCTGCAACGTAAAATGGTATACCATGATGCATGGCAGAAACAGCAAGGTTGTAAGTTCCAATCTTATTGGCAGTATCACCTGCAATAATATGTATAGCTCTCCATAAAACACTCTAGTTCCAAAACCAAAAGGCACATGCGAAAGTAACTCATAAGTCAGAAGTACCATTTGCAGCTACACGATCAGCTCCAACAATGACAGCTTTCACACGACCAGCATTCATTAATGCAGCTGCAGCTGAATCAGCTATAAGGGTGGCTGGGATGTTTTCATGAACCAATTCAAATGCAGTCAATCTGGATCCCTGATATTACAAAGAGAAGATATGATAAAGTATCTTTCTCCAACTGTCTCCAGTTGGAGGCCTGATGCAGGATGGCTCAAATGGTAGTTAGACAATCAAACAAGCAAAGAAGCCTTTCAACAAGGCAAATCAGAAGTATTGTCCACCATCAAATTTCAGTTGAACATATAATATTAGGTATCTGACTTAGGGATAGCAATGGGCGGGGATGGGTGTGTTGGGAGGGGGGGGGGGAGGGGGGGTTGAACAGATGCGGGGCAGGTTGGGTCTATATCAACATACTTAATTTTTTGTGGGTGCAGGGCGGGGGCGGGGGCAATAATTTCATATTCGCACTATATTATTAGCCGGGAACTGAAGGCTAAACTTTACACATTTAGCATGCAAATTATAAGAATATTAAACATGTTAAGCGAACTTTCTTTTTTATACCAAAATATAGAATCTCCCCTTAATATTTCTATTCCATTTTTTTAGATTAATAAGAAAATTACAATGGACTATCTCAAGTTTAAAATCTAAAAAAAGTTTCTGTTTCAAAATGACCAATGATTACTAGAACTAAAATTGTATTCTTATGAAAATATTATTTATAAATTAAATATCAAAGCAAAATTGTTTTCAATTGCTCTAAATAATGCATAAAAATTAAAAAAAAAATTGATTCACAATTTGGCGCGACTTAACTGAATAAATGGTATAGATTTTGAGATTTATTAGTCAAGTTTATTATAATAAAGCTTTAATCTTTGTAGAATATTAATGCATGATTTCATCTTAACTTCAATAATATAATAATGTTAGTTTCTTTCTGATATGTTTGAAATGTTGTTAAAAAGGTTTACAACTTTTGAGGTACTAAATTTTTGTTTAATCAAATTTTAATTTTGTAAAAGCAAATAATCAGTAAATCATATACTAATTAAAATGAATAAGTTTATGCTATGTGGGACGGGGTGGGCGGGTTTATGCGGGTTGGCGCTGGCGGATTGAAATCAATATTTTTACTATGCGGGGCGGGGCGGGTTGAATTTTTGTGGGTTGAAGCTCAACCCGTCCCACAACCACCCCGACCCGCACCATTGCCATCCCTAATCTGAGTTTTCAGTACATGATTACTGAAGTTGTAGTCAATGAGAATAGGTATATATTCATCAAGTAGAAAACATGTTTTTCACGGGTTAATCTACTAAAGTCTAATCTTTCTCTCGCACTTATAAACCAAAATGCACATAAGAGGTTCCAATAGAGGCGGAGCATAGTATGATCGGATCTTCTTCTTTAACTTTTTTTATATTTACATTTTTATTTATTTTGGGGGATGGGGAAGAAGAGAAGAGTGGTGGTCGTATTGAATTATAACTATTAAAACTACTGGTGTTCCTTCAAATATGGTGTTGATGAATTGAGGAGTTCAATAGCAGTTGTTTAACATTTTCTATAATAAAATGCTGATGAATACAGGAGTAGGGGTAGCAGTATAATAACTAATTGCAGAAAGTGAATACCGAGTTTTCACCAAAAACGACTAGGAAAACTCCTTTCACAGTCCATTGTTAATTATTTATTTATTTGGTATTTCTGATATCTCCGTAACCAACGTGATTTATGTTAACCTATTTTTGTTTGATCTGAGTACGCCAAAAAAAGGGCAAAAATCGATGCATGGAATATGCTACTAGACCAATATTCATGTCACGACCCTCAAGGTTGTTATGTGTTATTCGCTTTTTTTTCAATTGTTTGACCCTTCTCACAGCATTGGTTAGCTGTTTATGACTTGCGGCAATGAGTGATATGCTTCCCAAGGTGATTGAATAGGTTTCAGGAGAGTTTTTGAGTTTTGAAGTTTGACCAAAGTCCTATTTGGGGTTGGTGAGGTCAAATTCAAGTTCTGATGATTCCACTAGATTGAAAGGGTAATTTATGACCTAGTTGGATGTTTGACAGGGTTCTCGAGGCAATTGGGGGCTTTTTAGACCCTTGGATGGAATTCTTACATCTCTTAAATTTAAAATTGACCACTAACAATATTTGGTCAAGATGACCTCGAAATGGTGATTCGATAATTTCAACATTGTCAGGAACGTATTTTATGATCGGTTTGCCCTACTACTTTGTGTTTGGGAGGTTTCGAACAAATTCCAAGGGCCCATTCAGAGCCTGCGAGCTGATTTGGCATGTGTCCTAGTTAGTGGTCTTCGGTTTGCGAGGATAACCACAATATTGCAAAGAAGGCATGGGTGTGGTTGAGACATTACATTCGTGAAGACGTAAGGGGTTGGGTCAGGTCACGTTTGTTCTTTGCGGAAGCAGAGATGGAGCAATTTGCAAGGGTCTGGGTCGAGACTCAAGTCATTTTCCACAGTCGTGAAGAACACCTGAGACCGAGGCATATTAAATTCTAATTTCGAACCTAGAATTCTTGATTAAATTTTGGGAGATTTTGATCTTGAATTGAGCAGATTTTAGAAGTTATTTCAAGATTTTATCGTGGGGGTAAGAGTCTACCTCCCCTTGGGTATGTTTCTATAGATTTGTCATTTATTTAGTTGATTTACCACTTATAGGTAATGAAATTTGGGGATTTTTCTCCTAAAGTTAAGTGAACTCAATTTGATGATTTGAGGGTCGTTTTGAACCCCATTTTCTACGAAATTTCAGATTTGAGTTCCCTGTCTTATGGGTAAACTGATTTCGAAGAAAACGATCTATTTAAATTGATTAAATGTGGCCTAAGGACACCGTTTGAAAGTAAATCCATTATTTAGGACGTTTATAGCCTATGGTATTAGTGGTGAGAAACACATTCTTAAATACCTATTGCATTTGAAACTGACTTTATTACTGTGATAATGCATATACATTCATTCCATGGATCACAAGATTGTACTATGGAAACAACATTTGAAAGAAAATACTTATAGCCAACGGAAAATGATTTCGGATGGATCTACTATGGATGGTATTATATAAGGAAGTGCTTATTATTGCCTGACATGGAATGCTTTTGAGCAGGGTATGTACATCTCGTGAATCCTCCAAGGGTCCCCCCTCACAGTGTATTCTGTGGATGGGGGTGTGCACAGTAGGGATATTGGTCATTGCATTGGTCCTTATTTATTTATTTTTACATTTTTGGGGGGGTTTCCCACCCGGTATACAGTATCCACATTAGAGCCTAATTAAATCAGCATTCACGTTGGAAAGTCCCCACATTACAGGGTACTGCTCTCCCTCTCCTTGCTCTCCCTGACAAAGGTGAATTCATACCCAAGGAGACTCGCTTTGACTTAATTGTTGGGTTCTTCTAATTGCAGGGTTTTTATCATTCTTTATGATACAGTTATTGCCCTTGCTCAATCAACCTTATAATGTGTAGTGAAATACCATGTCTTTGTACTCATACTACTTGTACATCTTTACTAATGTATATCCTGGTACTAGCGTTCCTTATTGATCTAATCATCCGAGGTTATTTCTTATTTGAAGTTGTGGTAAGCTCCTTGCGTCCAAAATGATGGCCCAACTTCTTCTTTGTTTTATTTTCTGTCTTTTCTACTTTCTAGACAATTTATTATTTTAGCCTTGTGTTCGTTATTACTGAGTTCTTGTACTGGTGAAATTGAGTGATGGCTTCATTTCATCATTTTGTATTTTCCTTAAGATATTGAGTTTTACTACTAATTACTTATTGGTTATTTCTCCGCATTTAGTCATAATGTTTCTGTGTTTAGTAATGGTTTACCTACCAAGGGTTCGGGTAGTTGCCATCATGACCTTGAATTTTGGGTCATGACAATTTAACACTAACCACTAAAAGGTTACAATCCTAGAAGACTTTTTATAAACTGCTAAGGGGATTGCGTCACTTATGATACACTTGATTACACCTGTTTTTCTGCTCTTACCTGACCATAAACATTTACTATGACACGGCTAAAAAAAATTGACAATATAGGTGAAAGAAGAGGGAATTACATATGGTGGAGCATTATAAGAAGAGAAAGAGGGATTTACATATGGTGGAGCATTATAGGTAGTAGAAGCGGGACTTAACTTTGGTGTTCACAGAGTTTTGGGAAGCGAGAAGCAGAAAAAAGCGACGAGGGCTCGCTTTACAGAAGCGAGGAGCGAAGCGCGCGCTTTTTTTAGTAAAGTGTTATTTAGTATAAAAATAAAAAAATATTAAATAACTAAACAAAGGTAATATATTATTAGATTATCAGTAAATAGATAGTCAATAATCATCATAAGTCATATAAAGCAAAAGCATAATTAAATCACAAAAGAATCACTCGCAGCCTCGCACAGAAAAAGAGAAGAAGAAGAAGAAGAGAAAAAGAAGAGAAGAAGAGAACTTACAGGCTACTACCAAAACTTAAGGGTAAGTTATACAGAGTGGTGGTTAGACCGACTATGTTGTATAAGATAGTGTTTTGGCAGGTCAAGAACTCACATGCTTACAACATGAAAGTCCAAAGATGAGAATGTTGAGGTTAATGTGTAGTCATACTAAGAGATAATATTAGGAATGAAGATATCCATGATAGGGAAGGAATGGTCTCCGTGGTGAATAAGATGAGAGAAGCTAGATTGAGATGATTTGAGCATATGAAGAGAAGTTTACATGCCCTAGTGAGGAGGTGTGAGAGGTTGGCAATGGCGAGCATTGAGAGAGGTAAATGTAAGCTGAAGGAGTATTGGGGAGGTGATCACAAGACATGACCCATCTTGAGCTTACCGAGGATATTATCTTAAATAGGAGGATTGGAGGTTGCATATTAGCATATAAGATAAGTTGGTAGTTGAGCATTCTCTCGCTTTCCTGTGGGATAGGATTGGTGGTCGATTTCAATTATCACCTATGTTTCTTGTGCTACAGTAATCACATTTTTTTGTTGGCATAACTGTTCTTTCTGCTAAATGTTGTGTGTTGCAACATTCACACTATTAAGTTATTGATACTGCTATCATTTTTGTATTCTCTTTTCAAGTGCTTGGAAATACTTTATTTTAAGTTGAGGGTTTATTGGAAACACTCTCTGGGTTGGGGTAAGATTTGTGTACACGCTACTCTCCCCAGATCCAATTTGTGCAATTATACGGGGTATATTGTTGGCTATAAATTAGCATTATTCTGCAATAGTTATTTTCTTTTTTTTTTTGAAAAGCTCTATTTTTTGCAGCCTAACAGGGGATAATCATCAATAGGTTAATTGCTATAATATCTACTGTTGACTCTACCAGGGTTGTTAAAAATAGAATAAACTATATCCCTGCACTACCTGGTTGAATGGACGGGTTTCTGTGCAGTATGCCCTTTCTAAGGCTCCGTCAGCATAAAGTGCCCGGATAACACCAAGAGCAGTTCCATATCCAGCTGTGGCAAGACTGATGAGAAACGCAAGAAAAATAAGAATTACTCCATCTGGATATGTAATCCTTATCACAATTGTTCTCATTAATCCTGTCACAGAATTATATTTTGCAATTTCCGGGAGGATAATAGGATATGGAAGAAAACCATGCCAAACCAAGTAGGATAAGAACAAATCAACCATGCAAATAAAATAGAAAACTAGAACTGGGGTGTACCTTCCTGTGTTGCAATGGGTCAAAATTGTTATATTCTTAGAGTCTGTCAGGTAATTCTTAATAAAACTAGCTCCATATGAACCAATTGCCTTATTGGAAGTAACATCATCCTCCAGCATAACTTCAGCAGCTTCAATGTAAGCCTGATTGAACAGATGAGAGTTAGAAGTGTCAAGCAACAGAAAAAAAGGATAAAGCAAGATACTACATTCCTATTGTGAAACTATCCCCAATTATGTTGTGCCCCTCTTCCAGTCTAGGCTTACATTATTGATGAAATAGTTATATCCTTAGGACATGGAGAACTAGTGTTGTGGATAAGTCAAGACAACTATTACGCACCTGAACACTGAATTGGCTTCTTTGGCTATGGCAGCAGCCTTGCTTATAACTTCTTTAAGCTTTACTGCAGAATCTGAAAGATTAACAGCTGTCGGACGACTAGATGGAAAAAATAAAATATCATCAGATCCTTGGAAGAAGTTGAACAGCAAAGAATTTCACAATTATGAGATATAAGCAGAAAAATATTTTTGCAGTCCTAGTTAAATATTACCTTGAAACAAGAAAATCCAATTTTTTACTAAGGAAAACTGATGCATCATGAGAAGTCCCATCAAAAGAAGCTAAGTTTGAAACTTCTACTGCCAAAGACAGTGCCGCAGCTATAGCAATTGCAGGTGCCCCACGGACAACCATTTCCTTAATTGCATCCCTAGCGAAGCCAAGTGAAAAAGCAGGTCACTCAATATTCAAGAAGCTTATTAGGCATCATCACAACAGTCGGCAATTCCACATACACGATCATTTATCCGGGAAAACATATGCACTAGCAAGAGCAACAACACTAATGTTTCATGAATCAATAATGCCAAACAAACATGAGGATCATCTACTACCATTCCACTTCATTATTTGTTATATTATAAATCATTTAGAATATTCGGGAGCAACAACTTTTGAGATTAAAAAAAAAAGCAACTGAAATACAAGAAGTTTGGAAAACAAAACAAGTGAAAAAATTACCAGGCATCGTTTGTATCGTGGATATCCAGATAAAGAGTCTCTAGGGGGAGTTTTCGCTGTTAAAGAAAATAGTCAAATGTTAAGTAGTGTGTGGCAAAACATGAAAACAACAATCTTAGGAATCGTAATCTTGTTCAGATTAAGGAATAAAAAGAGAATATAGTAGAATACTTGATCAAGTAACTGAAGTGAGCCGCGCCTATAACAGATTGCCTCCAGTGTTTTGTCTCCTTCACTCCCAATAGACATTGTTATCGAATGTTGTGTGTACACAAACCCTAATTCGTTGATTGCCCTTGGTCTCGGACCAAACTTATATGAGTGAAAAACAAGAGGAATATGATGATAGGATTAGGATCCACATAAACAGTCTTTCCATTCAAATAGAATAAGCATAAACAGCATGAAACACATGCTCCATGCCCCAGGCCCCAGGCCCCAGGCCCCAGGCCACAGGCACTTATTCCCAATCCAAATGAAAAAGAAACAAAAACCAGCATATATTATCATAACGCAAACTATCCCTTTTTGTTTCATCTTCTTTTTGCTCCAAACTTACCCTTTTCTCAGCTTTTGATCCGTGATCTCCACTCTATGTGTATTTCTTACAAATAGCGTATAGAGTTCTATATTTTTTTAAATAATCAACTGCAATTGAATTCTCTATTTTACCACTCTGAAAACAACAAAGTTTCTGCTCCTTAAGTTTTATTATAGTATTCTTTTTCATTCTATTTCGAAGAAATGATTTCTTTCTTTTTCCAATGATAACTTTATGAATTCTAATGTGATGAAAAAATTTATTCTTTCAATGTATACTGTACCTGTTAGCGGTTCTTGAGTAGCAGATTTTAATTCTGGTGAATAAACTGGCGGGTGTTTAGTGACGGACCCCACGACGAACCGTCCATGGGCACGCACGGACGTGCGTCCACGACGGAACCGTCGTAGGACGGGACCGTCGTGGGGTCTCGTTCCAAAATACTAGCAAGAATTTAGGAATTTGGGCGCCGCGTTACTGAGAGCACTCTTTCGAACGTCACGACGAATGGCAGACGGACCGTCGGGGGGAAGAAGGACGCACAGAATCTTCAAGGAATTGAGTCTCTGAACTCTGTGACGCAGCAGCAGGACGGACCTGTCTCAGGACCGACGGCCGTTCACAGGCTGCCGTAATCCCAGGCTGGGTCGGATTTCTGTGAAGTAATTTTTTAAGGGCGTTTGGAAATTTCTGCTTAATTATACAGTAGTGGGTAATGTTAATAAGTCTAATTAATTGGGGTAAAAGAGGGTTAACCCTTAAGGTATTAGGGGGTTATCTGTCAAATTGTTATACTTAATTATATGTAATTAGGGTAAAAGAAGAGGTTGAATAAGAAAATAGTCAAGAACCAAAGAGAGAGAAGGGATATCGAACGAGGAAAGGGGAGACGAAAACAGATTTAGAGGAAACACAAAGCTTTGGGGTGGAACTGCTTGCCTTGATATTAATCTTCGGTGGAGGTGGTTCATGGTTTTTCCTGCTTTCGTAGTAAACTCTTAATAGCGCAATAATATGTTATTGGGTAGTATGTAACCCTTTCTCTTGGCTGAATTGTGTGCTTGGATGAATGTGGTATACAATTGTGATAAAATAAGCATGATGAAGCAATTGACATTTGAATATTGAAAGAAATCCTAATCTACCTTGTTAATGAGAATTGATGATGCCTTGGTAATAAAAGGAAGGCTGATGACTCTAGTGATGCAGCATTAGGAGGATCAGGGTGTCACGAACGGGGACACGTACGAATTAGGGATACGCCCGGGTTGGTCACGAACCGAAAACGTTACGAATTAGGGGAAACGGGTTGCCCACTTGTCACAAAACTGAAAGATTCTAATTAGGGATGGGGAACGTGGTCCTGTCACGAACAGACACATAGAATTAGGGGATTGCGGTGTCACGAACTGACACGTAGAATTAGGGGATCGGGTGGTACGAACGAACGTAGATATTAGGGGATCGGGTTGTCACACGAAGCCGACATGTAGAATAAGAATTAGGGGAAAAGGGGTGGTCACGAAAACCGACATAGTAGAATTCAGGGGCGCGTCGGGACAGTGACCCTCACGTACCGACACAAGGGAAGATAAACCTAATGAATCTTGAAAGATTTTATATACCCAATTCTAATGAACCTATATTTCCAATATGGGTATGGTGGGCTTGAGTCTCATGGGTTGTAAATGGCCGCGGTGCTTACTTAATGAGTTATAGAACTTTGATTGTTGATACATGTTGAGTATTGTAGTTGTATGGTTATGATATTCATGATATATACTGTTTCTATTTTGAGTTGGCACGTGACCTACCCCTCCACTCAGTACGCGTGTTTGTATGACCCTACTTGCATGTTTCTTTCTTTGTTATATGCTGAGTTGCAGCAAAACATACCGTCGTACTTCAAACTCAACCAAAACTCTAGCCAGTCTCAGTACACCAGATTTAAGGGGGAGCTAATGCTTTATGCTTGGACTGATCTTCTTTCCCTAAGGTCTTTATGCCTTGAAGTTACGTGCATGGACTAGATTGTGTATTTAGCTCTTAGAATAGCTCTTAATTTAGTAATTGATCATAGATGTTTCTGCTTCCCCCTGTGTGATGACTTCCAGATTTGGGGATAATGGATGTGATGACAATTTAGAAGTTATGAATGGTTTTTATTAATGACGTTTAAGTCTTTTCCGACATTTTATGTCTGTTCGATATTATATTGACATGTCCCAGGGTTTGATTGGGGTGGTTCGTCTCACATAGGAGGTGTAGTGTGGGAGTGCCAGTCGCGGCATTTGGTTGATGACAAACTTTTTGGTATCAGAGCATTAGTTTGTTTGAGGTTCGTCTCATCACTCAGAACCGGGCTAGTAGATTTGTCTTAAGGAAACGGTTTAGGGGGACGCCTTACGTTTTTCTTTGAGAGGCTATAAGACTTTAGGAAAAATTCCATCTTTCTTTCTTTCGTTGCTATACTGGATCCAAATTGGTATCGAGGTCGATACGAACTTGGTATCCTGACCATCTTCACTCTATTGTTCGCAGATGGTTAAAACTAGAGAACAACTACGGCCAACACCCGCAACGGCAGAACCAGGGTGGTTTTTTTTTTTCCCCTGGTATGAGCCAGCCACTGGCGGCTGTTTAGCTCGAAGAGGAAGTTCGTGGACAAGAGCCGTGGAAGATTTGTGTCGGTGGAGGACGTTTCGTATAGGAGGAACGAGGACGAGCACCTAGCCCATCTTTGTGTACTCAGGGAGGTGTACCCTCCACAAATGAGGAAATGGTAGATTTGACCCGGCCGCGAGGATGGGGAGATCTGAACAAGTGCAGACCGACTCATGAGGAATTTCAACACCAAACCCTACCCCCAGAAATGATCCAATCGGGTTCGTGCCATTATCTTAGTGGGTTATCCTGATCAGGGCCAGACGCCTCCAGGTTTTCTGCACCAACCCCCTACGGTCCGGAGGTACAAAAACCTGCAGCTATTTATGGCTCCCCCGCTCATGGATGCCTCAGTGAAATAGACAGTTCCTCGTATGACCACAGGGCCTATAATGACAAATGATTCAGCATGAACTTTTCAGTAAGTTCTTGAAATGAAAACTCCAGTCTTCAAGGGTTGCTGAATCTGAGGATGCCCTTAGGATATTCTGGTGATGTCATGAGCTACTACACAAGATGGTATAGGAGAACACGTTTTGGTGTTGAC
Source organism: Solanum habrochaites (assembly GCA_027704765.1). Lineage (NCBI taxonomy): Eukaryota > Viridiplantae > Streptophyta > Magnoliopsida > Solanales > Solanaceae > Solanum > Solanum habrochaites. Next base: position 19,513,512 of record JAKWJA010002496.1, read on the forward strand.
GTTGTATTATCAATTTCAAGGGAACGCCAAAATGTTGGTGGCATGGTCACATGTTGAGTGGTCAACAAACAGAGGCACCACCATATGACTGGCTCCTTCTCTAGCTTGTTTATGGAGAGTATATCCCCCGGACTTTTGACGGGATAGGAAAAGAGATGAGTTTCTTGATTTTTACTAGGCAACCTTGTCAGGATGTCGGCGACTGCGTCCCCATGAGTGCCTAAGTTTCGCGAATTATCCAGGTTATGCCACCCAATACTATGTTTCATGTCACAAGAGAGGGTTCGCCTGTTTGTGAAGGGGTGAGATCAGGAATTTGCGAATCTTCAGCCTACAGTATTAGCGGCTACGGCAAAATCATTTCAGAAGTGATAGACTTTGATGAGAGGTGGCAGGAGTGAAGCCAGTGACTTAACCATGGCATCGACCATCAAAAAGGTTCGACAAGGGCACGGTGAGTTAATGGTTCGTACTTAGAGGACAGGGTTCAGGGAACGTTAACTTTTTCAGTTTTCGACTCCATTCAGTCTTCACTACAGACGTCGTTGGGGAGTCCACCTTGACCGCTTCAACACTTCTTGATGAGACCATGCCTTGACTCAGGGAGATTGTTATGGATGGGTGAGGGACTGGAATATAGGAGAAATTATAACTGTCCAAAAGCAGAGTTATAGACCCCACAATAAGCTAGAGGTAGAGTAGTGGTCATGGTAGAGGCCGTTGTTCGGAGAGAACGCGGTGGCCTGACCGTTTGGTATGGTACTGGTTATGGGCCGTCACCAAAACGGGCCGGGGTAAGGCAAACTGGAGCCCACTACCGATACAACATGCAGGCAAACGGGCAGGACAGGTGTTAGGGGCCCATTGCTACGATGCTTCCTGGCTTTGCGGTAAGAAGAGGATGGCATGAATCGGATGCTGTTAAATACAGGTACCTTTGTTTGGATTGATGGATTCTGTATTATTGATGCCTGGCTCCATAATTTTCATACGTATCTTCCTCATTGCTACTGGCCTTTCTTAATTACATTGTGAATGCCTGACATGACTATTCGTTTTTCTACCTCCGGGGGTGAGTCTGTGATAGTGAAAAGGTATACCGTATATAAGGTCTTGTCTTGGTGCTTTGTGGGGAGCATACTCATGTAGACCTGTTATCTTAGAAATGGTTGATTAGATCTCGTAAATTATGCCGGTATGACTTGCTTTCTCCCAAAATAGTGCAATCTTGCCGCATGGGAAATGCTAAACTGTGACGTTAGCCAAGCCATGGGACAGATCCAGTAGGGTGGTGAGGGTTGGTGTGACTACACTTCCAATCCGATTCGCGTATCGTCTCCTTTCTTCCGTGCTAGAGAATGGTTAGTAAGGGTTGGTAGATTTCTTGCAAACCTCCGGGAGTGCTACAACCCATCAGATCCATAAATTGATTGTTCGGGTTTCGATAGTCCGCGAGTTTTTAGATGTGTTCCCTGCAGACCCGTCCTGGTATGCACAGGATATAGATATTGACTTCCGGCATCGATCTGTGAACATGGTAACTAGCCCCATTTCTCCTACCCCTTATAGAATGCTCCCGCTGATGTTGAGTTAAGGCGAGTAAAGGATCAACTTCAAGAGTTGTTGAGCAAAGGCTTCATTAGACCAGTTGCATCCCCTTGGGGTGCTCCAGTTTTGTTTAGTTGAAGATATGAAGATGGAGTCTTGCATTTGCATAGATTACCGCCGCAACTAAATAAAGCCTTAACTGATTAAGAACATTGGTGGTTACCCTCTTCTGCCATTGATGATTTGTTCGACATTACAAGGTGCTGTGTCTTCTCTAAGATTGAATTGAGGTCGGTTTATCATCAATTGAAAATACGGGCAGCAGATGTGCCAAAGACTTGATTTCTCGAAAAAAACAGGGTTATGACGGCCTATACTCTTGGTAATGTACTTTGGACTAACGAATGGCCCTGCTGCTTCAGAGCTTGATGAACGGGATTTTTAAGCCATATCTTGACCTCTTGTGTCGGATCCCTTATTGATGATATACTGATATACTCCAAGAGTAAGAGGAACATGAGGAAAATTGAGAATTGTGTTGGAAATGTTGAGGTGAGAAAAAAGCTTTATGCCAAAAAATTCTCCAAGTGGTGAGTTCTGGCAGATTCAGTGTTCCTTCTTGGGGCACGTGGTTTCTAAGGATGGGTGAGAGTGGATCCCTATAAGATCGAAAGAGTAGTGAAGAATCTGGGTTTGCTAAAGACCTTATATTTAATGCGTCAGAAATTAAGAAGCTTTTGTTGGTTTAGCCAGTTACTACCGTCGATGTTGTCAAGGTGATTCTATTCTATGTTCATAATGACGAAACTTGACTAAGAGAAGGAATGGTTCCATTTGTATGGTATTGATGATGTGAGGAAAGTTTCAGTAAACTAAGACCTTGCTGACTAACGCACCTATCCTTTACCCTTGCCCAGTTACGAGGGTAAGAACTTAATTCCTGTTTATCTGGAGCATCTATTCGGTTTGGTGCAGTGCTATGCAAGAGAAGATGTGATTGCTATGCGTCGAGGGCAATTAAGGTGCATGAACGTAAATTAGCCGACCCACATTGAGATGGCTGCGGTGGGGTTTGCCATTAAAGCAATGGAGAACACTATTGATATGGGGCTTAAGTGTGAAGTCTATACGGTTATCATCGTAGCTACAGTATGTCTTTACTCAGAGAGATTTGAATTTGGAGACAGAGGAGGTGGATTGGAAAACTTACTGAAGGATTATATGTTTTACATCTTGTCTCACCCGGGAAAAGGCTAATGTTTTGTTGGCAACGCCTTAACTAGAAAAGCAGGGAGCATGGTAGATTTTAGTCTAGCCCACTTACAAGTTTCTACAAGCGCCCATTGGCTAGAGAGGTTCTAGACTCCTGGCTAACTGACATATGAGGTTGAAGAAATGAAAGGCGAGGATTTTCTGGCCACCGTGTGGAGCCGGGAGATCTCTTTGCTTGAACACGCTCAAGGGGAAGGAAACAGTTTGATCGTGATGAGAAAACTAGCCGAATTGGCCGATCTGGCCATGTCTGCCGAGGACGGGGACTAAAGAAGCAATAGGTGGATGAGGAAGGTGTTTTGAATTAAGGGGAAGGGGACGTGTGCCCCGTGGTGCATGATTGATCCACAATTCGTACAGAGGCTTATAGTTCTGGATATTCTATACATCCTGTTTTAGGGCAACAAGATTTGTACCGTTGACTCTAAGGCAAAACTTTTTGGTGGGTGTTGGTGAGGAGAATGAAGCGCGACATTGTGCGTTGTTTGCCAAATGTCCAACTCGTCAGCAATGTAGTAAAGATGAACACCAGAGGCCCCGGTAGGAAAATCTTAAGAGAATGCACTATTCCTGAAGGGACACAGTTGGGAGAGAATTGCAATGGATTTCGTGGTTCGGCTTCCCAAAGACATTGGCAACCCGTTTGATTCTATTGGGGTAATTGGACAGAGTAAAATAAGTCCAGTCATTTCATTCCGGTTAAGGGACTTAAAATGCAGAGAAGTTAGCCCGACTATAACCTCTCAGAAATTTAGAAATGTTTGGTTGCATGGAGTTCCACTTTCCATTCATATAAGATAGAGGTACGACAGTTACTTTCTAAGTTTTGTGAGGACATTGATGCTGCAATTATGTACTAGATTGGATAGTACCTGCATTTTCACCCTCAGACCGATGGAAGCTACTGACTCTTCTCGTGCGTAACGATCTTCAAACCCGTATTGGCGATATGGGCTTCGAGCACTGTTTGATAGCATTCGGCGGTCGTGGAAAACTTCTTACCCTCTTAGCGGAAGTTTTCATACAAGAATAATCCTATCACTACAGATGTATTGATATTGGATTCCTTTAAAAGCATTGTATCGGGAGGAAGTACGGTCTCCCATTGGTCTGGTTTGATGCCAATTCGAGGTTAGACCCTGTGGGGCCTACTGACCTTTTGGAGAAATTCGTCTAGAGATGGTGGAAATTATTCAAGATACAAGCCTTTAGTCGTGGCTCAATAGTAGGCAAAAGAGGATGCAGATCGAAGGTTAGGGACTTGGAGTCATAGAGGGGGACATAGTCTTGCTGAAGTCCTGGTGATGAGGGTAGGGTGGTGCTCGGTGATGCGGTTTGGCTTAGAAAAAAGGCGGGGGGTACACGCCTCAAGGCCGAGGTATATGGACCATTTAGAAGTAATTATGCGAGTAGGGGCACTCTTTTTGGTGCGCTTTATGAATTAGCTCGCCTCCAGGGTTCTTTCAGGAGTGCATCGGTACCTTTCATGTGTCTATGTTGAAAATTCGGCCCAGTTCCCATGGGGATGGACAATTACACTCCATTCGTGGGGTATTCAGTCTGGCTTGATGAAGAATTGTCTTGATGAGGAGGAGCCTGTGTTGACAGTTCTAGATACGACCGAAGCTTCCGCATAGTTGAGATTCGAGGGAGATTGCAATCCAATGAACGGTGCATGGAAAGCAGAGAATCGACCAGTTGCAAGAATTCCCACTTGGAGCAAGGAGGCTGATATGCAGATACAGCATACCCAGCACCAGTTTACAGATTCATCCTGGGCCGTCTCCGTCGACGACTATTTTCTTCTTTCCGCTCCCCGTGTTTTTCTTCGCGTGATCGTCGGGACTGAACGTGGATAAAATTTGGTATATATTGTCAACGACCTGTTAGTAGTTTTTGAAGTAGCGATTGTCAACTTCTGGATAATAAAAAACCCTTAGCGGAGTCGAGGGACCCCACCGACGCACCCCCATTCGTCACTGGGCTTTAGAAGGACGCCACGGACCGTCGTGGGGGTGTACGTTCCAAAACGTCACTTAGAATTTTAGGAGACCTTTGCGCCCGGTACTGAGAGCGGACCTCTCTGACGTCACGATCGGAATGGCAGGACGGAAAGTCGTGGACGACGGACCGTTACAGACCTCTTCAAGGAATGAGTCTATGAAACTCGTGACGGGCCTCAACTCCAAGCAGCAAGACGGACCGTGCCAGGGCACGTGACGCGCCCGTCACAGTCTGGTAATCCACCGGCTGCCCGGGCGGATTTCTTGTTAGTAATTTAAGGGGCGGTTTTTAGACTATTTTCCTGCTTAATATACAAGTAGTGGGTTAATGTTAAATGAAGTCTAATTACTTGGGGGTTAAAGAGTAACCTTAGTTAATAGGGGGTTATATTGTCCATCTTTTTATACTTAATATATGTTAATTAGGGTAAAAGAAAGAGCGGTTTTTGAATAAGAAAAATAGAAGAAAAAGAGGAGAGCGGGAATCGAACGAGAAAGGGAGGAGTAGACAACGAAGAGGAAACAAAGCTTTGGGAACCTGTGCTTGATTATTTATTTCGGTGAGGTAGTCCCTAGGTTATGGTTTTCAGCTATCGGTAAACTCTTTAATAGCGATCCTATGGATTGGTAGTATTGTAACCCCTTCTAGATGCTTTTTTTTCTTATATTGTGTTGCTTGTAGAATGTGGTTACTAAAATGTGATATAAAAATAAAGGCATGATGAAGCTATTGATTTGTAATTTGAAGAAATCCTAATCATACCTTGTTAATTGAGAATTGTGAGCCTTGTATAAAATGAAGGGCTTTGATGCCTGAACTAAAGTGATGAGATTTAGGGGAGGGCTTGCCACGAGCACGGAAACGCCGCCATTAGGGGAACGGTGTCAAGAACCGACACGATAGAATTTAGGGGACGGGCTTGTCACGAACCGACAAGTAAGAATTCAGGGGAACGGGTGTCACGAACGACGTTGTAGAATTAGGGGACGTGTGTCACGAACCGACAACGTAGATTGAGAATTAGGGGATCTGGGTGTTACGAACCGACCAACGCTAGAAGAATTAGGTGGTCGCGGTTTCTGTCACGAACCGACCCCAGGAGAATAGGGAACGGCCCCCGTGTCACGAAAACCGACACGGTAGAATTTAGGGGGATCAGGAGGTTTCATAGCTTACCGAAACAAGTGAGAACCATAATGAATATGAAAGATGTATACCCAATCGAACTGAACCGAATTCCAAAGGGTTCTATGGTATTGAGGCTTGAATGTCCTCATGGGTGAAACTTGGCCGGTGTCTTATAAGAGTATAGACATTGTTTGTTGCCCGACATGTTTGAGCTATTGTAGTTGATTATTGATATTATTTGAGTATATACTGTGCCTCTATTTTGAGTTGGCCGATATACATACTTCAGTATCGTTATGTTCTGACTGGACCCCTACTTGCAGGTTTCTTTCTCTTGTGATATGTGGCGTGCAGCAAAACATACCGTCGTCTTCAACTCAACCGCCAACCAGCAAGTCTTCAGTACACCGGATTTAGATTTCAGGGTGAGCTAATGCTTCTAGCTTCGGACTGGATCTTCTCCCTCATGTCTGATAGCCTTGAAGTTCGGCATGGACTAGCCTTTTGTTATTTTAGCGTTCTTAGAATACTCTTAGTTTAGTAATGATTATAGATGTTTTGTGGGGTGGGACTCCAGGATTTTGGGGCAAAAATGTATGTTGAATTTTAGAAGTTATAGAATGGTTTTATGAATGAGTTAAGTATTCTGCAATACTTTCTGTTTTATTATAGTGAAAATGTCAGGGTTTAGCCTCCCCTTTGGTTGGTTCGCTCACAGAGGGAGGGTAAGTGTGGGGCCTGCAGTCGCGGCCCGTTTGGGTCGTGACATTCAAATTTTTTATTTAATTAAATTATTATTTTAACTATAAATTTTTGAATTATCATGAATGCACGGAAATATAATTAATATATAAATTAATAAATAAAATTCAAATTTAAAAATAAACACGATGCATAAACATTACATATAAACACCTTAATTTTTAAATATTACGTTGATCCCATTAAATGTTCATTAAGGTATTGCGGAGTTCAAAGAGCACTTTGTCCTTACCACTGTTGGCGTCATTCACATGTCTAGCTAAAAATTGTTTCAAATAAGGATTTTCATCTACCACCATGTCTATTATTTAGTTGGACCAGCCTCTACGGACATCTTGAATTGGTTGTTTGCAATAAGATCGCATCCTCAATTATCAAGTTGTTAGCTATACCTGTGGTCATTATATTATTAGCACTTCCTTTCTACGAAAAACATTGACGTCTTACAAATTAATTGCAAACCTCCGAAGCGCCTTCCACATTCGATTCTCTCGTCTTTGTCGACTGAGGTATGTGTGGTCGAGAGAGACCATCGCGAATTAATTATTATGGTTATGTATGGATTTTATCTTGCACTTAGGCTTACTATGTTATGGTATTTATAGATATCTGTCATTTAAAATTAATTTTTATCTTACCTTTTAATTTGGTATTCTTTATAAAGGAAAATTAAATAAAATAAATTTTTATTAGTGGTTGTGAAAATTAATTTGAACTAAAGTAGTATGTATATATTAGGTACATCAATTTTTTAAAATAGTATATTACATTTAGACAAGAAATCATGAATATTTAGATATTTAATTGGGAAAATAAAAAAAAAGTATTCCCCTCAACCTATTGCAAAATCCCCAAAAAAAACCACACTTATATGGTTTAATAGGTCCTATAACCCACCCCCCAACAAATTATTTATAACTAATTTTCTATCCTTTGTGACCTACGTGGCACTTAAACTTGAAAAAAGTCAACCCAGCGGACCCACAAGATAGTGTCACGTAGGCCGAAAAGGGATAGGAAACATTATAAATAAAATATAGTTCAAGGGAGGGTTCTTGTAAATAGGATCTTAGTATAGTGTATAAGCTGTGCTTCTGAGATTTCGAACATAGGGTGAGGGCGCGCGGGTAGGGCCCCCCGTCGCCCCCGGTACTTGTGCATGTATCCTTGTAATTAAGTGAAATTAAGTAAATATGATGTTAGTTTGAAAAGTCAATGAAAAATTAATACTTAAATATTTGAAAAAGTAAAAATAGAGAGTGAATACGATAGTTTCTCCAAATTTGGAGAACTACTATTCACATCTTATAAATGGAGTATAGAGAGTAATATGGAGACAGGTTGGAGAGAACATTCTCTATTTTACTTTCTAAATACAGAGAATGGAGAATAAAATAGAGGTGTGTTGGAGATGGTCTTAGTATTGACTCACTTGGAACACTAACTGTGTGTTTGGTATGGAGGAAAATAGTTGGGAAAATATACAAGTATAACCTAGACTATGACCAAAATCTCAAAGACACATCTAAATAAACTTATGTCTAGCTAACCCTTGGAAACCATTTTCTAATCTAATTTCTGCACTTTTTTTACTTATCATGCATCCAAATATCTATCAGCGCAAGCTCCCCCCCTGCCCCCACCTCAAATGAACTACGTGCGACAAACGGTAAACTGTGGCCACGTAAGACAAAAGATGTATAAAATTACCAAAAACATAAGTTTAGTGGTAATAAGACCTTTGTTTAGTTAAAGTGTATCTCTTGGATTCGGCTCCATAGTTCTTAGAGGAAGGTATTAATTTTCCATTAATAATAATGAAGTATATAATAATAAGGAATGAAGGTAGGAGGAGAGAAGGATAAAGATATAAGACGTAATAATGACCCAGAATCATAACTAATAACCAACAATAGAAAATGAATAAGTAAGATAACTGCAACCCGACTATAACAACACACCCACGCCCACCACGAAAACACCCACACAGTAACAATAACGAGTAATAATAATAAAACAAGAATAAGAACAACAATACACACAGTAATGAATAAATAATAACACAACAATTATAAGGAATATAATTTGAGGAATCAAAATATAGTGATACAATAAATAAGAATAAAAAAAATACGAATAACGCATAATATAATAATCAATATAATATAATAATAATAAGAATAAGAACCATAAGAATAAAGACTAAATAAAAATCAGGATCTACAAGGCTGGCGTCTGTCCGCTCTTCGGCCCATCAGAATTGTTTTAATATACGATTCAAAATTTATTTAACATATTATAATTTATTAAACTCTTACCTTAGCTTTTGCGTTTAATGATAAGCTTTTACCTAGCACTGGGGGCTGTCTAGATTATATAAGGGATATGATTCAAATAGCAGTTCTTACATGGTTTAAATTGCCCCTTATTTAATAAATAACGGGGACTTACGAAAACACCATGCTACGCTATTATTAAGAGTCTATAAACTGACTGTACCTCCATCTTAGAACCAAGTCAGGACATGATAAGGAATTTAAGAAATCATCATCATGTAGTTATATCGTCGATAGAGATAGATATTAGTATTAGAAACCTTATATAGAAATCATGCATCTGGCATAGATATGAAAGTATTAGCCGGACCAGTAGTTACTGCCGGCAGAAAGCCAGAAAAATAGAATTAATAAAAAGTAGTTGTTGAGTTACCTAAGATATCACACAAGATTGAATTATTATTTATCACAACAGATATTTACAAGAGGGGGAAGACAGAGAGAAGAGAGAGAGAGAGAAAATAAAATTTTTATGGAAGACGCTCCATGAATGTTATCTGAGCGGAAGTGCCTCCTTATATACGCAAAAGTATAATATAAGTGGGTCCCTTATTTAGTCTCTCTTACACCAGTATTTTTATGTTTTACAATTTTCCTTTTGCTTCATCCTATCTGGTTTTCTTGGTCCTTAATAGACTGTAGAAATTCCGTACTTTATCAAGTTTATTCCTTTGTCAAGCTTAGCTATTGATAATCAGATTGGGCGTCTGCAATCTCTTGTTGGTGCCACTTTCATTACAAGTATCTGAATTTATCAAAATTCTTGAGAGGTTTGTGTAAATGCTCTTAAACATCTTCAAGACTATTCATTTATCCATTTCTTCTTTATCTCTTTCTTGAATAGAGATTCATCTGGCAAATAGAGTTTCAGCTGACACTTCTTTGTGGGGTATGTCCTGTATTCGATAATTTTTGATTGTATTTGATCTACAAAAGCTATTGGCCATTAGGTGACCAGGTGTGGCGTCTTGTCTTTTGAGGCTTATTCCAACAGTTGTTGCTGGGTAAAATTTCGATAAAGACAAGGGATTTTTTCATCCGGGGCTTATACCCTATCTCTAGGCATCCATTTATGAATCCATGGTATAGAAAATTTCGATAAAAAAAGTACATTGATCGATTTTTTCTATATGACGATTATGATCTGATAAAGATAAATATAAATTGGTTAGAAAAGGGGAAACTTTTAACCAGTCTTTTAAAGATTTAAAATAATGTTGGTACTCTTTCTACCGAAGGTCCATGGTAATTTGCACCAATTTGATGAACCAATTAGGGATAGTTTTTTCAAACACTTTTGCACAATTTTTTATAAATCAAGTGTGCGTAGTTTGTTCATTGGTATAAAAAATATTTTATGGAAGGCTTGAATATCAATCCCAAGTAGTCAAGTCATACTTAGTTGTTGACAGTAAACTTGTCTTTCTTGCATAGGAATATTTCCCATTCTTTACAGATATAATCGTTTAATAATAAATTTAGAGAAGTTATAAACTTCTTTTTCCTGCTTTTGAAGTTAAAGTGGCTGGAATTTGAACTTCTGTATGAACCAGCAAGCCTCGTAATATGATCGAGTCTATAAGATTCTCCGGGAAAGATAACCCCCTTTACTAGATACCTTGGAAGATGCTTCCAAGGTTCATTAATTCGCAGAATATCAGAGTTTCCAAAGAAATATGATTTCTTTGGCAGTTGCTTTTTCATAGCATTTTTGCATATCACCTCTTTTTGTAAAGAAGCATCGGTATCACCGTGCCTCTTTTGTTTGCAGATATGTTGTAATTGCTCATATTTAATGGGACATTTGGGCTGGAAATTCCTTTAAATTGATTAGTTGAAGATGTGATGATGCTCATCAATTTTTGAAACTTAATGAAGTCCTTATTTCTATATTATGGAATGATGAGTCGTATGACGACCTTGAAAAACTGGAGAGGGCGCTCTTCCTCTTCCTCGATTTTTACCCCCTCTGCCACGTGATTGTGACCAAGGAGGAGGGGCATTTCCTCCCATGCTGTAATAACAAAACTTATTACTGATAATCAAAATAAGCATCATCCAGTAATAAGGACTAATGGACGTCATCATAATTAATGTATTAGAAAAGTAGAAGTCGTTCTTGTATTATTGACAGTTCAGTTTGTTCAAGTATTTAATGCTGGAAATCTTTTTCTAAAGGGCGTACTTTAGAATGGTAATTAGAGATCTATCATCAAAGAAAATGCACAATAAGAATAATTAAATTTTTTTGCTTGTCACACTCACCAGCGTTTCCCATAACCCCCTTTTTCCCACCCCCCCTATTTTTCTCTCATCTCCACCCCCCGAAACCCCCTCCCCCCTTTCTTTTTTCCCCCCCGTGTTTGGCCTCCATTGTTCCCCTAGCGTCTTCCCTTCACCCCTTCCCACTTAGTACTACCTCTTGTTCGTGTCTCGAGGTAGATATTCCCTGGATAAGAAGTCTGGATGGAATATAACTTCCTTTTTTATATTGAATTTCGAAATCAAAAGGGGTAGTTGGGGCTCCACTAGCAATATTTAACTTCGAAAGCATCGTGTTTGAAATCTTTAATCCAAAATGTTATTTATAAGATTGGCATCTGGTCTAATCAAAAAAATTAATATAAAAGATCATCTTGAAAATTTCAGACGCATTTAACAATACAAAGCATTTTCATGTGCTATAGTCGCATATTGGCGCTTGGCTTCAGTCCATTTACATGAATGAAAATGAATAAGAGATTCATGTTATCATGGGGTAACTGTTTAAGAATCCCTCCATATACCAATATTTGAAGCATTAGTTTCAATAATTTTGGTCCATACTGGGTTAGCAAGAGGTTAAACAAGGGAAGGATTTTAATCCTTTGTTTAATGCTTTTGACAAGGCGTAGTAAATTCTCATTCCCAAGGGCATTTATTACCCTTTTTGTAATCTATTCTGTCAAAGGTGCAAGATTTTTAGAAAGTTTTTATAAAAAGGGGGAAATATAATTAAATTCCAAAACTTGTAACATTGTCCTGTCGTGATAAATATATTGACGCAAAAATCCAATAGATTCTGATAGGAGTACGGTTTCCTTGCCACAAACTTGATGTCCTAGAACCGAACATCAGTTTGAAAAATAAACTCATTTTGGATTTAGAGATAAACTAAACCATTATGTATAACATTTTCTTGAAGATCTCAAGATGTTAATAGAGATTCAAGAGTTTCTGAATAAACTAAAATATCATCAATATTAAAACAGTTATAAAATAACATATATGGATTAAAAATATCATTCAGAATCTTATGATAATCAGACGACGCGTTATCAAACCGATGGCATAAAATTCCCAATTCCTATGGCCAAAAGGAACATTGAAAGCAGTTCGATTAAGTATCGTTCCCTTAAAAAGATCTGAATTTGCCAATATCCTGACTTTAAATCAAAATTTAGAAAATATATTACCATCATATAAACATTGATAAAAGATTCTTTTTTATGTGGATAGGATATCTAAATATTTAATTTTTTTTAAAGGTTTTATTCGTTTTATAAAAAAATAACCCGGGAAACACCTCTTTCGTGTTCTGCGCTTTAGTTACATAAAAAAGCACTTACACCACCAAGGAGATTTTTAAGGCTTTATTAATCCTTTCTGTAATTTAATGATCAATTTATTTTTTACAAAGAATTCAATAATCAGGTCATTTGGCAGGGCGAGATGTAGTGGGAATATCATTTTCAGAAACACTTATCTTCATATGACAGAGAAACATATGCTTTTTCTTGTCCCAAAAAATCAACTTGGATGTTCTGCACAAATGTCAGCTGCCATTTCCAGAATCAATTTAATTTTTTCTTGTATTTTAGACTGATCGAATAGATTCTAAAATATTTCATGTATATGTTTTCTATTGTAAAGAATTTTTTTTGAAATGGATTAAAAGAGGTAATATCTCTAGTGGATTGGTTCAATTATAAATTCAAAATTAAATGGTATGACCATGATTAATTCGCTGAAAAAACCTTTGCATTTAAATTGAAAAAGGATAGATAGCATTTATAAAAGGAGTTCCGAGGAATTATTCGGAGGTGTAATTGATTTGAACTAAAAAAAATGAGGGGAATACAGGACTTTACCTCTGACAACTACAAAGTATTAGACAACTTTACTTTATGTTTAAAGCATGATTAGAGGCAGCTTTAAACAAATGAGTTGTTTTTCAAAAAAAATTGACGGGAATTCATCCTTCATGAATGCAAACTAAACATCTGCACCCAATATTCAATCCATAGCAATACGAGTTACTTTAAAAATCAGTATTAACTAGAATGGTACATAATATACAAACGTGTGCAGTTAAAAATCTGCCGCATTCCAAGGAAAAAAACTATTATGGTTTAGAACTAAGAGATTCATCTATCTCTAAGTCTACAACGCATTACCTTGTCAGTTAAGATGAGTCGAAGGATGAAATATCTTTTCATTTTATAAGGCTAATTCTATGATTATTTATCATTTGATTTTGTTTAAAGATTTAATGTCATTTTTTAAGTTTTCAAACTTCATGTTTCAAATCATCAGAGAAGTATCTTGATTTTGACACTATCTTGTCCTTTCTTTCAAGACGAGAAAAGACCTTCCTGCAAAGAATAAGGGCTAGGGTTATAATTTAAAGTTTTCACTTTCTTTGGTTTTCAAAAGATTTTGAAGAGAGGTTTGAGAAGAAGACATTCCACAACCGTTTATTTCTAAGATTTAATCAGAAACATCTTTTAAAGTTCAATGACATTATCAGAAGATATCATATGAAGATTGAAGTCTGTAAATTGAGGTTGTAATTTATCTAAATTTGATTCTTCTATTTGAGATTTTATTTTATAAAATTCATCTTTCCCATAGACACAAGTATCACCTGTACAATTGACACACTTATTAGTAGCATCAGATTTATCATTATCACTATTAGAAGAATCTGAACTATAACGAGAAGAACCCGAATCTGATTCGTACAATAGCTCATAAATTTTTTCTACTGTTGAATCATCCAATTCCAAAGCTTTAAGTTTTTCTGCCTTGTAGTTTGTACAAGATGACCAAATTTTTCACATTTGTAACATTTGATATTCCTTAAATCTCTTTTAGAGAAATTTCTGGCCTTGTTGCCTTCCTAGAAGCTTTCTTAGCTTCCTTCTTTTCCTTATATCGTTTTGAACGATGACGCTTTTTGTATCTTCTCTTTTGATCTTCTTCGGAAAATATATTTTGATTTGGATTAGAAGGTCCTTCAATCCCAAATTGTGCACAAAAGTCTCCCAATTGAGATCTTTCTGACATTTATGTCTCTTAATTTGTGAGCTAGTTAAGCTCCAGTACACAAATTTTAATCCTTTACTGAGTACAAGTCCTATAATTTCCATAAGTTAAAGTATCATAAGGAATCTCTGTATGATCCCCTCTTAGAGTTTTCGTGACTCTTCCACAAATAGGGAGGAAGGCCATCTATAAATATGGCTTTCCAATAACTTATTTGACTTTTGGATTATATCCATGGACCCGGCTAGGAGTGTCTTATAACATCTGAATTCTCCTAAGTTTCTACACTTAGACCATTTAGCCAGAGTTCTATAGTTTCATTCTTGTGGAAAATCTTCCATTAAAATGTTCTAAAATTGGAGACTAGGGTATAACTGCATCTAGTCTTTTGATAGTTATTTTTTTTGTTGGTTTTCCATCTTCACCAGTGACTATCTCCCTTTTTATCTCTCTTTATATGCATTGTAATGGATACCTTTATTCGGGGAGATAGGAAAATTATCCCACCATTCCTGAGTTGACCTGTAAATCATGGAATAATCATCTTATAGTAGCATGGTCAGAATTATATAGTATGATGCAATAGACGAAGTACATTATGGGAAACTGTACAATCTGTCAAAGCATCCAGATTCCATTCATAAACCTACATTTCCACTGTATGACGTGTATGTTGATTCCAATCTCTTTCCTTATTAAGACATATGAGGAGTGGACGAGGGAAGGTATAATAAGGCATCATAAGAAGGGATAGTAGCATAGACACTTTTACCAAACAATCTTTGTATTACAAAACCAGATTAAACCTTCTAGAATTAATCTCAGGGTTGTAAATTGATCATTTTCATAAAATTGTCATTCAATTTTATAATATCGGAAATATCATTTGTAAAAGCAATGGGTTTAGTACTGAAACCAGAAGTTTTTTTATCCAATAAGACCATTCTAATCACTGAAAGGTTTACTTTAAAATCAGTAGGATCAATGAGGCGCTGGATATGCGTGGGTACAAACATTAGAGAAGTTTTAGAAGTAGAAAGCAATATTTTCTTGAGGGACTCCTTTGGAAATCCTTTACCAAAATTAATTAAATTCATCTAATTTTGTCTAGAGAACTATATGTTATCCTAAGACTTTAACATATTAACTCAAATAATAAATTATTAACTATCATTAATAGTAGCTGGGCACACATCATTTTGGATAAAGTTTTGGAAAAGCTGAAAAAGTTAACCCAGTATGATTAGGTAATAAACGGAGATTGGGGAGGATAGATGACATTAGTAATAGACCATCACTCTCTTTAAAAGTTCTTTCAAGAAAAAACTTGATGTATAATGGTAAATAAAGGTGTTATAAACCAGGGGACAAAATAAATAATTTTATTATGTAAAGCACAAGTTTCATAAAAATATTGCGTAATATTAGTTAAATCATCTTGGCTATAGTCTCAAAAAAACCAGTTCTAAACTTGTTCCATTTTAGTGTGCATTCATCTTGTGAATATGTCTTCTTGCCAAGGATCCTGGCTAAAATCAATTTGGTGACTCATCATAATTCAAATAGTGTTTAGATCCGACGTCTTTATTAACGTCAAAGTCATTCTCATCGGAGTTGGTTCTAATTCAGGGGACAACTTTATGCTGCCTTGATAAAATATTAGGGTTAGGGTCAATTTCTACCCCTTTCCACTATTCTATTCACTCATAGGTATCACTTAAAGTGTGCAAGATAAAGGTGATTACTTCTAGATGATCCGTAAGTAGGAATTCAGGATTAATAGGGGAAATATGTTGCTATAGTGCGGCAAAGATCTATAACCAGAAAAATGATCTCCCATTATTTAAACAGGAGGTCTCATTAAACTCAAGTACAAATCTTCCGTCAAATTTTGAGTACGATGGAATATTCACTATTAGTGGCTTCATTTTCCAGCACCTTCCTTGAGAAACGCCGAGTTTAAAATCTATTTATCTGAAGAAAAATTAATTTCTTCCCATTTAAGGGCTTCTAGTGGTGATTTTAGATTTATAAATTAGTTTCAACCAAGATAGTTTCATTAGATTTAGAACATTTTAATGGAAGATTTTCCACGTGCCTATTTGGTGTAATGGTTGTTTATTTTTAGGATTCTTATTTAGAACTCTTTCTATGGTCCTTAAGTGTAGGACCACTTGGGAAATTCAGATGTTATTTAAAGAACACCATCTAAGCAGGGTAATGGATTTATCCAGAAAGTAAAATAAGTTAATGGAAAGCCATATTTCTAGATGGCACATTCTGCTTGTGACCAAGGAGGAGGTCATTTCCTCCCATGTTTAATAACAAATTATGAGTGATAATCAAAATAATCATCAAAAGGCCAAGGAAGATGAAGTAAGAAGGATGGAGGAGGAGGAGAATACGGAAAAAATAATATAAGAAGAATAAGGAATAAAAGAAGAAGAGAAAGAAGAAGAATAAGAAGAGCAGAAGTAAGAAGCATAAGAAAAAGAATGTGGAAGAAGTAAGAAAAAGACAGAAGAAGAATAATCCGAATAATAATGAAGACGAATGAGTGAGGAGGAGAGGATGGGGAGTAGAGGATAAGAATGATAGGAGATGAGTAAGAAGAAGAAGACGAATAAGAAGTATGGGAGAAAACAAAATAAGTATAATAACAATTAATAATAATAATAATAATTAATATAAACAATTAATATAATAATAAATAATAATGAATAAGAATAATTTAATAATAATAATAATTATAATAATAATAATAATGATAAAAAAATAATAATAAGACGAGAAGAAACAACAAACAAACAACAACAATAATAATAATAAAATAACATAAGACTAATAATAATTAATTATAATGATTAATAATATAATAATAAACTGATAATAATTAATAATAATAATTGATAATAATAATAATAATAGTACTAAGAATAATAATAAAATTATTATAATAATAATAAAATAATAAAAGAATACTAATAATAATAGCAAGAAAATAATAATAATTTATAATAGTAATAATAATAAGAAGAAGAAGGAGAAGAAGAAGAAGAAGAATGAGAAAAAGAAGAAGGGATAAGAAGAAGAAGAAGAAGAAGAAGAAGAAGAATGGGAGGAGGAGGAGAAGAAGGAGATAGAAGGAGGAGGAGGAGGGATGAGGAGGCGAAGAAGAAGAAGAAGAATGAGGGAGAAGAAGAAGAAAAGAAAGAAAGACAAGACGAAGAAGAAGAGAGAAGAAGAAGAAACAAGAACAAGGGGAGAAGAAGTAAGAAGAAGAAGAAGAGAATAAGAATAAGTACGAATGAAGATAAGAATAGCAGTAAGATGATGAAAGAACAAGAAGAATAATAGAAGAAGAAGGAAGATGAAGGGAGAAGCAGAAGAAGGAAGAAGATAAGGAGGTGAATAAGAAGTAGAATAAGTATGAAGGATAGTAAGAGAATAATAATAAGAAGTAATCATAAGAAGAATAATAAGAAGAATAATGAATGAATAAAAGTAATATAGACTGAAGGATAATGCTAAGAAGGATGAATTAAGGAAGAAGTAATAAGATATAATAATGAAGTAATAAGAAGAAGTAATGAGAATAAGAATAATCATAAGAAGGAGTGATGGATAATAAGAAGAGTAATGAAGAAGAAACAAGAAAGCATAATGAAGAAGTATAATAGGAATAATAGTAATAATTAATGAATAATAAAAGTAAGAGAATCATAATTGATGAATGATTAATAATGATAAGAAGTAGTAATAGTTTATAATAGTTATAAAGTATTTAAATAATAATAATTAAGACACAATAATAGTAAGTAATGAATAATAATGATAAGATAATAATAGCAATATAATAATAGATTAATAAATAAGAATAATAAGTATAATAATGTAATAACAATAATTATAATAATAATAATAATCAGAATAATTATTATTATTATTATATAGGATTATGAGAATAAAATAAGAAATAATTATAAGAAATGATAAGTCATGATAACAATAATAATAATAAGAAGAATAATAATGAAATAAGAATATGAATACAACAAAACACACAAAAAATAATGAATGAATAATAATAACAACAACAACAAACACCAATAATAATAATAATAATAATAATAACAACAACAACAATAAGAATAATAATAATAATAATAATAATAATAAGAATAATAATAATGAATCATAATAATAATAAATCATAATAATAATAATAGTAATATAATAATAAAGTAATAATAATAATAATGATAATAATAATAATAATGAAATTGAATAATAATAATAAAAAAAAATGATGATGATGATGATAATAATAATAATAATAATAATAATAATAATAATAATAATAATGTTGATGTACTCAACAGTTTGTCGTCATACGAAGCAGAACAATGATCATGCTATATGTAAAATGAGGTACATAGCAGGTTTTACAGGTCAACTTAGAGGAGGTGGGATATTTCCAACACCTGAAGAAAAGCATGCAATATGAAGGCATACAAAGAGAAGGTAAAGAGAAATAGTTACTGGTGAAGATGGAAACCCAGTAGACAAGATTACAACCCTAGGGTTGAAGATGCATTTTATACACTTGTTCTTACTATTCTGGACATTTTTGGAAGATTTCCAACCAAAATTGAGACTATTCGAACTTACTATAATGGACATAAAATGTAACCATTTGGGATATTTTTGGTGGATAAGGATTACTTGCATGAGTAGAGTATGGAGCTACCGGAAAGTAAATCAAGCATTGGAAGAATAGATTGTATTGTGTTATCCGTCATTGTTTTCTGAAAGAGTTAAAAAGGTCTTAAGAGGAGATAGACCAGAAATCCCTTATGATACATTAACTTATGGAAAGTTAATAGGGATTTGTACTCAAGAAGGATTAAATCTTTGCAATAAGCTTAAGCTGGCTCAACAAATAAAAAGGACTCAAATGTTTGAAAGATCTCAATTGAGAGATTTTTGTACACAGTTTGACATAGAAGGACCGTCCAGTTCTAAACCAAAGACAGGACAAACTGACGAAAGACACCATAAAAGAAGGCATCATTCAAAACGATACAAAAAAAAAAAAGTTCATAGGAAGGCAACAAGGTTTGCCAGAAATTTCTCCAAAAGAGATTTGAAAAACATTAAATGTTACAAGTGTGGACGATTTGGTCATCTTGCAACAAATTGCAAGGCAGATAAGTTTAAAGCTTTAGAGTTGGATGAACCAACTTAAGATAAAGTCTATGAGTTACTTTATGAATCTGATTCAGATTCTCATTCTTCTGGTAATTCTTCAGATTATAGTACTGATAATAATATTGATATTACTACTAATAAATGTGCTAATTGTCCAGATGATAGTTGTTCTTGTGGACAAGATGAATTTTGTAAATTGCAATCTCAGATGGAAGATTCTTATTTAGATAAATTACATCAAAGTTTTGAAGAGTTAACTTTTAAAATGATTTCTTCAGAAAATGTTATCGAACTTTTAAAAGATGTTTCAGATGAAAATCTTAGAAACAAGATCTTAGAAATGGCTTCTTCAAAAACCTCTTCTTCAAGAAATTTTGAAAAACCAAAAAAGAATGAAGAAAAAACTTTTGAAAATTTCAGTTACAATGCTAGTCCTTACTCTCTTCAAGATATTTTTTCCAGACTTGAGAAGAAAAGAACAAGTATTGTAAGAGATGCTTCTTTGGATGATTTAAAACATGAGGTTGAAAACCTTAAAAAAGAGATTAAATCTTTAAAACAAAATCAGTTGATTAATAATCACCGCATTTCTCAACTACAAAAATAATATTCTAGAAAATGATTTTCCTATTTCTGAAAAAGGGAAAGATGTTTCGGATGAAGGGATTAATGAATCTCCTAGTCCTAAATTTCTGGGAACGATGCAGATTGTTACCGCTCATCGTTGGTATATAAAATGCACCATTCTAATTAATAATATTTTCAAAATTTCAAGTATTGCCTATGAGTGATAGTGGTACTGATGTCAGTTGTATTCTTTTTGTTTTTTTTTGTTTTGTTTGTAGGAAGGATAATTTCCTTCAAGATATTTTGAAAAACTACTCATGTGGTTAAATAATGATCAATCATGCTTTAGACCATAAAATATAAAATGGTCCAATACGGGCATTTTCCAGAGTAAAGTTTGTATTCCTTCAAATTTTTCTTTCTGGTCAAAAATCAAAGGTGGATATTGCCGCCAATTATTCTCGGAGAACTACTTTTATAAAGGCTATTTATCCCTTTTCAAATTTAAAGCAAAAGGTTTAACAGCAAATATAATGGTGATTACCATTAATTTGTGTTAATAGTAACCAGTTACTTAGAGATATTAAACTCTTTAATTCATTTTTTAAAGCAGAAATCATAGTGACTCTTTACAAATGAAAAATTTATAGTAGGAATATTTTCAAAGTCTTTACCAATCTTCTAAAGTTCAAGCAAAAAATTAAATGATTTTTGGAGAAAAAGCAGCTGATATTTGTGCAGATCATCCAAATGCTTTTTGGGACAGGAAAAAAGCATATTGTGGACTTTGCCTTTATTGAAGATTCTTGTGCTGAATCAAAGATCCTACAAAATCTAGCCCCTGTCAATGAATTCGGAACTAGTCGATTTCTGCTAAAAAAAAATTGATAATTATTACAAAAGGGGCTTATAAAACCCTCTAAATCTCCATGGTCTTGTACTGCTTTTATGTTAATTCAAGTTGCCAGAACAAGAAACAGTGTCCCAGGATAGTAATAATATAAATCTTTGAACAAAGTTTTAAAATGGATAAGGTATCCATTCCAAATAAAAAAGATCTTCTTTAAAGATTATATGATGCAAATATTCAAAATTGTTTAAAATAGGTTATTGGGCAAATTCAAATTTAAAGAACATACTTATAAAACTGCGTTTAATGTTCCTTGTGTCATACGAATGGAACGTTATGACTTTTGGTTTGAAAAAAGCTTCTTCTGAATTTCAAAAAATTAGAATGATATTTTTTAATCCTTATAGGGATTTCATATTGTTTAATTGTATGATATCCTTGTTTTTCTAAAACATTAGAATCTCAGATTAAAGTGCATCTTGATATTTTAAAGAAATTGTTATTTTCAAAATGGTTGGTTATATCCAAAAACTAAAATGAGTCTTTTCCAAAACAGATGTAAGGGTCTGGGTTACAAATTTGTCAGGGAAAAATTACCCCTATTCAAAAGTCCATTGATTTTGCATCAAATTTGGTCCTGATGAAATAACTGATAAAACAATTGCTTCAAAGATTATGGGCCGTTTACAGTAATTTCCCTTTTTATAAAAATTATCAAAGGATCTTGCCTTGACTGACAGGCTGAAGAAAAGGTACACCACATCGTCCCTATCCCTTGGAACAATTGATCTTACCACTCCAACTCCGCCTGGGTAAATCTCCACCCTTCCAAGCAAAGAGTTGAAATATTTGCCCTTGTCTTACTCTGCAAAATCCAAATTGGGATTAGGTTATTGAGACTGATGCTTAAAATTGGTTATGATGGAATCTTAAGCCAAAAGTTAAAACCCCATGAAAAAGTTGACTATCTTGTTCGATTTCATTCAGGCAAATGGTCGAAATCTCGCGCAAATATGCGATTGTTGCGCATGAAATGCTTTGTATTGTTAAATGTGTTTTAAAATTTCAGGATGATTTATATAATCAAAAATTTATTATTAGAATTGATGCTCAATCAGTTAAATACATGTTTGATAAAGATTTTAAACATGATATCTCGAAATTAATGTTTGCCAGGTGGCAAGCGCAATTTGCACCTTTCGACTTCGAAATCCATTATAAAAAGGGAGCGAATGATTCTCTTCCTGATTTCCTATCAAGAGAATTATTGAATTGTTCATTTCTTTGTCTAGAATGTCCTCTTCTCAGTATTTTCTTGAAGAAAAAACTCTTATTACTATTCTAAAGGTCCTACCTTTGGGTAAAGATTTAAAAGAAAGAATCTTAGATATAATTATCGATGATCTTGCTATGAAATTCGTTATATTAGGGTCCCGATATTCTAACCTCTCACTGGCTGATAGTGACTGGGAACTTGATATTGAGGGATATTTCTCGGATCTGCACTAATTTGTCTGTTCTATCTTTGCAGTATGGTAGGCAATGAGCCTCCGCCATGGTCACACGTACATGGTCGTGGGGGAAAAAGTCGAGGAAGAGGAAGATCATCCTCTTCACAACATACAAGGTCGTCATACGACTCCTCTTTTCCTGTTATACAACATGGAAGCAAAACTTTGATTAAATCAAAAATTGGAGAAGCTTCTCTCAGCTCATCTCACTAAAACTGAAGGATATTCCTAAAGATAGCCCATTAATGAACAAAATTCAAGCATATTTGCAGACAAAAGAGCAAAGTTCTATTATGCTTTTTTAGCCAAAGAGGACGACCCAGTCAGTGTTCAGAGAAAGGCAAAAAAAACCTTTATTGCTTTTAGATAAACTTGATATTTAGAGAAGTAATGAAACCTTGGACTATAACTCCAAAGGCTATATGACAAAGGATTATATTTCCCTGGCGAGGGGTTCTTTTCTCCCTTATAAGAATCGGGACCATTATGAATTATTCTAAGTTATACAGAAGTGCAGATTTCAACACTTATCTGATTTTGATAAGAGTGTTTATAACTTCTCCAAAATCACAATTAAGCAGATTAAATCTGCTGAAGACTGGGGAATCTCCACTATGCAGGAGCGGCAGGTTTCAGTGAATGGTGTAAATATGAATTTTACATATTGGGATTATATCCAAGCCTTTCACAAAATTTTTTATTATAATAACAGCAAATTAAAGCACACATGGTTTTTAAAAGTCTGTGCTAAAGTTTTTGCAAAAAACTTGCCAAATTGGTTTTAAAATTGGTGGTCTATCCATGGACCAACAGTAAAAAATTTGCCTAATAATCTCCATGTTTTATACAAGGTTTGGGCAAAAGTCTCTCTGTTTATAACAAACTTATTTTTTCAAGATATGTCTCAAATATTGATAAAATTGATCAAATGTATTTCTTTATAGAATTTTCTATTCCTTGGATCCATAAATGGACTCCAGAAGTGGGTTATACCCCAATTGAAAATATTCCTTGCTTATACCGAAAAATATTTTACAAATTTTTGGGACAAATTAAATAGAAAAGATCAAGCAACAGGACAGTTATATGGACAAGAACTACTGGATCAAATCACCAGCACTATTAAAATTTACCATGACTCCCCTCAAAAGGACATCTCTACCGGAAGTTCACTCAAGAATATCGCCGGAAGAATTTCCATTCAAAATGGAAATAAAGAAGAAATGATAAGCAATTATCTGGCTGAAATGAAAAAGAATTTATTAACAAATATAGCAGAATTTGATAAATCACACACTTCTATGAGAAGTGGACAGAGTGATACAGCAGATGGACATTCTGTAGATCAAGATATTGAACTGACAGAAGGACAACTGCAAAATGTGGAAGATTTCCTGGCATCCATGAAAGAAAAAGATAGCACAATAATGAAAAATCTAAAAGTAAAGGATAAGATTTAAAATCTTATCATAAACCTTATCTAGAACAGTATACCACTGTTTAATAATAGTGTTTAAAACAATATGTAGGGCCCATATGAGGACCCCATTTAATAGGCCTTCTAGTCGTAATTTTAGATTTAATAAAATTGGTTTCAACTAGAATTGTTTCATTAGACGAATCATATAATTTACATCTAGGATTTAAAGTAGTTAATAATTTATAATAAATTCTATAAGATAAGCAAATAAGCTCAGATCCGACAGCATAGTTATAACCATGAGTCTTAACATTTAAAGTTAAAGCATCAAGAATATTTCTATCAGATAAAGATAATTGCAAATTGGGCTACGTATTGAAGTAAACTGGTCCATAAGCAACAATAGATTCAATCGAACCCATAAGAGACTGTCTGAAATTTAAATTCATAGCATCTCGAAGAGTTGCTAAGAATGTCTCAGGTAACCCTTTAAGAGTAACGCGGTTAAAAGCAATCTGCACATCCAATATGCATCCAGTTATATCAGATTATAAATATCAATATATATTTGTTCAAAAGTGAAACAAAACCTGTTTTTCCCCCATCAGAATTGAGAGATAAGATTGCTCAGTGGTTTTAACCATCCGCTTAGTAGGACAATTTATCAAACCAACCATAATCATAAATTATCTTGTATCCACCTTAGGGATAGTCCATTTGTTAACAAAAATCAAGGTTGGGGTATAGCTATCTCTTATAATTAGTACTGTAAACTATTTTACACAGAAACCTTATCCCTAGAACAGTATACATGTTTAATAATAGTGTTTAAAAACAATATCGTAGGGCCATTGAGGACCCATCTATTTGCTTTTCTATATTAAGGAGCCTCATTCAGAGGCATAAAAACATGTTCGAAAAATAAGTTTTTAAGTTTTCAGTTTCTCTCTCTCTCTCCTGTAAATCTCTTGTGAGCAATAAAGAATCGCTTTGGTTTAAAGATCAGTCTTCAAGGTACTTTCTTTTGGTTTCTTTTGTTATTTTCTTTAATTATTTTCTTTTGGTTGCCGCCTCCATGGCCGGCTAAGATAATTTTCATATCTATGCTAGCTTCATAATTTCTGTATGATGTTCTTGTTTAATATCTGGATCTAATCAAGTTATAATGAATTCTTATTATAGTTCTTAAATCTCTTATCACAAGTTTTGACTTGGTTTCGAGATGGTGGTACAGTCTGATAATATAATGTTAATGATAGCAAGCATGTGGTATTGTAAGTCCCCGTTAATGATGAAGAAAGGGGCATCCTGAAACCCTTGTTAGAACTGCTATCCATTAATATGTATATTATTAACACAGGATCCATACTTGAGTAAAAGTTTACCATACATCCGAAACTTAGGATAAAACTTTTAACAAAACTATAATACGTTTCTAGTATAACTTGGTCATGTACAAAGGTAGATCTGGATGGCCGCGGGATACGCCAACCTTTTGGATGCCGTGTTTCAAACGGAGGCGGTATTAGTCGCGCAGACTCCAGATCTAGCTTTGTACATGGACCAAGTTATACTAGAAACGTATTATAGTTTTGTTTATTAAAAGTTTTCATCCTAAGTTCGGCTGTATTGTAACTTTTACTTAAGCATGGAACCTATCTTAATAATAATATTATAATATAATGATGATAATATACTATAATAATAATAATAATAATAAGATATTATTATTATTAGTAATGATGATAAGAATAATAATAATAATAATAATAATAATAATGACAATAATAATAATAATAATAATGATAATAATAATAATAATAATAATAATAATAATAATAATAATAAATTAATAATAGAATAATAATAATAATAAAATTAATAATAATAATAATAATAATAAAAATAAAAATATTATTATTAATAATAATAATAATAATAAAATTAATAATAGTAGTAATAATAATAATAATAATAATAATAATAATAATAAAATCTTCTCCTTCCCAAATGCTCTCAGCTCATGTTAGCATAACGTGAGCCGGACGGTGAAAATGGCGAGGGGAAGAGGTAGAGGACGTGGAAGAGGTCGGAAAATGCCAATTATGAATGATGGTAGCTCAACAGAAGCTTGTGTGGAAGCATTAGGAATACAAGAGTATGTACCAGCTCAAAAAGAAGAAACAAGTTCTGAAGCTGAGGCTGCTAGAAGCACCAAAGTAGCTAGAAAACTGAGCTTAGATTCACTAAGAACTGATGAGGAAGTGTTTGGGAACTCAGATCTAGAAGGGTTTGACGAAGAAAGTAAAGTAGATGGCAATGGAACAGTAACAAGGAACTTAGATGAGAAGCTAAGTGAAGAAGAAGGAAACAGGATTGATAATGAACAAGAGCAAAAGACAAATGAATCATGGGTTAATATGTTTAAGAACAATCGCGTAGCTAGCAATGGAATGCAACTAACCTACTTTCCTCCACAGGTAGTTAATGGCCAAACAATGGTGCAGTTGGAGGAGAAAGAGGTACAAGAAGAAGAACAGAAATGGAAGTGTGCTCTCATTGCATATGTGGTTGGTGAATGCCCTGGGTATAACACTATGAAGAGATATATAATGATGAACTGGTCAAGTGTGAGCAAACCTGAAGTTTTTCTTCATGAGGATGGATACTACTTAATCAAATTTCAGAAGATCAGTGACATGAATGAGATTTTGTTCTCAGGGCCATATACTATTAACAATCGACCAATTATTCTGAAACAGTGGTGTCCTGAGTTTGATCTAGGAAGTGAATTCCTAACAGAGATTCCATTATGGGTGAACTTTCCAAAATTGCCTCTAAACTGCTGGGGTGTGGGATCGTTGAGTAGGATTGCAAGTGCTATAGGAGTTCCCCTATTTGCTGATGAATGCACCACTAAGCAAACTAGAATATCATATGCTAGAATGCTTGTTGAAGTGAATGTTACAAAAGCTATACCTCAGAAGATAACAGTAGTGGATCCAAATGGGAAGACCTTTATGCAAGATGTTGAGCTAGAATGGAGGCCTCAATATTGTGATAAGTGCCAGAAGATAGGGCATGTGTGTAAGATGGAACAAGCAGCAAAAGAAGAGATGCCAAAGAGAAGAAGGCCTTGGAAAAAAGTAACTCAAACCTGGCAATATAAAGGCCCAATTTCACAAAAAATTGAGCAAGAAAAGGTGGAGGAACAAAGGCAAGAGATCAATCTTAGGCCACAGGAAGAACAACAGGAGAAGGAACAGGAGATAGTACAGAAGTTAGATCAACAAACACCAAAGAATGATAAACAAACTAATGTAGATGGACAGCTGGACCTGAGTTTGGATAATTTTCCTATGCTGAAAGCTATACCAACAAGGAATGTCTTTGAGAGCCTCATGCATAATAAAATGACTTCACTTTCTGTTGATAGAGGTGGAGCCCCAAAGACTTGTTGATGAAGTGGTTTTTCTGGAATGTGAGAGGTATGAATAAGAGGTATAAGCAGAAGGAGATTAAGCTGCTGTTACATCAGAATAAAGTTAATTTGGCAGGGTTAATTGAAACAAGAGTTAAGGAAAAAAATATGAAAACAGTTCTTAAAGGGATAATTCCAGGGTGGAAGATGCTAAATAATTATAATGATAGTCCTAATGGAAGAATTTGGCTGGTTTGGGATGATAATTGGTATGAGATTAAGGTGATTAATAGCTCAGCTCAATTCTTCCATTGTCAGGTTAATGAGAGAAGCAAAGATTATCAGTTTGTAGTGATTGTAGTGTATGGCTTTAATACAGTGGAACAGAGAAAAAGTTTATGGCAGAAAATGAAGACAATGTCAAAAGGTATTACTCAGCCTTGGCTCATTGCAGGAGATTTTAATGCTATTCTTTCTACTAAGATAGGTAGATTGAGGTCCGTATCTAAGATGAAATAAGCAAGATTTTGGTGATGTGTTAGAGCTTAGGAGGTCTGATTGCAATTGAAAGGGCTAACTATCCGGAATAACAGCAGTTGGGGAGATAGAATATCAAGCATACATTGATGAGCATTTGGAAATGATGACTGGATGATAAGATGGGGACATGTCAATTACTCATTACGGGAATCCAAGCTAATATCTGATCATAGTCCTAATATGATAGTAATTCACAAAAAACTCACAGTAGGAAAAGTCACTTTAAGACGTCTCTTTAATGTATGGACGACATGAAAATTTTATTGGATAAGGTGGAAGAAGTATGGGAAAAAGACTAAGGAAGGCAATTGAACAAAATTTTGGTTGAAATTGAGAAACCTTCAGCAAGTTTTAACTCAGTTGAATAATAAAGAGTTTAAATATATTGGGAAGCAGATTGAGATGGCTAGAGTGGAAATTGCCAAAGCCCAAGATCAACTAAAAGAGAAAGCTACTGATGAGCTAGTTGGGATGGAAAAAGAGCTACAATCAAGATGGAAAAAAGGTCATTGACAGAAGAAAGTGCTCCGAGGCAGAAGGCAAGGATAAAATGGATTCAATTAGGGGATGCTAACAATAAGTTCTTCAGCTCAATTATAAAAGAGAGAACTCAAAAGAAACAAATAAGGAATATTATGTCTTTGAAGGGTAAGATGCTTTATACTCAACATGATATTCAGGGTGAGTTTGGGTGGTTTTTTTACAAGACCTTATTGAACTCAGCAGGCAAACTACCAGCCCTTTAATACCAATGATGAAAAGAGGGCCTACTCTAAAAACATCAACGTGATCCACACTATGTGCTGAGTCATACACAGAACGAGATATATGAAGGTTTTGAAGTCCATCGGGACTGATAGGAGGCACCAGGTATAGATGGATATAATGCTTACTGTTTACAAGCATACTTGGCAGATCATTAAAAAGGATATCAGTGAGGCTGTTCCAGAGTCTTTTTTCACAAAAGAAGTTTGTACAAAGCTTTATTAAGCTGTACTCTAGTTTCTCTTATTCCAAAAGTTCAGCAATCCTAAAACAAGTGAAGATACAGGCCAATAGCTTGTTTGTACTGTGGTTATAAGATCAAAGCTCAAAGTCCTAACTAATAGGGCTGCATGGAGTTATCAAAGTGGTTATTTGTGACAGCCAAGCAGGTTTTTTATCCCCAGTAAGGAAGATTTCTGATATATGAAGTGTTCTCATGACTGGTTTAATGCTGATACTAGGAAGCATATCTCTCCTAGGTCAATGTTGAAGATTGACTTACAGAAGGCTTATGTTTCAGTGGGAATGGGTTTTTTTTTGGAGCAAGTAATGTATGTTCGGATTTCCGTGAGATTTTTGTGCAATGGATATGAATGTGTCAAAACTGTGAACTATTCTATAGATAGTTAATGGCAGGTTTCCACAGAGTTTTGAAGCAGCTAAGGGTTGAGACAAGGAGATCAGTTGTCTCCTTTTCTAGTCTTGCTAAGCAATGGAGGTAATTCTTAGTAGGACTCTTAAAGGTCTTAAAGGTGATAAAAAGTTTAAGTATCATCCTAAGTGTTCAAAGCTTGATGTTACTCATCTATGTTTTGCAGATGACCTCTTATTGTTTGCTAGAGGTGATCTTGAGTCTGTTAAAGCCATTCAATTATGTTTATCTCACTTTTCTCAAGCTTCAGGGTTACAGGCTAACCTCAATAAAAGTTAAATATATTGTGGATGGGCAAATAGAAGTGACAATAGATGTGTTTCAACACACTAATACACATGTATAATTGCTTTCAATATTTGGGAGTCCCTTTATCAACCAAGAAAATGTCAGTTATGCAATGGCATCCACTAATTAATAGAATACTGGCAAGAATCAACTAATGGACAGCTAAGAAACTATCTTATGCACGGAGAGCTCAACTGGTACAAACGGTGCTTATTGGTGTTCAATCTTATTGGGCACAATTGTTCATCTTTCCAGCTAAGATAATCAAGTTGATTGAGAGTTTGTGTCAGAAATATGTAATGGTCAGAGAGAGCTTGGTCGATGTTTACTAGTAAGCTTTTAATAGCATGGGAGCAAGTTTGCAGGCCTAAAAGTGAGTGGCATGTGTTTGATAAACATGCGAATGTGGAATGAGGCAGTAGTACAAACTCTGTTTTGGACTTTTGGCAATAAAAGAAAGACAAGGGGCTAATAGTCAAATGGATTCATTCTAGTACGTAAAGGTTAAGATTGAATGGGCAAAAAGAGATCAAGCATCGAGATGAATCACGAAAATTATGAATACTAAGCAAATAGTTGATCAGTGTCAACCAAGGAAAGGAAAAGGGGTGATCAAGCACATATATGAATATCTTAGAGGGGAGAAGATCAAACCTGAATGGAGGTGTTTAATGTTTAAAATGCATCCTAGCCAAAAGCTAGTTTTACTCTATGGATCTTGTTGAATAGGAAGCTAGCAACACTGGATAGACTTAACCTACCCCTTTACACCCCACCACCCTACCCCCCGCCCCCCCCCTCACTACCCTTACCTCCTACCCCATCCCCCCCTATTACGCCCAGTTCGACTTACCCTACCCCCCCCCCACACCCCACTCCCCTTTACCCCCTACTTACCTTTACCCCACACCCCCCCACCCCCCTTACCCCCCCCTTATTACCCCCCCCCCCACCCCCCCTACCACGACTTACCCCCCCCCCCCCCCCCCTTAGTACCCCACCCCCCCCCCCCCCCCGTTCACACCTAACTACCACCCCTTACCCCCCCCCCCCCCCCCCCTAAAATGGGGAGACCTTGATAGCATTGTGTAGTGTGCAAAAGTGCAGATGAAAGTATGGAGCATTTGTTCATCCAATGTCATTATGCTGAAGAAGTATGGGAGAGGTTGCTAAGGTGGATTAATGTACACAGCAATATGCCAAAAACGTGGACACAGTTTATTCAATGGTGTATTAAAAATGGGAAAGGGAAGATTGTTAGAGCACAACTATTCAAAGGGATACTTGCTGAAGGAGTTTATGGGCTGTGGAACGAAAGAAACAAGAGAATTTTTGAAGAAAAGAGTAGCTTGACAAAGATAGAAAGTAGTTAAGAGATAGCATATGTAACTATATCTAGATCTTCCGTAGATACAATGTATTAGATCGGCATTTGAAGTTATAGTTGTTAGAGTAGTGTTACACGAGTTGATTCTTTTGGTTTAAGCATTTTTTCGTTGCTTTGTTTTTGTAAAGTTGTTATCTCGGTAATTAAAAAAAATTATTACCAAAAAAAAAATAGTAGTAATAATAATAATACAGGATAATATATAATACTAATAATATGATAATAATAATAATTGATATAATTATAATGATAATATAATATCATTATCTTATTATTATTATGAATAATAAAATAATTATATAATAATAATAATAATATATTCTTATATTATTATATTATTATTATAATAATAATAATCATAGTTATAATAGTTAAATAATAATACTCCCTCCTCGTCCCCTGCCTCCTTCTCCCCTCCTCCCATCCTCCTCTCATCCTCCTCCTCCTCCCTCCGCTGCGCCTGCTGCTGCTGCTGCTGCTGCCTGCGCCTGCTCCTCCTGCATCCTCCTCCTTCTCCTCCTCGCACCCCTCCTCATCCCTCCTCCTGCCTACCCTCCTACCCCCCCCCCCCCCCCCCCCCCCCCCACCCTCCTCCCTCCTCCTCACCCCCTCCTAGCTCCTCCTCCTCATCCCCCATCCTCCTGCTACTCCTCCCTCCTCCCTCCTCCTCCTGCCCCCCTCCCCCTCCTCCTCCTGCTATTCTGCTCCTTCCTCCTCCTCCTACCCTTTTCCATCCTCCTCCATCCTGCCACTTTCCTCCTCCTGCTCCTGGCTCCCTCACTCACTCCCCCTCGCGCGTGCTCCTCACTCCGCTCCGCCCCCTTCCTCTCCTCCTCCTCCTCCTCCCTCCTTCTCCCTCCTCTTCTCCTCCTCGCTCCCCTCCCTCCTGCTCTCCTCCTCCTCCTACCATCCATCCTCCTCCTGCTGCTGCTGCTGCTCCTCCTCTCCTCCGCCTGCCTCCCCTACTCCTCCTCCTCCTCCTCCCTCTCTCCTCATCCGCCTCCTCCCCTTCACTCCTCCTCCTCCTCCTCCTCCTCCTGCTCCTCCTCCTCCTTCTTCTGCTTCTGTCTGCCTCCTCTCTCCCTCCTCCTCCCCCCTCCTTCTCCTCCTTGTCCCCATCCTCCTCCTCACTCCTCGTTCTACTCCTCCCTACTCCTCCCCCTCCTCGTCCTCGCCTCCTATTCACTCTCTCCTCCTCCTCCTCCTCCTCCGCTCCCCCGCGACAGCCCTACATCCCCCTCGCCGTTTCCCCTCGTTTCATCCGCCTCCTCCCTTTTTACCCGTGCCCGCCCCCCCCATCCCCCCTATCGCTCCTTGGTCAATGCGTCATTTGTTCCTCCCTTCTTCCCTCGTCGCCCGTCGTGCGCGTGTTTGTTTCCCATCCCTGGGAGTCTGACTCTACCCCCCCTTCTCTTTGCCGCCCATTTCGTCTCTTTTCTCTTATCCTCCACCCCCCTCACCCGTCCCGCCCCTGGGCCCCTCCCCTGGCACGCGTCCACCCAGCTCGTATCCCCCACAGGCCCTTATCCCCACGAAGCCCCTCTCTGCGCCCGTGAGCTGCACCGGCCAGCGCCTCTTATCTCCTTCTCACCTGGCTCTGGACACTCCCTTCGTCTTGTCATGTATATCTTAGTTCCCTCATCATTAAATCCGAACAGAATGGTGCTCGTTCTCACCATTGTTCGATAATAATCTTCTGGTTAGAGCTTGGTTTCTCATCTTGAAGTATGAAATCAAAACTCAAAAGTCGAATGCATTGGTTGTCTCATTCCATTTTCATTACCTTTCGAAACGAATTCTTCCTGCTTGCCTTCACGGCAAGTTCTCCGTAGCCTGTTGGAGCAAACCTTTCCTCGCTTCTATGCTCCTCATTAATTGTGACTCTCAATAACCATCGTATAGAAATAGCTCTCACACGCCAGCAACTACTTCTACTATCTCCATCTCATTAATGGATCCAATCATCATTGCACTCGGAATAAAAATTAAAATGCATAAAGAGTGTCAAACCACTCAGGCGCACACTTTTGAAATCCAAGGGCAACTATTTCTTCTCTATAAGCAAAAATTAGGGCTAATCACATCTATTTTGTTTAAATTGGGAAATGACATAAATTTATTCATAATTAATAATAAAAAAGGAAATGAACATGTGGGCACTTTTAAGCTGGTCAATGGAAAGTGAAAATTTGTCCATGAGACGCGCCTACGTGCGTGTTGTAACAACGCTAAGACAGGGAATGGTAAATGACTCATTTCCACGATCATATAGTTTTTTAGTGGGGATGATAGGATACTTGAAAGTTTAAGTTGTCTTTATGGCACATATGGGACAACTTCGATTGTGTTTTATTCTTTTTCTTAATAACAATAATATGATATGATGATAATGATGTAGTAGTATTGAATAATAATAGTACTAATAATACTACTAATCAATAATAATAATACTACTAATAATACTAATCCCTCTATATAATAATAATAATAATAATAATAAATAATACTCATCATTGATGCTGCATGCATGCTAGCATGCTGCACTAATACCATTCCTCCTCCTGATAATACATCAGCTCATCCCTGGCTCTCCTCCTCCTCCTACTTCTCCTCTTCCTCATCTATACAATTACTCATCCTTCTTCTTCTCCCCCCTTCTCCCCCTTCTATCCTCCTCATCCTCTTCGTTATATCCTCATCACTCCTCATCCTCCTCCTACCCTCCACTTCGGTCCTCCCTCCTCCTCCTCCTCCTGCTTGCTGCCTGCTGCTGCTCCTCCTCTCCTCCTGCGGCTCCCTCCTCTCCTCCCCCTACTGCTCCTCCTCACTCCGCCTCTCCCTCCTCCTCCTCCTCCCCTTCTCCTCGTCTCCTCCTCCTGCCTGCGTGCTGCTCCTCCTCCTCCTGCTCCTCCTCATCCTCCCTCTCCCCCTCCCCCTCCCCCGCCTCCTCCTGTCTTCCTCCTATGGCCTGTCCGCCGTCGTCATCCGCCTCCTCCTCCGCTCCTCGTCCTCCTCCTCCTCACCTCCGCCTCCTCCTCCCCTCTGTCCACATAATATAATAATATAATATGATGATCATAATATGATCACAATGATAGTTAATAATAATAATAATATAATAATAATAATAATTACAAATAATATAATAATAATAATTATTATTATTATCTAAACACAACAACAACAACATAAGTATAGATAATAATAATGATCGATCATAGTGATAATAATAAGAACATAATAATAATAATACTAATATACTAAAATAATAATAATAATTAAAACTAAGAATAATGAATAATAAATAATAAATAATAATATTAATAATAGTTTTCTAATAATAAATAAAATTAATAATGTATAAGACTAATAATGATAATAATAATAATACTATAAGAATCATACTAATCAAATTAATAATAATAATAATTCACAACATGATAATAATTATAATACTATATAATAAAATATTAACTAATAGTACTAATAATAATAATAAATTAATAATAATATTAATAATATAATAATACTGATAATCACTAATATCCAGTAATAATACTAATACTAAAATTAAATAATAATAATATCATAATGATAAAGATCATAATATCATAAACTAATAAGAATTATAGAAAATAATTAATTTATTATTAATTATTATCAGTACTAATAATACTAATGATACTAGTAATAATATAATTAATTATTATAATTAGAAACTCATAATAAAAATTAATACAATAATCTAACATATATAAATAATAATAATGATGATGATGATAACAAAATAACTAATAATCTATAATTAATAATGATATAGCTCATACTCATCATGAGGACTGATCCATATAAATACTCCTACTAATCCTCCTCCTAACAGCTTAATCCTACTAATAATGATACTAATTGTAAACGCCCTGTTTTTAGTCGTTTTGGGAGCATACCATTTTATTCTGGAAAACCTGGCAGAGGTGACGGAGTCCACCGACGGACGTCAAGGGGCACGACGGACCTCGTGGAGGGTGTCGTTTCAAAACACTTAGAAAATCTGAAATTGTGTACTCGAAAATCGACTCTCTGAACGTCGTACGGAGTGGCAGATGGGACCCGTCGCATCTCGACGGCCCCGCAACAAGTCCATCCCACATTCAAACAAGTCTCTGTTGCATGCGACGACAGCAGGACGGACCTTCGCAGCGCCACGGCCCGCACGGCTACGCAATCCAGTGCGGTCGGATTTCTTTACACGTTTTTAAGGGACGGTTTTAGACTATTCCTGCTGAATAAATACAAGTTTAGGTTATGGTTAAAAGTCTAATTAACTTGGGGGTTAAAAGAGGAAACTTAAGTTATTAGTGGTTCTTAGTGCCATCTTTTCATATTCTTAATTATATACTAATTGGGTACAAGAAGAGGGTTTGAATAAGGAACATAGGAACGAACAAAGACAAAAAGAAAAAGAGAGAGAACAGTAGAGAGAGGAGAGGAACGAATATGACACCAAGAGATTGAGGAATTTGCTTGGTGATCAACGATTCTTCGTGTGGTAGGTTATGGTTTTTTACCATTCTTTGTCAAACTCTTAATAGCATATATTGTGTTGGGTAGGCTTTATGATCTCTTTATGCTTAATGGTTGTTATGCATGATGTATTTTATATATATGATTTGTGATGAACCAGCTGGATGAAGCTTGCACCCCAAATCGTGATATAACCTAATCTCTTCTTAATGATGCTGCCTTTGGTATACAAAAGTCATGATTGAACTAAAGTTGATGAGATGAGACGCGCTTGGTATAAAGAAGCGGATGAATTTAATAGAATGAGATTAGGGTATCGATGTCCACTATCGACACTAGATTGTGGACGGGTGTCGACAACCGACCACGTA
Organism: Solanum habrochaites; assembly: GCA_027704765.1. Lineage (NCBI taxonomy): Eukaryota > Viridiplantae > Streptophyta > Magnoliopsida > Solanales > Solanaceae > Solanum > Solanum habrochaites. The sequence goes on from JAKWJA010002496.1 coordinate 19,549,373, forward strand.
GGATGTATGGGATCGTAGTGTCACGTAACCGACACATCAGAATTAGTGGGACGGGCACGAACCAGAGCAGCGTAGATTAGGGATCGAGTGTCACGTACCTGACACATTGAATTAAGGGATCGGAGTGTCACTTTCCTCCACATAGTAGTAGGTGATCGGAGTTCACGTACCTACACAAGATGAATAAAGGATAATGAATCTTGAAGTACTAATCACTCAATCGAAAGAACATGTATCCCAAACAGTATGGTATGGAGCTTGAGTCACCCCATAGATATGATCGGTGATAAGGACTAAATGTGTTTGGACTTGTTGTATCACATTTTAAGGAATATTAGTTGATTTGATGATGTTTCGCTGAATATATTTTTTTCCTATTTTTGAGTTTGGCCGATGATACCTACTCATGACTTGGGTTGTACTGACCCCCTTACTATTATCTTTTCCTTGTTGTTTATTTTGTGGATGCATGCAAACGTCCGTCATCTTCGACTCCAACAGTAGTTTCACACCATTCCTCGTCGCACCGGATCTTCAGGGTGAGCTAATGCTTCCTAGCTTGGACTGGATCTCCTTCCTCGTGTCTTTGATGCCTTGAAAGTTTCGGCATAGACTAGCTTTTATTTGTTTTAGCTTTCTAGAATACTCTTATTTGTAATTGATCATAGAATGTTCTTTGTGATGTCTTCCAGATTTTGGGGAATTAATAGATGTTGAATTTTAGAATTATTGAAGTTTGTTCCCCCCCCCCCCCCTTTTGTTAGAGTTTAGTCTTCCCGCATTGCTGTTTAATGTTGAATATTAAAATTGAAATGATAAGGTTCAATTGGTATTGGTTCGCTCACAAGGAGGGGAAAGGTGGGTCCATCGCTGCCGGTTTTGGGTCAGTGACAAACTTGGTATCAGAGCATTAGGTTCGTTGGTCTCATCACACCAAGAACAGTCTATAGTAGAGTCTTAAGAACGATAGGGGGACCCTTTACTCGTTCTTTGAGAGGCTATAAGACTTTAGGAAAATCCATTCTTTCTTTCTTCTCTGTTTTCTTTCCGTGCTTTACTTGATCCAATTGGTATCTAGGTTACAAATTGTTCTGCCATCTTCCACTCTATTCTCGCAGAATGTTTAGAACTAGAGCAGCCTACCCAACAATCAACAACAAGACAGATGCTCTGATCCAGCCAGCTGGGCTGTAGCCGAAGTGCACAGTTGGCAAGAGACCGCGGTTGAGTCGTGGGAGACGTCTCTTAGAGGGAGAGACGATCTGCCTAGCCCATCGGGGTGCTAGGAGCGGTGACTCCTCCACCGACGTGATGAGGTTATTAAAGAGAAGGAGGAATGGGAAATGAACAATTACGAACGAGGAGAATTCCCCCCAACCGTACCCCAAGGATGATTCATCCAGGTGCTCGCTTATCTTAGTGGGATTTGTCAGATCAGGGTCAATGCACCCCCAACGTTTTCTTTTCTTTTCTTCCCAAACACCTCCGGTTTTCGAGGTACGACATGCATCCACTATTGGCCCCCTCGTAGGATGCTCTCATTGACATAGGCAAACTGTTCACGCCTGACTACGGGCCTATAAGACAAAATGATCAGCATTACCTTTTC